>CM033471.1:236738433-237119368 GCA_019447015.1 Hymenochirus boettgeri | reverse complement strand
TAATAACCCCCAAACCTAGACATCGTTTATTCTCACCTTTAATTCGGCTCCCACACTGAGATATTATACTTACATCCTCCTCCTCGCTCCACCGCCGCTCCGGTTTTCTTCTCCCAGTCCCCACTGTGGCCGCTCTGTTCTTTTTTCTGTTCCCGAGACGCGCATGTGGAGACTGGTCCGGGAATGGCATTCAGTGATTGGCCGTGACGTCACAGTCACGGCCGACACTGACTCCTTACCCGGAAGTGCAGAGCCGCGGCGGTGGAGCAAGGAGAGGATGAGTATACTATCTCTGTGTGGGGCCGAATTAAAGGTTGAGACTTAAACGATGTCTAGGTTTTGGGGGCTTATCTACCACATATTCATTTTTCAAAAGAGGGGTGGACAGTCCCTTTAAAGGGAATAGTTTCACTTTTTCAGTGATTTTTCCTTTAATAGTAAAGATAATGGATGTAATCCCCAATTACGTATTTTCTCTCTAGTGCCGACTTCTTTTTTTGGAAATATCTGAAATAACTGTTAAAGTAAACAATAAATAATAGTATTATTGATCTATTTTATATTGAATATAATGTGTCGATATTTTACACTATTGTTTATTCCAGTTTAACAAATATAGCCAGTTCAGAAGATGTTAAAGAGCGGGATATTCGAGATTGTGAACTATGTCAATTTGGTGAGTAGCTGATATGCAAAGCAGAAAATATATCTTACAATATGGTGAATTATTAGTACATAGATTTACTACTTTGGTTTCACATTTTATTCATTTGTATTTACCTATACTCGAGTATAAGCCGACCCGAGTATAAGCCGAGTACCATTTTTACCTCAAAATTAGGAAAACCACATTGACTCGAGTATAACGCCGAGGGTTGAAATTGACCAATACTGCCTTCTTACCATGTGCATTTTATTGCATACTGGTAGCCATGGGGATTACTGGTAGCCTGGGATTACTGGTAGCCATGGGGATAACTGGTAGCCATGGGGATTACTGGTAGCCATGGGAATAACTGGCAGACATGGGGATTACTGGTAAGCCATGGGGATACTGGTAGCCATGGGATTCTGGTAGCCATGGGGATAACTGGTGCCATGGGGATAACTGTAGCCATGGGGCTCTGGTAGCCATGGCATAACTGGTAGCCATGGGGATTACGGTACCCATGGGATTACTGGTAGCCTTGGGGATTACTGGTACCATGGGGATTACTGGTAGCCTTGGGATTACTGGTAGTCCATGGGATTACTGGTAGCCTTGTGGGGATAACTGGTAGCCATGGGTATTACTGGTAGCCTTGGGGATTACTGTAGCCATGGCAAATGTACTTACAGTTTGGTGTGCAGAGCCTTCCGGACATCTTCCCAGACCTTCCGACGCCTTCGCAGAGCCTTACAGATCAGCGCAAGTCCAGAGGGTAAGAGCCTGCATTTCCCAGTAGTGCTTTTGCGGGTGCGCGATGACGTCATCGCGCCGACGTGCGCAAAGTACTACTTGGAACTGCCGTTTTTCTTACCTGACTCGCGCTGCGTCCGAGAATTAAGGTAAGTCCCAGCTTTACCCCGAGTAGAAGCCGAGGTTCATTTTTCAGGTCATTTTTAAGACTGAAAACCTCGGCTTATACTCGAGTATAATACGGTATTTATGAATATCCTTGATGATTTATTATGAATATATGTTACCAAATTGGCACATGCCTTGTAAAGGCGGCACTAAGCTGTGGATACGAGTATTACCCTAAGATCAAGTTAATATGCTGTACGATGCCACCTGATTACAACAGCCCTGGTGCAGTTTTACTGGTATTATCTATATCTGGGAACATCGCATCTATAAATTCCAAAGAAAGTGTTGCAATATTTTTTAAAAATCAAATTGATTTTTTCCCCTTCCTTTAATTAAAGGTTACCGTATTTTTATAATTTTTTTGGTTATGACATTACGGACGATGCTGGTTTTATAATGAACGTAAACTTGTTGTCAGATTATTTTCAATGACTAGAATACCTGAAAGGCCAGTATTTGGAAAGTTGCAGTAGTTCAGGAGGAAAGGATGAGGGACTAAGAACGTGTATTTTAAAATTTGGTAATGTAAAATATGATCAAATAACGTTGGGATCGTTATTTTCAACACGGAGATCGTTTTTACACAGCGTTGCAAAGTATGGATTTACTTTTGTGCCTTTAATTATTTGACATATGTACTGCAGATTTCTTTAAATATGCGTTTTTATTAAAAAAACAGTAGTAAAAAGGCACAGGTACATCCTATTTTCACAATGCTGAAAGAGATAACTATGTGTGCATTAGTGCAAAGGGAAAAAAGGTAACCATGAAGTTACATAAGCAAAGAAAGGAAAATCTGGGGAAACTGAGCAAACGAAGGAAAAGTAAATTTAAAATTTTGTTTATGGATGACAGTAAGTTGAGGTGGAAAAGTTCGGGCTATACACTTCTCATTTTTACACAGGTGTTAAAGAAGTGAATATTTCGTGGCGCTTACTGGTTTAGAAATCGGAGACAATTATGATAAATTTACAGTCGTCAGCTCAGCCAATGTAACCTGGTCCGATTCTCAAACTGGAGGACGAGAGACTTTCTGCCTATAAAGTCACATGACAGAGCTCAGTTCGTTACGTAAGATCTGGAATTCCATTCGCTGTCCACTGCTCTTATTAACCCATCATTGAGATTATATCGGTATCTGTTTCTGTCTGGTCATGATTCTCTGTAGGGACATTCTCATGTTGGTGTACTTTTATAATGACACACTGTTCATTTAGTTTACCTTGAATATACGTGTATCTTGCAGGAATATGGACTTTGATGGATCCACTGTTGGTCTTGCATATTGTTGGCACCATGTGCAGTGACACCATTCTACTGGAGTTATCCAGTTAAGACAATAGAAGAAGCCATCCGTGTCATCATCCTTGTCTCTGATGTTTCTATACTCATTAATGACAACTAAAGCATTTTTGACTTAAAAACATTCACTTGCGACTAAGGTCAGATGCACATGCCACACAAGGCTGTTTGCTGTAAATGCACTGGAACTGATGCTAAGTTGGGCTCAAGAACTGGGGGCTACAGCTTCTCCTCTCTGACACTTTAGCTTTTGAGCATGCATGCTCGCATACAGAATGTAGATGGGGCAGGGGACAGAGAGAAGGGTACACAGAATGACCCGATGCACATTCAGATCATGGGGAATTAATAGCCACTATGCCATTTGACCTTTACCCCAAGCATATCAAAGTTCAAGGTTTATTCAATAACTTGGATTAGCTCACCGATCTGTGGAAAAAATTTTTATTTGACAACCGCATCATATGGTTTCTGGAGAACCTACCGCTTTATCAGGTGAACAGAGAAGGACGCTGTCAGCTGGGGAGTGCTTGGGATCAATGTTAACATCAGAATGTAGCCCTATTAAAATGGAGGGTAGGAACCTCTATTCCCATGGATTGGAATTATATTAAGGAAACCATTTAAAAAAACTCTTATATAAATGTCCTTTATTTGAACTTTAACTCTCTTCACAGTTTTTATTCTGTACTTTATATTACTCACTATAATTTACTATGCCTCTTTACAGTCTGGGTATATTTTCTCTATTCACCAAATGTCTTATGTTAATCCCTGTAGATCACACCGATAGTTCATTGCTTTAGGGGCAACTTTAGCTCATGAGATGGGACACAATCTGGGAATGAATCATGATGAATTACACTGCACCTGCCCTTCTGGGCCATGTATTATGGAGCCCTCACTTAGGTACTTTAATGAAAGAGAGACCAATTGTCAAAATAGCTCATATGTTTTTGATTAGCTGTTATACTACGCGTTCGCCACTGGTCCATCAAGAAGCATTACAATCCACTTCAAGCTCTGAATTGCCCACTGGCTGCCTGTCTGAGCTCCCATTTGGGTACCCAGAACCTTCTTGCTCCACCGCTCACACTAAGGAAAAGATCACACATCCACACAGAAATGAATGTATTTGCATGCATTTTTCTGGGAGTTTTCCCATAGCCAGAATTAAGGGCCTATTTATAAAGCGTGGCATTGCAATTTAGAGATACCAAGCGTTATCGATAATGTACGTTAGTTATCGTTAATTAATGATAATGATCATAATTAAGACGTCGCTAAACCGATTATTGTTCAGTTTTACAATCATTAACCGATCGTTTAAAACTATGGACACAGGCTTGTGTTTTAATTGAGGCTGGAATGCAGTGAGCACAGTATGATCACGCAGGGTAACATGCATTCCATGCAGATAGCAAACAATTGTTGTATAAAAATGGACCATGTAGACTGGCAGTGTGTACTAACCATAACCATCAGGGACTGAGGAAGAATTATATTAGAAAGGTGTACACTGGGACATATCCAATATTCTGTAATTAGTTTGTGAAAAAACTCACGTTTAGCCTCCTGCTGCGAGGTAGTGAAAAAACCAAAATTCTCATTATTGCATCGGGCCACCATTAATGGCAAGGGCTCACACTAACCCAATAATACATTAGGTAGCATGGGTTTTACACTTATTGTACATACTGTATACACAGTCTACACACTGCATGCTTTGGTCGGAAAGAACAGACAGGCCTGAACATTCTACAAATGGAACCCAATCAAGATCACCATCCATCTACAAGTAGCTGCCAGAAGGTTCTGGTAGGCTGCCTGTCCTCCCATATACCATAGCGTATGTTATCAGTTATTCACTCTCTCCTTATTTTATTTCCCTCTCCTTACCAAACAGGTTGTAGGAGTGGAGCAGCCTGAATGTGGTATTGGCCAATGGGGAGCTGTGTTAGTTTGTAATATAAAATTAGTATTGTTACACATTATGATTGTTATTTATTAAGATTGATTATATAAGAATATCAGGTTTTTCTTACCTGTAGCCTCTCTCCCTCTCCCTTACTCTCTTTACCCAACTCTCACATTGTTCGGTCCTTTTCTTCTCCCTACAGGATCACCCCTCGCCAATTCAGCACTGTATTCACCGAAACTACCAGGATTTTGTATGCAGAAATGCCCCTATGTATGAAGGATTTACCACAAAAACAGAGATCCAGACACCCCCTGTGTGCGGCAATAAATTCCTGAACAGGTGAGGAATGCGACTGTGGTTCATTCCAGGTAGAGTGGTATTTGAGAGCCAACCCTAAGGCAGTTGTTGAACGTGCCAACACTGGACAGAAAGCTAAACATAGACAGGGGTAACCTATTGAGATTACTGATAATATGTGGTATAAGACCTTGTGCTTTTGTCCAAGTATCTCACCAGAATGGGTTCCAAATGGTGGGAAGGACTATTAAGCACTGGGCATTCCAATAATATAATATCAGATAATGAGTACATGGACTCAAAAAAAACAAACTTTGAATTTGGCTTGAAAGACCATTTTGGAAGGGAATGTGTGTTTTGTGCTGCAGATTTTAAAACTCAATAATGCCAATGATGAAGACATTGAGGATTGTTTTTTACTTACCCTTAAATATGTCACATGCATTAAAGGTAGGTCAGTTGGTGTGTGTGTGTACTCATATCAGGTTGGGGGATAAAATATTAACCTTTTTGATGATTGGTCAAAATGTTTGTGTTTTTTTACTTTAGTACCTTTTAAGTATGGCTGCAACAGTAATGGAGGGCTATGTCATAGTAGTGTGTACCTGTGTCAGTTGGGTTTAAAAAAAACAAAGTTTTTTGATTATTGACCAAAATTTGTTTTTTTTTACTTAAGTTAGGTATGGCTGCAACAGTATGAGTGGGTAGGTCAGTGGGTGTGTTTACCTTTATCACATTGGGGGTAAAAAAAAACAAACTCTTTTGATTATTGATCAAAATTAGCTTTTTTGACTTTAGTTACCCTTTAAGGTATGGCTCCACAGTAATGAATAATTAATCAGTAGGTGTTGTGCTGGGTCTGGTTGAGGAGTATGTTTTTTTTTTGTGTTTAAACATAACTATCTTTATTAGGAAATCTAATTAGTTTTTTTGACTTTAATTACCCTTTAAGTTTGGCTGCCACAGTATGGATAAGTAGATCAGTAGGTGTGTGTACCTGGGTCTGGTTGAGGGTGTATGTCTTTTTTGTGTTTACAACGAAGCAATTCAGAGCGCCTCCAGTCTTGAGTATTCAAATCAATTTATTAAACACGTGACGTTTCGGTGTCCGTGCGACACCTTCCTCAGACGTGGGGGAACTATCTACTTCTGATTTTTGTGTTTACAACCATAAAACTATCTTTTTATTAAGGAAAAATCTAAATTAGGTTTTTTGGCTTTATTTTACCCTTTACGTATGACTCCACATAATGGATATGTAGACCAGTATGTGTAGACCTGGGTCTGGTGAAGGGTATTCTTTTTTTTTGTTACACCAAAACTTCTTTTATTGAGGAAAATCGAAATTATTTTTTTTAACCCTTTAGTATGGCTCCAAGGAATAAAGGTAGGTCAGTAGGTGTGTGTAACAGTGTGAGGTGGGGGGGTTATTATTTTTGCTGTAGACCATATAACTAATTTTTATTGATGATTGATCAAAATTAGTTTTTAATTATAGTTACCTTTAAGTTACTTTAAGTATGGCTTCCATGGGAATGGAAAGGTAGGTCAGTAGGTGGGTGCTGTACCTCTTTACTACCGGTTCACTGGCAGAGTAAGCTGGCCCCTCCTCCATAGTCAGATCAAGGTATGTGAAAGCCAACATCATGCCAATGGCTGCTTGTTTCACCGTGCTAACTACTCTGCACATGCTCAGTATATAAAGCTCATTATGCAGAGGGGGGAGGCAGATAACTTTTCCAGAAAGGAATAGAACTTAGCAATAAATATCTGGTAAAATAGCAGTTGGAGTTGTGGGCAGATACTGACAAAATGACAAAGCTCTCCCTCCCCCCTCTGCCTTCTTTCTGTGCTGATTCTCTTAAAAGAATATTTTCACTTAAAAGAGTCAACTATCCCTTTAATGTACTGATTGAAAGACCAGGAGGTTAAGGAGCTATGCCTTACCTACCATTCTTCAATCAATATCTCAAGCCAGGACCAAGATAGCGAAGATCGTGCGAAAGGTGAGTTTCTGCTATTTCCTCCCTGGCTCCTGAGATATTGGTTAAAGAACAGAAGGTTCAATTAATACATGAAAGGAAAAGTTATCTTTTCAAGCGAACTGTTCCTATAATTGTTGCAGAAAGTCTGCTGGCAGGCAGCCAAGATCCTGGTAAGAGGTCAGGGATGGGGAAACTTATTTAATTTCTGTTCTGTCGGAGTGTCAGGTCTTTCCTATACTGCTGTGATTCATGTGATGATTTCTCAGAATCTACAGTTTAGATTTAAATCTGGAAAATGTTTGAATTGTAGGATCTTGGGAATTTTTTAGAGTATATCTACCCTTTAAACACAACCTTAAGGTGCCTATTTTAAGCTGACCTGCAGACCGCGATATTCTGCTGGAACAAATGTTGCAAGATCGGTCTGCATGTAATTGCTAATGTAGGCCCTTTACTTTACTTCCAATCCATCTTGCCATCTCTGCTAGTGGAAATGTTATTCTCATTACATATGAATTGCGCAGTTAGGAATATGGGACCATTCATTTACACTAATGTGTACAAGCTGAGGTTAAAACGGTGGATCCTCTTGGTTTTCCTTTTATTACAGGAATGTACTAATAATGTTGTGATGCTGCTACCTGCAAACTGAAACCTGAATCTCATGTGCTGGAGGTCAGTGCTGTACTAACTGTCAGGTAAGTGTCCGATCCGTCACTGCTCAAAAGCCAATTTCATTATTGACCCTATTAAACGCCTATATTTTGAAATAGTTCCAGCACGTGGCATAGACTGATTGTAAAAGGTTTAGGACTACATATGGATTATAGCAGTTTTTACCTAAGACAATCATAGGCTTGTACAAATGACTTTTTACAATTTCCTTCCGAGCTCTAAAGATCCAATAGTGTCTATGTCACTTTTATATGGAAGGTGTTTTAACCCGGGTGGAAACATCATTTACGTCACGTCATGGCGAGGGGCATGGCAGGGTGACATCAATTATGCTTGTCGTGGGCGGGTGAGTGGGAGGAGGCAGGGTTGTGGGCGTGACGTGGCAGTCCAGTGCGTGGTCCCAAAAGGGGCATCACGGGGAGGAATTCAGGCCCCTTTCCGTCGTGGAGATTGGGGTGGTCTTCGCAGGAAACACGGGAGACCACCCCAATTCAAGGGAGACTCCCGAAGATCTGGGAGGGGTGGGATCCTGTCACTAGATTTAATAAACTTTTGAATGTGTTTCCTTCTATTATAAGGGGCAGGTTAACAGAAGAAAGTGTGTTAATTACCCCCACGGCAGGGCTTTTTTTGGCATAGCCCCCTAGGCAAAGCGCTATAGCGCCTATGTTAACCAGGGCGCCCAGTGTTCTCCCTGTCAGCTTTTATCTGCTGTGTTAAGAACTCTCTACTTGTTCTGCTGCTGTAATTTGTAACATGTAGTGAGTAGAGACCCTGAATTCAGTTCACTCTACTTGGATAAACAATGTTACAAATGACTGAAGGGTGAAGGAGGAGGGGGGAGGATGAGCTCAGCTAATAGACTGAGGAGAACAGTTCTAAAACAGCAAGTAAAAGCTGCTTGCAGACTTTAGCAGTGGCCCCTGTGACTAGCAGCCATGAGATAGGAGACTGGAAAGCATGTACATACTAATATATTTCAATGCTGGCACTGGAAGGGTTAATGGCAGCCCCAACCGCTATATTATTTTTTACAGAAACTCCCCCCAATCATTACTTACCCTTCCTCTTTCCTCCGATGTACTGTCCCAGCCCTCTGCTTGCATGAAACTGCAAGCAGGGGGCCGAACTGGCAGGCCGTGTCCGTGATTAGCTGAGAGGCAGTCAACACGGACGCGGCTGCCGGCAGTGGAGAACGGGGGAGTTTCTGTAAAAACAATATAGCGGTTGGGGTTTGGAGCCTACACTACACCAAGGGGGGAGAAGGTGGGGGAGAAGGGCTGCAGTGCACATGGCAAATTCTCCCGTAGGAGAGACAGGAGGAAGAGTCCTATATGAGACTCTGCCAGGCTCCTGGTGGCCAGTTTTGGGACTTTGGAGTTTATTACACTCAAGAGTGGGGCCAGTTAGTGGTTAAATTATAGTTTTGGGGTTGGACATGCCCATTAAGTAACCTCTGCTGGCACTGAAAGTGGTAATGGCAACACTCTGGGGAAGTCGCTGGCACTGGAAATGTTTTGTCAATATCGCATTACTTGTGATCTGATCATGCTAGGGCAGTAGGGCACCAAGATGGCTAGAAATGGCCCAGCCCCATGGTGACCTTCTATCTGTTACCAAAGTTTTCCATCATAAATACAGTGGCAGGTTGCCACCTCCCAATTTGAAACATCTAAAACAGGACACACCCCACCTCTGCTAACAGACCACCTCCACCTCTACTACAGGCACACTCCAACTCTAGCTAACGACACACCTCTAGCTAAAACAACAGCCTCACCTCTAGCTAAACAGGACACACCTCCACCTCTAGCTAAACAGGACACACTCCATCACCTCTAGCTAATCCAGTTAACTTCGGAGTTTCCAAGGTTATTATTGAGCTCCACAATTCACTTCCATTGTTTTCTCTGTTTACTCTCCCATATTCTTAGCTGGTCAGGTCACGTTAGATGTTTGTATTTTCTGTAATTGATATGGTTAATAAGGTGTTGTTTTAGTTTAGAAGCAGGGTCCTGTGCAGAGCCATCCAACACGATTGGGACTTGTCGGAAATGTGGTACGGGCAGTCTCTGAATGTCCCTCCACCGATTTCGTGTCAACGGCTTCCCCTGTAGGAATGGAGATGGTTATTGCTACAATGGAATTCCCACCAATTCTGCAGGATCATGTTCTGCAATCTGGGGATCAGGTAATAGACATGACCAGCCTTATGTTTTAGGGAGACCACTTCTCTCAATATAACCTTGATTTTAATATACTGCGTGACGTATAGGAGGACACAGCACGACCTTATGGATGAAGTTGACTCATTCTCCTACTAACAATGTGTCATTCCCAATCTTACCTCTTTGTTTTCAAGGCTTGCAGACAGTTCGTGTTTCAATCATAATCTAAGGGGATATAGTATGGATACTGCCAGGAGCCAATGGTGTCGCATTCCATGCAATCAAGGTGAAAGCATCTCCAGATTTACTATATTGTGTAAATGAGAATAACTGCACATCAGGATTGGCCTGTTTTATTACTGAATATTTTGTATAGGGTGCTGTCTGCTGACTGTGTCTTACCAAGGAAGGTCCATTCTATGTATAACTTATTATCTTCATAGAATATGGCTTCCCCTTAAATATATAACACAACCTGTAGAACAGCCAACTTACTAACCTATATTATAAATGTTTACGTTTCATTTTAGTTCTCCTTTAAGGAAGAGGTTGGAACCATGTAGTCCTAATTCCACATAAGTTTCGTACACCGGGCGATGCGTCTGTTCCTTGGCTGCACTTCTGTGTGGATCACAGGACAACCCGCCCATTGTATGACCTTTACCAATCTGAATGTTTCTATTGGTGAATGTAAATGTGTAAATTGATGTTTTTATCCACACAGATGTCAAGTGTGGGTTCTGTTCTGCTCTGACGGTAACACGTATCCGGTTGGGGGGTTATTATGTGATTGGACCTGCAAATCTACCCAGAATCCAACCTTTTCTGTTGGAGAACGGTACAAATTTTGATAATATGGTGAGAGCCAAAATCACAACCCCAATTCTCTGGTTGAGTTCATTTCTGAAATTGTGGGGACCTCTAAAGTTTTTCATGTTGTCAGTCCCAGTTATAGGTTTATGGGTGGCAATCATCATTAATAGCAGACTCTCCTCTCTACAGTGGGTCACCGCTATGTGGTACACACGGACTTTTTGCTGAATGTCAGGACAATGACTGTTCTGTCGTGACAATAGTGGGCAACAGTTCACATGATGGATCATGGTCCATAGGAACTGCATGATGCTGTGATTTAGCCAGCAGGTCTGTTCCCATTTCGTAGTGGAACGGGGGCCACCCACACATGAAATTTCTGGCTGACCACAATCACGCACGGTTGTTCCAGCCTTACATTTGCCAGTTCACGTGAATGTAGTGAATGTAGGTCATGTGACAACGATGCTTGCCTCATCATGGACTTTGGCAACTTATTTGAAGGGAAGTTCTTTTTTAATGTTCTAACACGGAGCCAAAAATTAAGCGTTTATTTTTTCTTTGCTATTATTTCGTTTTCAAATGCATCGACTTAAAACAGATTTGACTTTAACTATGGCTCGCGTTTTTTTGCCTATGAGCAAAGGAAAAACCAATGGCTGACTGCACACTATCCATCACACAACCAAATATTAGCAACATGTTCACAACGAATCCCTCCAACATTCCCCATTTACTGTTATAGTTACACTTGTAAACAGCATGGTGGCAAAGCCTCAGGGGAGGATATGCCTAGTGAACCTGATTTTAGGCCCTGTCCCCCCCATGCCCTACCCCTCTCTTATTATTTTCAAAATCGGAAAAATGCCCCATAACTTCACGTTACCTCCCCTCTTCCTCCCGCGCGCTGCCACCCTCTGCTGGAGAAAAGTGCAAGCAGGGGCGGGACTGGCAGTCGCGTCTGTGATTGGCTGAGCGGCAGCCAATCATCCGTACCAGCCTGCCGAGTTTCATTTCGCGGAGAAACCGAGGGGAGTAAGTAAGTCTTGGGCATTTTTCGATTAAATGAAATGAGTCGTTCCGGGGCTGGGGGACAAGGGCAATATTACATTAAGCGGATTTCCACTACGGGGAGTGGAATGCTATCGAGAGGGAAGGGAGGAGTGGGGATGGCGCAGCGCATCCAAACTTCTCCCGGGGCGACCGGAGGGCAGAGTCCATGGAATCTGCTAGATCTCAGGGGTGTTTTTGGACTTTGGGGGAACCAGGAGAACATATGTCGGCGGGATTTGAGGTAATATTAAAACACACTACATGATGGGCCAGTATGGGGGGATTATAGTTTGGTGGGGTGGAACATGCCCTTTAATGATTCTATGAATATACCCATACATTTTAGTAGCTTATGTCATCAGTTTTACTATTTTTTTAAAAGAAAATTATTATTATTGTGGATTTTATATAGCGCCAACATCTTCCGCAGCGCTTTACAATACATGTTAACATTCAATCAGGCCTTGCCCCAAGTGTATAGTCTAACATATTTATTTGACACATACAACCTATCAGTATGTCTTTATGATTGATGGGTAACCGGAGTGCCCGGAGAAACCCACGCAAGCACGGGAGACATACCAACTCTTGGCGTGTGTCCAAGAGTGGAATCGAACTCAGGACTCAGTGCTACACCCTGAGCCACCGTGATGCCCTAGTTAAGTTATGTAACTGGTTGTATTGAGTTGTTTATTTCTACTGATATGCTCTGCCCTTATCATTCCGCTTCTTCAATCTCAGTTGTGTGTCTGTTGCGGTTTGCTACCGCAGTGAATGCAGGCATGTTGAAAGTACCTTTGGGACTTCAAACTGCTCCTCCAAATGCCCAAACATGCGGTAAGGACTGAGGATTGGTTAATAACGGGAAGGTTTTGAATTATCACACAGAATACAGTGAGAAAAACAAATAGAGTTTCTTTTCTACTCTGGTTCTATTATCAACTATAATCCAATTTAAACCAGCTCTGCTCTCATAGCTTAGCTATCCATAAACAACGATCACCGTAATAAATGGCTACCTGACAAAGATGTGCCCTTCATTACTCGGTCCCTTACATAGGAAAACCAAGATCGCTCTGCCAACGTTATACTTACCACACTGTCCGGATCTATTAGAAGGGAGTGCTTCCTGCCATGCCTTTATTTGTGTTGCCCTCCATTTTGATGTTAGCACACATTTTTCTATTTACATATACAAACTAACAACAATACAAACCATATTTATACAAATTTTACCGGTGAAAATAATATTAACCCGTTGTTTCCAATGTTTGGTGACTTCCTAGGTCTGTAAAACCATGAGAAACAGTGTCGTGTGAGAAGGATGGGCGCCTCCTAACGTGACCGACACCAGACCAAGTATGATATGTCATATAAGTGGTAGGATCGGGCAGAATTACCATTAGAACCGTAAGCACATGTACTGAGGGCACGTTTCAGGGCAGCTGTCAATCACTTCCCCATGTGGTTTGGAGGCCTGGCCTGTATTGAGGGGTGGGGTTAGGACGCACGCTTTTTGTACTCCATTACGGAGAGGAACTTTTTATTAGGTAGGGGGGGTGCAAATAACCACAATATATGTGAACATCCTTCAAATAACCATGTAATTAATGGACAACCTACAATGTTTGTATTATTGTGTACAGTAATCCATAAATATGCATAAATTCCAATGCTCATAAATAAACTTGTTCTTCGACTTTCGTTAAAATGCGGCAGACACTCAAACATCACCAAACATCACCTCCTATGGTCTTTTTCATTGGATATAACAATAAGGGGAGGTTGTATGAACTGATAAACATGTGTTACTATGTCTCTCGCAGAACACCATCACATCTCAGTGTGGGGTCGTGATTTCCATCCTAGTCGTGCTTTTTTCCTTTTCTTTTTTTGATATGGCGCAACCGGTCTGTTGGCGCGCAAACCAGGTACATACATATGGTTGGAAGGAATAGGTTTGCACTCTAAGCCAGTATTTACCAGCATACCATAAATTAATTGCCTTACCTTTAAAAAAAAAAGGTTGGGAAACACCAAAGATAATTAATTTTTCATGGGCCAATGGCCCCACGCAAGTCTTGTCTACGATGCTGATATTTTATGAGAACCCAGTGAGATGGATTGGTGGTAAATAGGAGGGGATGTAGTCTGCAAAACAAATAAATGTCTGTAAATCCAATACTTGTGATTTTCTTTATAACTCAGAACTTCCCAGGCCCTGGTAATGGAGCTGTTAAACCAACATTTGCTTCCAGCACCCCCCAGGTAAGGACTGGCTGAAAGAGCTAAGATGGTTATCCTGTCCCACATAAGAGGGCTTTGTCAGTATTCCTACAGGTAACAATAGGGTTCCTGTATGTAATAAAAGACCCCTTACTGCAATGAGGGGATGTTTGGTAAAACCATTATAGTGTCTACATTCCTGATTATAGACCTATAAATTCCCTGGTTTATCCATTGTTACTGAGATACGATGAGGTTATTTGCTGGAGACCCTTATCTATCATGAGCTGAGTGCAAATGTTGTCCGAACACCAGCAATCAATAATCTGTTCTTACCCCCCCCCCCAGCTCTGTTATCACCCAAGAACATAATAAATTTTTAGTAATAATCAGCCCCCCCAACACTTGAAAGAGACTTTCAATAAATGTGACACTAGTATTTTGATTGGACTATGGGGCATTTCTGGTAGGAATTAATACTGCACTGTTTATTATAAGCAATTCCGACTGGAATCTTTGGAGAAGTTTGTTCTGTATCCCAGCTTGTAAGGGTCTGTCAAAGTGTCGATTCACCAACTGATGGAACAATTGGTGAATAGCACATGCATTTGTTTCCATTATTTACTTAAGAAGTATAAAAGCCTGGTGGCATTAGTCGTAATAACCGGTAGTGGTTGTATTAAGGCGGAGGCCCAGTGAACCTCAGCTGTTTTATTTTAATCTACCTTGTTTTGAACATGCAGATAGTGTAAAAGTCCTCATTACCCACCAATCCTCCAGGACAGTCACAGAAACCTTTCTCCCCTGTATGTAAGTACCAGTTGTCATATAAACACTCTAAGCAGATAGAACATGTTGTGTGATGGTGTAAGAAAAATAAAGGAGCCTAAAGGTAATAATGTTTATGAAAGCTAATTAGCAGCCATGTGGAGAGGGATTTATATTTATCGTTTAGACTAAATTAATGTAAAAAATCTGTGTTAACAAATGTATTATTGGTTAAACTGGGTTTACATGTGTTAAAAAAGCCCCCGCAAATGTCTGTAAATATTGAGGGATGAAAATAAGGAGTATTTACCTGTGGGGGTTAGTGTAGGGGTTAGATAGGTTTTTATAAAACCCGTTGTAGGTTTTTAGTGTAAGGTAACTAAGCAACAGTATTCCAAATGAGCCTTACCAATGCTTTATAAAAAGGGAGAATAACATTTCTCTCCCTTGAATCCATACCTCTCTTTATGAGACATATTATAAAGCCGTGGTATCGCTTTTTAAACGATACCCGTGCTATAGCAATTTAACGATTACGGACGTAAATGATACGATCTCGATCTGTTCATTTACGACGCAACGGTCGTATTAATGCAAACACACCTTCGATTGTTGAATACCGTGCAGTAATAAACTTATCGCAAATGGATTCTAATGGGGATCTAAAATCTATCGATTTCGTTACAATCATATCGTAAATTCCGATCGTTAAAAGCGTTTGTTAATCTCCGATCGCTAAAAAAGCGATCTTCCTGTAAAGGTGTGCTAGATATTATTAATGGGTGTGACCAACTGTATAAAGTTTCTGTGCCATAGCTAATGATAGCATGTGCAGAACGAATGGTCCGTTGACCAAAGTGAGTGTATAGAATTCTGGGAAGTAAGCCAAACCATATTTATTTAGGTAAATTTCCCAGTGCCTGTATCAACAATAACACAGATTACTGTTTATATATCAAGGTGTTGCTGCCTTCCTGGTTCAGGTGTCAGATGGATTAGAACTCGAACCCAAGTACAAAGCCGGTAACTTTTCAAGTTCGAACATCCTGGACCCCGATTATAGAATCATTTGAGGTTTCCAGTAACCCGTCGAATCTGCCTCAAGGCTTCGCTAAACCCGCCTCCGATCACTATTCGAGGTTCGGTAACCCCTCGAATCTTCTGTTTCGTTGTGGGATAATTAGTCAAAAATCGAACACGGGAGCTCGAAATAGTGTGAAGTAGTGGTGGAAAGTAGTGTGTGGAAATAGTGTGTGGAAAGTATGCGTGTGGAAAGTAGTTGCTGAAAGTAAGTGCGTGGAAGTAGTGCGTGTAACAATAAATACATTTTTTGAAGTTCTGGATATTGGTTACGTGTCCCCATAACCATTTCCGCAGGTCCCAGAGCCTTTTTACAGTAAGTTACCATTGTTTTTTAAACTGTATTTCAGACGAAATTTTCGCACTTATTTGACTCCCATTTGACTTTAAAAAATTGGGTCCGTTTTATCACAGTTCGAAACTAACTCGAACTTATGGAAGTTCGCTATCTTGCTAGTCAGTGTTGTTCTGTTGCGTTAGTTGTCCTTTCAAGTTTGTGTATCCACCAAAACTCCAAGACCTTTTCCCAACAGAGAATTCAACTTAACCCAGAGCCATTTATAGTATAAGCAGCACAAGGATTTTTAAGTTCAAAATGATATATATATATATATATTCATATCGGGTGTCCCGCCTCCATTCACAGACGCTTAGGCCCGGTGCGTCGAAAAGAATCGAATGTAGCTTCCAAGAGTATTAGAGCCTCGTGGGTCTTCACAGTACATATATGTTTTATAGAACATCTACGCGTTTTCAGCTGACTAAAGCAGCGTCCGCAGATGTTACAGACAACGGTAGTAGTGCAATTTTAAAACCTAGATCATCCCTCCTCCCCCTGTGCTCCTCCCTGCCACATTAACCCTTCAAAGCGATTAATGAGTCATATAATAAACACGGCTTATAGAAAGTGCAAAGTTTGCTAAATAAAGTGCACCAGCTAATGTATAACCTGCGGATAGTGATAGACAATATGTAAACTATAATTTCATAAATATATACATAGTAGATGTGACTATGCTCCCCCCCTCCCCCGCCTATAAAGAGATGATTAAAGATCGAATCTAAACTATCATATATAAATGAATTCTAATATATCATCAATACCCCCACCTCACTGGTTATATGAGTGAAGTGCTAACATAATCTATAAAAGTATAAAAGAAGAATGCTAATATACAAAACGTCAAATCTTAATATACAAAAAAGTGAGGATTCTACATATGAAAAAACATCTATACAACCCCAAGTAAAATCTTTCGGACTATCACCGTAAGCCCGGAAGGGATCCCTCGAGTGCTGTCGTTTAAGAAATGGTGCCACATTGGCAGGTTAACAGAGTTCTGCTCGAAGTGGTGTGGGATACTCATAATTCGCTTTTGATGTATGCTACTGGTGATAGGTTTGTATCTATGAAATTGATTGAAGTTAAAGCCTAGAATTGAAAATTACAAAAACCCCCTTGGCAATGTTTTGCCATGGAAAATCGGTGCTTGGTGACCAAAATCAAAGTCCACAAATGAGATAAATATCGAGAGGAACTCGTACTATTTAAAAAAAAAAAACTATCCAAAGTGGAGGATGATATTTCACAAAACGAGTCTATGGGTGGGCTAAGTGGAAATGGAGTACCTAACACTCGTCGTAGACCTTTTACGCAAGGAATCTCCGTACTTTTATAGCTCGGGATGAATCTCCATCCTATAATGATAATACGACTGTAGGGAACCCCAAATAAGCCATCCCAAACACCCGAATCAGCCTTTTAGGGGTTTCACAAAACCCGGTCTGGCATAAAAGGGACCACCTAGAAGGCCACAAGGAGGGGGGATACAAGAATACGAGACAAACCACCCGGCGTCCCCCCTGCAGGTAGAAGAGGCTGTATATAATCTTGTAACCACATTTTGACTAATGATGAAATTTGAAGATTAATTGAATAAAGGACTGACATTTGTTACCAACACCCAATCATAGTCCCCCTCATGGACGATGTGGACTTATATAAATTCCAAAGGCGACTTAAAGCTAAGGGCACCAGTTTCGACAATCTATCCGTACCCCCCCCCCTACACACCGGTTAAAAAAAACACGAGCAAATTGAACCACCCAATACGCAGGCAGCCATTACATGTTTTCTAATAATGATAAACTGACATCGACCAAAATATTTACAAAAACACCCATAAAAAAACAAAAATAATTTACAAAAGGTACGCAGCAGCAGCAGCTATTAATACCCTTAGGGAGGACCCTAATGTGGTAATTCAGCTGCGGATAAAGGAGGCGCCCTTGTGCTTTTGGACCAACAATATTATTATCGGAACTCTTCAATCCGCAATTGGGGGTATTGAAACCTATGTGTTACTGGACGGGGATCCCACTAATTCTTAAAACCCAAGTTGGACCTATGACCAGAAATGCTTTAATTATGCCTGGGATTGTGAGCAGGAAGTAAGTTTCTCTCACAAGGGAACCTAAGGTGCCTATTATTTTAGTGTCACCAAAAATCATAAAATCTAAAAGAACCCCCGGGACGTCCTATTGTATCATCCCTGGGTCTATTCTTAAACAGCCGCTAAATATTGTGGATTTCCTATTTCTATTTACCAGCCCTCTGGTGAAAAATATGCAGTCCTACCCTCACGGGACAGCAGACATTATTGGGGAACTTAGGGAATATAGGGGTCCCTACACCAACACATCTGATGACATTGGATGTCCATAGCTTGTACACCCATCATCCCACAGGATGAAGGGGTGAGGTGTGCAACAGGCTCTGATCAAGTCGGAAGTCACAAAAACCTCCCACAGAAGATACTTGTGACCCTGCTGTCGTTCTTTTTACGAACATTACTTGATATTTGAAGGAAAATTTAATAACCAAATCCCTGGAAACCCGCTATGGTCGAATTTGGGACCCCTCCTTCGCTAATTTGTTTATGGAGAAAGTTGAAATGATTACATCTACCCAATTTTTGAATAACCTGTTGATCTATAAACGCTTTATTAGATGACCTGTTCATACTATGGGATGGACCAATCACGGAAGGTCAAATGAGTTAAACACATTGAATTCGCTAAGGATCTCCTGTCAAATTTACTATGGAGGCACACGAAAACCATTGACTTCTTAATCTCAAAATCTGAAAACTGACATGGTTTTGAGACCTGTCTATATTCCAAAAACCTACGGACAGAAATAACCCTTGCTACATCCCCAGTCACATCCCTTACACAAAAATCACAAAAGGGGTCATGTTCTCCCCCATTCTGAGGGTGTTAAACAATAATTCGAAGGGTAAATACGCCAAACACAACTACAATGTTGGCTGATGTTTAGGGAAACTAGGATACTGACTCAAGAGATGAGACTCAAAATGAATAAGGACTAAACTATATATGATGGAGGGGAGCAAAACAAAATACAAAAACCAAGGACAATAGTAGATGTGGTATCCCTTACCCTCTACAATATTCCCCGTAATTCTATTGGAATAAAACAGCGTGTAAAAACCATTGGGCTTTATTAAGTAGTGATAGGTTCCTTCCCTTTAAAGAAACTCATCCTATCTTTGGCATATAGACGAGGCAAAACCACGAAGCCTATTAGTTAAAACTGATATGGTGACCCTATACCTAACCCTTCCACTAAACGGCTTAACTATTAGGAAAGATGGCTGCTTTAAATGTACGGGCTGTCAAGCCTGCAACTATATACACCTGGGGGAGATTTTTCCCCACCCCTATACTGCCCTCCATAGTTCAAAATTAATTTAGATTAACTTGCCTTAGCTCGGACGCCATTATATTGTTACATCTGTCCCCGGTAGTATTTATGTGGGGAAAACCACACAACCCTCAGGGAAGAGGATGGCTAACCATCTATCACCATCGGCAAGCTCTATCGACAGGGAATAATGAAAGAATTTAAGGATCCAGAGAAGGAAAATAGGTACTGGGAACAATCGGTGGCTAGACATTTCAGGGAAAGTGGCCGCCCTTCTACGTTCAGGTGGATGGCAATTGAATCAGGTGGGAGACATCAAGGACCAATCAAGAGGGTGAGACAACCTATTAGTCAGAGGGGGCCTTTTGGGATTAGAAACTGGCACCTTGTCGCCCCAAGGGGTCTAAACGACAGTATGGCTTGTCGTGCCTTTTATAGATTTATGACTATCCCCGTCAGTGAACTCCATTCTCTTCTTTGTCGTGAACCGAGAAAGGAGGGTGTGGAGCATCTCAAAGGTTGCATAGAATTATAACCCTTGTCTTGGTTTAGATAATTTCGAAATATTAGTACCTATGGTTACAATTTTCCGATATGTTAACTGTCCCCCCCACCCTTCTCTTGTTTAATTACCCGTATATGGTTTATATGTTGCGTTTTTTACTTGGGGGTTGTCGACTGTTTTCATATTAGCTCTCACTTTTTATATTAAGATTTGACGTTTGTATATTTAGGCCATCTTCCCTTTATACTTTTATAGGATATGTTTAGAACTTCACCTCATATATCCCAGTTGAGTATTAGGATATATTAGAAATTCTATATATATTTATATTTTTTAGATATCGATCTTTAATATCATATTTATTGGGCGGGGGGAGCATATATGTCCATCTATATGTATATATTATGAAATTATAGTTTAACATATTGTTCTATCACCTATCATCATGTTATACATAGCATGTTGCACTTTATTTAGCTAACTTTGCACTTTCTATAGCCTTGTTTGTTTATATGAGCTCATTTCTCGCTTTGAAGGGTTAATGTTGGCATGGAGGAGCACCAGGGTGGGAGGGCTGATCTAGTTTTTTAAATTTGCACTTCCCTGTTGTCTTTAACATCCTGAGCTTCTGCTTAAGTCAGCGAAAACGCGTCGATGTTCTAATAAAAATATATTATGGGAAGACCCACTCGTTCTCTAATACTTGGAATCTAATATATATATATATATATCATATATATATATATAGATATATATATTATAATATTAGTGTGTGTAAACACAATCATTTCTATTAAAAAAGAACCTCATTATTTATTTCCATTTTTGGTTTTCCCTTCCCTCTATCTTTCTCAGAGCCCACTTTTCCAATGACTCTATCCATATGCACAAACCCGATAAGTCCTGTGTAGGTTTGGACAACCAGGTTGATAGGCCCATGATTAATGTTTGTTTTCATATCCAATCAAAGCATTTTCATAAACCCCATGAGGACTGGATTCCTCTATGAGACTGTAATATATAAGACAAAACTCACAGGTACCAATTGGTTAAGCTATATAGTATTAATATACAGGAGATCAATAAAAGTTCTAATCGTTGTTAAAATGGGGCTAATTTTGCACCAACCAATCAGATTTTATTTAACATTTGTAAGCTATCATCCTATTTGGTTGGAGCAAAATTGCCACCATTTTAAACGATAGAACTTTTATTGAATAACCTGTTTGCTATAGTCCAATATAGTATATAATATATATATTGTTAGTAGCACAAATGTATTTCTATTAAAAAAAAAAAACTTTGTGTGAATAGTTTCTGTTTTACTTACTTTCCCTGTTTCTTTTCTCCATCAGGCACCCGTTTTGCCTATCATATGCACAGCCTGGAAAATCTGTGGTATAGTTTAAACCAACACAGGAGAAGCACGAGGGGTCTGACCTGATATATTTGAATATTATTTTACACATAAAACCATTCCATAACTGGACTGTCTCCGTGAATAGTCCACACACACAAACAGTCTGGTGAATTAGCTGGCACAGTATATAGCGCACAAATCATGGTAAGGTTGGCAAGGTAGATACGCCATAAGTCCGGTAGGTGCGCTCCCTAGCAAGCGCTGCTGTGTGATGTCAGCCATATTCAAGTACATGAACTTCAATGAGGCAAGGCCAAGTACAAGATTTAACCACACTGCTGGTGGAATATCCGGTATAGCGTGGGTTTAGTTGCCCACTTTCCTGGGCCTGCGCACTGTTTGTATTAACGACACAGGGCACTGCCTCACTTCCCCCGGTAGAGCTGTTCTTATTTTCGGGCCCTGTATATAGCACAAAAAACGACACGCCTTTGAATTGGTGGGCCGTAAAAGATGGTGCTCTTACCCTACTTCTGGGTTAGTGATTATTGCATCACAGGACTATTATTGAACGCCGCAATGGTTTACTTATATATATAAAAGTCAACTGTATGTATGTGTTATGGTTTTCAGAAAAACTTAAAAACGGCTCTGGGACAGAATTTTCCTATAACTGGTGTGTAAGTCAGGGCTGGAAAATGAGACATAGGCTACTTAAAAATGCCCCGTACCCCTTTTTTCGAAAGTATTAAGTTAATTAACCTGTGTGCTGCTGCACATCTGGTGGTGAAATCAATATCACCCTAATGTTGCAGTCCCACTGTTTACTACATTTTTGTTACTGTGTGTGCCAATCCAGAGTGCAGTATTCTGCCCCTTCCCTGACCTGTAGCTCTTCTGTGTGTTACGATCGTCGAATCGCCCATACACGATCGACAAGAGATGATATTCCCAATATGACTTCAATTGTTGCCTCTATGCGACATAAAGTTTACAGAATCTGCTTTTTTTGTACATAATCCAACTAATATAGATGTATCTTACAATGTATCTGTGTTCTGGGGAAAAATTCGTAGGTAAAATCGTTAGTCTCCTTGACAGCGGTGTGCCGACACCTTTGAGGCGTCATGCAGAGAAGCTAGATGCGCTAGGAAGAGCTATGGAGCATGGTAGGAACGTGCGCCCTAGTGACCCAGGGGTGGGACGTTTTATTACAAGTACAGAATCTGTTTGAAAACAACGCTTGAACGATAGACTTCACTGACAAAAGCAGAGAGTAGTAACTGACGCAAATGTTCCAGTATCACAGAATATGACCAGACATCGCCAGTAATTTGATCTACGCTTAGTGAGTTTTAGATATTGCGTTTGACCAGTATTGTGAGAATTTATGCTGTTTTAGATAATATTAATTTAGCTTCCGGCCGTATGTCCGAGCAAAAGGCACAGATCTGGGACAGCCCCTAGGTAAGACTGTACAAGATTCCTAGCGAGGAGGCCTTAGTAATTAGTGTGCAGTGTTGTCATCCGTTGATATCCACAGGGAATTATCCACGCCGTCTTTTACTTACTTAGTAACCATAAATATACCGGAATTATTTCTGAGTTTCCAAGATGCTCCCTTAAACAATGTACATCCAAAGACCCCTATTAAAGCACTATTGTATCCTTGTAAACAATGGTATACCATATCAGAGCGAACAGGAAAGCGATACCATCTACCAAAAAAACTTTATATTATAACATATAACTCACACATTAAAAGGACAAACTGGCCCATCCTGACGGATTTGACCCAACGGGCTGAGTAAAGTTTACGATAGTAACTATGGCAAACATAAATTGTATCGATTTAATAGTCAAAAGGTACAATTATCCACTAAATAAATGGGTACGTTTTCAACGACTATTTCAGAATTCAATATTATTGTCAACATCCATAAATCGTCGAATTGGTCAATGATGCTAAATGGCTTTGTGTGCGGTTATGGAAACACTCCACCTTTTGTTCAGATAATACTTATAATGACTCAGCCTTGGTTCATCTTGATGGGCCTTCACCGATTACGTTTCTTCTGATCAAATTTCTAAGCATAGTCTTTGGTCATAGGCTTATCCCCGACGACCCTATATTCATCCACGCGATGCCTAACCCTACCATATCAGTCCAACCTGAGGAGTCGGTAACCACGGAGGATTCATTTGACGTGCTTGCTGACCCAATTAGAACCGGCGGCGCTCCCGGTCTTGAAAACTTAATTAAGTACCCGCCGTATAAACTATAAAGAAATATTTAGCTCACCCCGATAGTGCCACTCGGTTTAAAATGGTAGTACATTGCGCAAAGCTATATCATATGCTCCCCTTTATTTTAAAATACAAGAAATACAGGAATGTTGCTCCTATTACTTCTACACCTTGTGAAAAGTAAGTCAGAAAGGATAGGATTTGGGCACCTAAACCACCCACGATAAAATCACCCAGGGTGACTAACCGTGAGGTGTACTACCATGGCGTCTCACTCACATACGAAGGTCTAATTGGGACGCTGTGAATATACTGTTCCAGTTTTAAAGGATTAACTGCATGCTACGGAGAGCAGGGAAACCCACTATATAGGAGACTTATAACGCTACTAAAATTAGGCCGCTACAATAACGGGCCTGTAAGAAGCACCAGAGTGCCCCTTAGTGTCCCAAGGCCATAGTTCCTCCTCCATCCCAGGCCTCGCCTTCCAGTAACTTAGTGCACCAAGGTCCAGATCCCCCCTCTGTCCAAGGCCAGGGGCCCCTCTCGGTTCCCAAAACCAGCCCAAACTCCTCTGTCCCACAATTCTTAGGGCTCCCCCTCTGTACCAAATCAAGGCCCCCCCTTTTTCTCTCACCAATCCAAATCCACCCCCCCCTCTTACCAAATCCAGGGGGCCCCCATCTGTCCCACATCCAAAGCCCCCTGTCTGTCCCGAATCCAGGGCCCCCTTCGTCCCAACTCCAGGGGCCCTTGCCCAAGCAACCTTACCTGCAGTCGTTTAATTGCTGTTCTCACCTTCATGTGTTTCCTCGTTTTCTCCCTCTAGTGGTGAGCGGCCAACAGGAACTGCAGAGACCTCCCTCTAGTGGTGAGTCCCCCAAGGAACTGCAGTTGACACCACACGGAAACACTCGGACGCACACTTAGGGCTAGGCCACACTAGACTTTCAGCTTTTCCGCACGTTCGCCTGCATTTCTCGCATTTAAAATGGAAGGAATCGCGGGTAACGCCAAAAATTCCCAGTTTTCCGATCGGGCAATGGGCGATTGCACGTTCCAGTTACGCGTTTTGGTAAGCATACGTTCACCATTTTTGGTCGTCGTTATACGCAGCGTTTCCTATAACATGAGAAAGGCGAAAACTGCATGCGCCAAAATGCAAACGCACAAGAAGCGACACACATCGCGTGCGATAACGCTACAGATTTTGTGCGCGATTGCTGTGCGTTGCAGTGTGGCCTCAGCCTTAGGGTTTTAATTATATACTAGACATTAAGGCCGCTATCATAGCCGCTACTCTGCTAGAAGCACAGGCTGCCCCCTTAGTGTCCCAAGGCCATAGTCCCTCATGCTCCCAAGCGAGTACCCTTATCCCAAGGCACAGAGTATCTTACGACAGGCCAGATCCCCTCTTAAGCAGGCTTGTCCAATCCAGAGGCCTCCGCAAATAGCCCCCCACATAGTTTGCCATCGGGCTCCTTGACATCCAGCCTTGACCAAATCAGCCCCCCCTACCAAATCACGCCCCAAAAGGAGTCCCCCCTCTGTCTCCAAATCCAGGGGCCCCATTGTCCCAAATCGGCCCTCCCAAATCCTAGAGGCCCCTACCAATCGCACCCCTGTCCCAAATCGGCGCCCCCATCACCAAATAACCCACCCTCAACAGGCCCCCCCTCTGTCCCAAATCCAGGGCTCCCCCTCTGTACCAAATCCAAGCCCCCTCTGGTACCCAATCCAGGCACCCCCTCTGTACCAAATCCAGGGCCCCCTGTCCCAAATCCAGGGCCCCCCCCTCCCAAACCAGCCCCTCTGTCCCAAAATCCAGGGGCCATCTGACCATCCGGCTCTGTACCAAGAGGGCGCAATGCGGCCCCTACTTCAAATCCAGGGCCCAGCCCCCTCTGTCCCAAATCCAGGGCCCCACCATGTCCCAAAATCCAAGAGGAGGGCCCCTCTGTCCCAAATCAGGGGCCTCCCGTCCCAAGAAACCTTTACCTGCAGTCCTTTAATTGCTGTTCCCACTGGCGTTTGTCCTTGAGTTTCTCCCTCTAGTGGGTGAGTCACATAGGAACTGCAGAGACGCTCCTTTAGTGGTGAAGTCACTAGGACTGCAGAGAGATTGCTCCCTCTAGTGGTGAGTCCATAGGAACTGCAGTGCACACACACACACAGGGACGCACACTTAGGAAGTTTTATTATACCTTTATAGGAGATTATTTAGCGACTTCAGCATTGAAGACATTTTTATAAAGGTCGTACACACGTGCGATCACGGTCCCAATCCCGTGACGCTGACGATGTGTACAACATTCGGTTTCGGCGCGATAATCTCGTTTGTTTATGGGCAACGATTCCTGACCGACCACGCCCATTTCACACACAATAAAGGGCCCATCACAGGTCCGTTATCAGCTCCAAACGAAACGTTTCCTACACATGTGTGCGTCGCAGGACGACCCACAAGTCGCACGTTGTATGAAACCTTATGTAAAGAAAGAATGATTGTGAACTTTGTGGATTTAATTCTCCTCTATCCATAAAATAATTTGCTTTACTTATAAGTAAGAGGAGTCTGTGGAATTCAATATATAATTAATATATATTATTCTTTGTTCTACAGGCATCAAACCAGATTCTAATTAATAAGTTTGGATTCCATTGAGAGGAATGGGAAATGCCCCTTAAGCAACATCGGCACAGGGGACTTGTGACTCTTTGGGTTGAATGAATGTTTTTTCATTTTATCGCTCCCACAATATCCTGGCAACACCAAAATCTATATATTAGGTTTCATGTTGTGCAACAATGTGTGTTAGTATTTCTAAAAAACACAAAAAAAAAAAACAACATAGCAATAGATTTATTTAAATAAGAACAAAATGTGGTTAAAATATATGGATTTTCGTCATCTTTTTACTGCATTTTTACTTATTTATAGTGTGTGGTTGTGAGACCGGAGGATATTTAATTTTGTGCTATGATCTTGTTATCTTAGTTTAAATAGGATTAATTCCCCGCTAACAGATTTAATGTCTTTTTTTCTTTTACAAATGAAATGCTTTTGCCCGTACCCCCACCTGTCACCGTTTTTAAATCAAGAGCCCCCCGCCTCTTCCTGACAAACGTTGAGAGTGTACCCGGTATTAGCTACCCAGATATCGTGTGGAAACACACAATACCATTAGGGCAATATTTGGCCAGATGGCTGCCCTACAGAAAACTACAGCTCAGGAAATGTGGGAGTTATATTTTTAAACATCTAGTTTTCAACATAGGGCTATAGATTTGGGTTTTTTAAAAAAACCTAAGGAAGTTCATGTAAGAATTACACTATAAACTTAGTGTGCCCATCATTACCAGCTTACCTCAGGGCAAATTTTCAGAGGACTTCCCGCCTTTCCTGATCTTCTTTGTGGCCGGACATACGATCACGAAGTCCACCCTTTACATTCATTTTGGTGATAGTAATCAGTCGGCACAAAAGGTGACTAAAATGTTGCAGGGATCGAGCGTAGGAAGCGGTATGTACGGCACCTGAAGAAAAAAATGATTTTCTTCTATCGCACTGGTGATTTACACATACATTAATGAAATGTACTGAATTGTCAAACCCCTAATAGTGTCCGTTAATTGTATGCTCGCTGTGCTCTGTTCTCCTCTGGTTATCGTTGATCACGTAGAGCTCTGAGCATGTTTGACCCACAGCCAACACAGTGAGAATGGACTGTAAAGCTGAGAGTAAACACAGTAACATCGTTGAAAGATCACAAGAATCTGTAAGATTGTGTCTGGTCATTTTTCAAAAATGTGGCTACACCACAGTCCGAGTGTTCTCCCTAAAAAAGTATGGGAGAACATCAGGCAATGCACAATTCTACACCGCGGCGGCGCAACCTCCTCTACTTTAACCTTTACTTCAGGTCCTACTCCAGTCCAAGTGAAATTTTTCAGGGGTAACAATAACTGTGTAACAACACAGTACCTGACTTGTGCCGATAAAGGTCGATTTCTGTTGGATTGACAAATCGTCTCCTTTAATGTTAATATAGGAACCCACTTTTAGGGAAAGTTTCAAGGAAAGTGTGCAATCCTGGAGGAAGAAAGAATACCATTACTGACCTCTAAATGGCAGCTCATAACCGACACAGCAAGCAAAAGGGTATGAATTAATTGATTTTTAAATAAAGAGAATATGTAGGATCTACGAGTATGTGTAAGAGGAATAATCAAAAGGAGAAGTATAACTAAAATGAAAGTATTAATTATAAACAAAAGGAGGTAGGCTTCCAAATACTTTGTGCTCCTGTCAGTCTGCTACACTCAGCACTGCTGCCAAAAGAGCTGAATCTGGGTCGCCAGTGTTTCCTTAAGGTGGTGCAGTTTCGATACACCTCTTTTAGCCAAAATGCAATCTCCACTCGCCTGCATTTCAGATGGTCCCTAACACTGGCTGTGATATGCTAATTGGATTGCACTTTCCAGTACAAAATAAATGCCACAGATTCCTGTACAAAGTCATTCTGAAATTGAGAACGCAGTCGGATGACATAGCGAACCGTCTTCAAAAACTAAACTTCAAGTCAGTGTGATCAAGCTGAAATACAACAGATAACCATGCATTGGATGAATGAGAACCGTTTCCAACAAGCTTGTTATACATGAAAAATACATTAAATTTGCTTTATTTAAATAAAAATATTGTGTTCAAACCAATAAATCATTTCATAACCTTTCTTTACATTTTGGTAGAAGAAAGATATACAATTTAGTTTTATTTATTCAACATCAATATTGTTTATATAAGTTTCGAAAAATGATTTAGGCTGAATGATTTGTTTAAAGAGCACAACAATACATACGGCTCCAAGCTTTTACAAGCTTGCAACAGCTAGGGGAACCGAATTGGAATTGGTTGTGATGTCAACGTTACATCAATGACTGAGCAAGCTATCCAAGAAAACCATGAAGAAGATTGGGGTTACCATGCTCTCACATTTATAACTAATGCAGTTTTGGGTCTTGGGAGTGATTTACCTATTATAGAATGTTTTCATTTAGGGTTGGATTTGGACCTTTAATTATTTTAGTTACTGATTTCTCAATTAACTGATAATGTGGTCAGATCGACTCTAGGGGTCAAATGTTTAATAGCAAGAACAGAATTGAAACTGGATAACTTTATATAAAGGTCCAATAACAAGTCCTTTATAGCTTGGGGAAAAGCGCTACTAGCGGATATTTTTTTGATGACAGTGTTGGTTATATGGTGCGCAAAAATCTTTTTGACATAAACAACAGCGCTGACTATTCAGTTTTCTAATCGCTATAAAAGACAGCCGCAGTGTACATTTATGCCGAAAGCGTTTTGGTTAGAATAGAATATGGTGCAATTGTACAACTACCACCAATGGTATTCTATGGGGTCGTAAATCGACGATTGCGGTATAGCAGTTTACTCTTTTATTGTCAACTTTATGATAAACGATAGTATATTAACGATTACTACACCCCACTGGAAATTAACCAATCGTTAACAGATGCATGTCGCTAAAAAGCGATACGGTGACTTTACAAATAGGGCCCTTCAAAACAAGAGTATTTAGCGAAACTTACTTTTTATACAATAAAAAGCATGATAATTTAGAAATGAATGTTATCCAAAAAAACCCATTAAATTATCCAGAATAAACAGATTGAGGAAAAATCAAGAAAATTCCTGAGGTGACACAAATGAAAAATTGCTACCAGCACGAAAGGGTTAAATGTAATTTGCAATACAAATGATCCAAGTACGTAAATCAAACCAATTTCAGCATAGACAAAGAGTTATATTAAAAGTAAGTATAAAAAGTTCCACGTTAACATAACAGGTATATAATCACTTCACCACATGCTTAGCATACAAAGGACAGTAAAACAGATTATTATAGAATACATCTGATATTTCTAGTAGAAAATCCAGGTACTGATTCTGTTAGACTATCCATGGTACTGACTATTGTTAAGACTATCCATGTATGATATACCTTGGTTGAAATGTTCCTAGGTACTGAATATGATGTTAGAATATCATGGCACTTTGACATCTTTTAAATATCCATGGACTGATTACCTGTAGAATGTCAATGGCACTGATATATCTGTTAAGATTCCTGACGCGAAATCAGTTTAAAGGAACTTTGGTCCTCCAAACAGTATTCCTCCTTTAAAACGAGCCCATCAACCCCTGAAAGTTAATGGATGACAGGCCGACTTGTGCATTCATAATCTTCTCCTGCACAGTGACCGCCAGCGAGCACAGCCTCAACGACCCTCAAGTGGTGTGGGGACAGGAAGTCCCTCCTCCTCTCGCTGTGTGAAGTTCGACAGAGTAGGTAAGAATCTACTACGCCTTCTTCTTTCCCACTAGGTGAAAACACTTTTTAGGCCTGTCTCACTCTGCCTAAAAGGCTGTCCACAGATTTTTCGTAGGGGGGCGTGAGTGGCCCACGGCGTCCCCCGCAAGTGACGGGGCTGATACACTGAGGAGTGGGGACTTACCGCGGTGGTGGCTATGAGGTGGTCTTATCCCCGGCGAGTGGGTGTGGCTTATTAGACCAGCGGTGGCAGGACTTATGCACCGCGAGTGGGCAGGGCTTATGCACCCGCGAGTGGGACTGTAGAAAATGGAGCAAGGAGGGCCTCAAACTGGAGGGACCATGGGACCCATTGAGGGGAGGGGACAAGGGGGGCTCAAGGGAGAGAGAGACACAAGGGCAGATTAACTGACCAGTTTAAAGCGGAATGCAGGTGACCTGGTGATGCCTGCTGCATATGTGCACACAACAAAAGTAAATATCTTCAAAACCATTCAAAATAAAACATTTGAAATACAATGCAAAAATTCTCAAGAAAGCATTCCTATATTTACCTAAAGTCCATTGTTTAGACCACAGTTCCCCCCTTTAACATGCATTAGGCAGTGAAGGGTTTTGTAGGCTTTCCAAAACTGAGCTTATTTACACCAAATCTCACCAGGCCTATTTTAAACTGTATAAGTTTTTCTTTCAAAAAAATGGCAATATTTAAAAGGCTTCTAAACTAAAGAAAATAGTTTACTGTTACATTGTCATTACTGGAATCTCATAATTCTTTCAATCTTTTTTTCATCCGTTTCTTTAGATATTCAATCGTGAAGATACTTAAATTTTCATGCTGTCCCCCCCACAATGAGGTTGTAATCAGTTTGTCTAATAAAAGGGTGGATGTTTGAGTGGGGGGGTGATCTGGCCTGTGCAAAACTAGTACTGGATTGAAGGCATGCAGAGCATGTAGCACTACATTCATATTCCCAAACTTTGTCCCCTGGTCGGGTGAAAAAACAGGAGGGTTGGAGCATACCAATAATAGAATAGCTCCACCTGCTGAACTAACCAGTAACGGCCCATGCCACCCTCCCCAAAGGTCACAACCACAACCCCCAGAATGCCCACATCTACAGAGTTTGCGGGATTATTGGAGATTTCGGGGAAGACCTTTCACAAACCACGGGAAAGGTCTTCCTGGGAAAACCATGACGCAAGGGAAGTGTGATATTACTTATTTAAGATAGCAACAAGGTAATTATTTTCGTGTATGTACCCTTTAAACCAAATCACCAAAAATATACCATTATCAAAAGGGAAATAGTTGACTGGTGTGTTCCAGTAAGTCTTGCAATGTTATAAAGCAATAGCAGCGTCTCGGTGCATTGCCCATCCATCTTTTTACTAGGCAGCCCCGCATTTATTAGCTGATGTTAAAAGTTGTTGCAATTGCTATATATCACTTGTGGCCGCTGCATTGGGCATAGTTAATCCGCAAAAAGAATTAAGGGCCATATTTATAAACATTAAGGCTGTAAACTAAGGACATATTAGACTAAGCGCATATATAAACATAAGGGTTTATAACGGCTATTTATATTAGGGCTTAACTAATGCTTTTAAAACATTAAAGGGCCAAACATAAGGCCATATTTATAAACATTAAGGGCCATAATTTAATAAACATTACGGGCCCTATTTTATAAACATTAAGGGCCATATTTAAATATACATTAGGGCCATATTTATAAACATTAAGGGCCATATTTATAACATTAAGGGCCATTATTTAAAACATAAAGGGCCATATTTATAAACTTCAAAATGTTTGGAATTACAAATGTCCCCATTGTAAATACCACGCAGTAGTACATACCGCAATGGTATGCAAATTGGAGTCTCTTAGTCTGAATCGAATGATCGTGGTCGAATTTTCGATTGAGTTGTGGTAATTTTCCGACCCACGATTGTAAATACTATGATCGCTGACGCCTCCAAGAGCGATAACCGGGCCTTTATAAATATGTCTCAAAACATTACGTGACTTTCTGGCACCGTGTATAGCTAATGCTGTTGTGTGCATACCCTGTAAATCCACAATCTTGAGATCTTACAAAAGAATCTATTGTGTTTAAAAGCGCATAGCATATGGTTTAAAGATCTATCATCATTGATTTATCTACCAGAAGAAAATGGTATCGGGGACATCTTTCTTATAATCAAATAAAATACAATGGATGTTACCAAAGGCAACATATTCACACAGTATTTAACAAGCCCATCTAAAAAAATACAGGAAGCTAAACATTTTCAGGTTATATGGGACCATAAATTGCGCACATTAGTCGATACCGCGCGTTATTTGGTAAATTACGCGCGTGGCTGTAATTTACACAGGAAATCGCAAGTTTACGCCAACACTTTTGTAATTACGAACGTCTGGTTGTAGATACAAGCGCGTTTTGATTAACACCGGTTCGTAGCTTTTGTGATCTTTTTAACGATCGTTAAAGTGATCAGTAAAGACGCGCTATCACTAAAAAAGAGCAATTATAATAATGGCTCTATATTTTTATTTAAATCTCTCATCATCCCTTTAACAGTGCTGAGGAATAAGGACGTATGCAGTAAACATGTAGTATTGCAATATTACAAGTCGTAAAACCAATCAAATGAATTATAAGGCAAGCTCAACCAAGATATCAATCTATGAAGAAAGGAGAGTACATATTGTGAAATAGTAACATATAGCAGTTTTGTACAACTGGCATAAATCGATCGTTTAATTTGGAATTTACACAGTGTAGACGCAGTGTAAAGAAAGTTGTGTTTTATTTGGGCGTAGTCATTATTTTACATTAAGCTTAAGTTTTATAATATTTGTCTCAATATTTGGGTAATTATCATTCCCTGTGTATATGATGAGTTGAACTAGTATATCTGTTAAACATACTGTACTTACCCTTAATCACATAACCATAAAAACCAATCCTTCAATCTTTCTGCAGCTTCCAGATCAGTGCTCAGACAAAGACTGAATGAGTCTTTTATAGGTAAGTGATATGATTTTGTTCAATTAAAAATGGCAGTTTGGGTGTTGCTAATGAAAGACGAATAGCTTAACAAATAAAAACTGAAGAATAAAACCACTTTAAGTATTAGATTTAGTTTTGTTTCCCTTTTTTAATTTCAGGTCTAAAATTACCCTGGAAACATATTTAGGTGAAACCTATGAAAAGTAAATTGATGAAGATTCTGACCAAATTCACTTCCCTGAACACTTCTGCTTTAGCAGCTTAATAGATATGTGAGCAGCAAACTATTTGCCCCGACTATTTAAACTTATTTTCAAGTCTGCAAACTAGTATTGTGCCTTACATTTTGCTGTGTAAACTCTAGGCGATTTGACCATTTACTGTCTGTAAAAATATCCAGAGGTCAGCAATGATGACATCCACTAAGATGTCTGTGCAGACGTCTTGTCTCTTCCCAGCAGAAAGTCGTCAGTATGTATGACTAGAGCCCGCTGTACAGGGAAAGAGCACAGGAGCAGTACCACAAGCTACAGAAAAAATGTCGACATTCCACAAATAACTCACAAAAACAGGTTGCACTTTCAGAGATGTTGAATCCAGGGTCTTTTAAAGGAAAGACGGCAAGCTTTTCTGCACTCTACTTGTTGAGACACAGGTTGCCCTTTAAGTATCAAGTTAGGTAGCTGTTCAAATGGTGTTGTTATTAAGCAATTAGTTTTTTTGTAGTAGTTTGAATCCTTCTGTAAGTGGTACCCCTTTACATATGTTTGTTCCCAGTGTGGTCACACCTGCGCTTATGATGACTTTAGTGTCTTGTATTATCTTTTGTGTATTATCCGAAGAGGCAATAAATATTATTAAATAACAGTTCCCGCGTTGAGCAATAACACTTTGTTTTGGCAATCCCTACTCCTAACTCACAAGGGTACAAACAGGTTCTGTCTGTTTCCTCTCATCCTCGCCGCGTGAACATTACAAGCATGGCGTGGACAGGATTCACGGAGGCCTCGAGGTAGCTGAGGGGAGCCTGTGTATTCTCCCCCAGAGGCCGAGAGCATATTTTAAGGGCGTGCATGTAACTGGGGGGGAGGGTGATGGTGTTGTCAGGCGGGGGGAAACACATGGGAGCCAACAGGGTCATGATTACTCTGTAATCAATGACGAGATCTGATTCGTAAGAGGGTAAAAAAACAGACTGGAGAAAAGTGAGGCAGAGGGACAATAGACAATAATGATGCATTGTGGGTATTAGTTATGTGGGTTGGATATTAAATACGATACAATTCAGGAACATGAATAATAAAAGGGCAACAAGCTCTTATGTTCTAGTTGCGGTGGTGGAAATTGGAAAACAAACTCGCATGGTTTGTAGCCAATGTGTTACCCATGGTTTCAGTCCCATTTTATTCAGTCCCAAATCAGAAAACAAAGCTCAGTGGTCATTTGGGGCAGATTTTCACTGACTACTGCGCAGTAACTAGGGTCAAGGGGAAATTGTTCCATAACATAGGATGCTCCAGGACCACAGGGTAGGAGGGGGAGTTGACTCCGCACTGTAAGCTTGGGGGTACCGTCTGTAAATAACTTTGCGTCCTGTATCTTCTTCCCACCGACTAGCTGAGGAAGTGATGCAGGATATGTAGAAGCTGAGATGGTCTATATGAAGAATTAATACGCCACATGGGGGTCCTTGCCGACCCTCTACCCGCAGAAGAATTAATTATCAGAGCAGCAATGCTTATGGACCAACCAGTACCATCCAGGATGTCCTGCATCCTGAGATATAAGAGAGAGAAGCACACACGTCCCTAAAGAGCAAGAAAAGTAAGGGGGAGATTCAGTATGGCCAATCCTTCTAAAACCCACAACCGTAACCCGAAGAAATTTCGATTTAACAAGAGGGTTTTAGAGGGATTTTTAAGAGCACACGCCATTTCCAAATGTTTTTTGGTTGGAATAGCACTGTGGCATAGATTCAAACCCCTTCGGGAATGAAGTCTCAACTCACTGTCTCAATACATCTTATCGGGTTTAATGGTCACTTATTAGATCTCAAACTCCTGTCTAATAATGTGGTTAATGTCACTGTATTAGATCTCAAACCCTGTCTAATAATGTAGGGTTAATGGTCACTAGTTTAGATCTCAAACTCCTGTCTAATAATGTAGGGTTAATTGTCACTGTATTATACTCAAACTCTTGTTCTTATATGTGGGTTAATGGTCACTGTATTAGATCTCAAACTCCTGTCTAATATGTAGGGTTAATGGTCACTGTATTAGATCTCAAACTCCTGTCAATAATGTAGGGTTTTGGTCACTGTATTAGATCTCAAACTCCTGTCTAATAATGTAGGTGTTAATGGTCACTGTATTAGATCTCAAACTCCTTCTAATAATGTAGGGTTAATGGTCACTGTATTAGATCTCAAACTCTGTCTAATAATGTAGGGTTAATGGTCACGTATTAGATCTCAAACCCTGTCTAATAATGTAGGGTTAATGGTCACTGTATTAGATCTCAAACTCCTGTCTAATATGTAGGGTTAATGGTCACTGTATTAGATCTCAAACTCTTGTCTAATAATGTAGGTTAATGGTCACTGTATTAGATCTCAAACTCCTGTCTAATAATGTAGGGTTAATGGTCACTGTTTAGATCTCAAACTCCTGTCTAATAATGTAGGGTTAATGGTCACTGTATTAGATCTCAAACTCCTGTATTATAATTAGTTTAATCGTCACTGTTTACCAAACTGAAGTGTGGTAATGTAAGGTATAAAGGTTAATAGGTAATCTTAATCAATTATATTGGTCTGTGTCTTTTGAATTGCTTTTTCTAAATTAAAACTCTGTATTCAGGTTAAAATGATCATGTTGGCACTATGCAATAAAAAGTGGGGTTTTGGGTTGCAGTTTGCAGTTTGCAGTTTGGGCACTTGGCCTCTTAAAGGTTCCCCATCACTGGCATAGAACGATACAGAGTATCTCAATGGACAGCTCCTATCCCTAGGTAAAATAAACCGAGCATGCCTATCCCACCAGAGCAGGAAAGAGAAGGTCAGGAAGTAACTACTAAGGGCTAGGCCACACTAGCACGTTTTTTCGTGCGTTTGCGCACGCGTTGCGCGCTCGCAATTGCGCGGTGGATCACGCGAACGATAAGTTTCTTTATCTTCATTCCTGGCTCCACATGCATTTTGAAGAACGGAAGGTAAGACATAGCTCCTTAACCCCCCCTCTTCAATCATACATTAAGGGACTGTCCACCCTCTTTTGAAAAATGAATATGTGGTAGATAAGCCCCAAAACCTAGACATCGTTTAATTCTCACCTTTAATTCGGCTCCCACACTGAGATATAATACTTACATCCTCCTCGCCCACCGCCGCTTCCGGGTTCTTCTCCCAGTCTCCACTGTGGCCGCTCTGTTCTTTTTCTGTTCCCGACAGCCCGCAGTGGAGACTGGCCGGGAATGGCAGTCAGTGATTGGCCGTGACGTCACAGTCACGGCCGACCACTGACTGCCTTACCGAAGTGCAGAGCCGCGGCGGTGGAGCAAGGAGGAGGATGTAAGTATACTATCTCTGTGTGGGAGCCGAATTAAAGGTTTGAGACTTAAACGATGTCTAGGTTTTGGGGGCTTATCTACCACATATTCATTTTTCAAAAGAGGGGTGGACAGTCCCTTTAAAGGGAATAGTTCACTTTTTCAGTGATTTTTCCTTTAATAGTAAAGATAAGGATGATTCCCAATACGTATTTCTCTCTAGTGCCGACTGTCTTTTTTTGGAAATATCTGGAAATAACTGTTAAAGTAAACAATAAAATAATAAGTATATTACTATTAGTTATATTGAATATAATATGTGTCGATATTTTACACTATTGTTTATTCCAGTTTAACAAATATAAGCGCAGTTCAGAAGATGTTAAAGAGCGGATATTCGATGATGTGTAACTATGCCAATTTGGTGAGTAGCTGATATGCAAAGCAAAAATATATCTTACAATATGGTGAATTATTAGTACATAATTTTACTTTGGATTTTACATTTTATTCATTTGATGATTTACCATACTCAGTATAAGCCGACCCGAGTATAAGCCGAGGTACCTATTTTTACCTCAAAAATTAGGAAAACCACATTGACTCGAGTATAAGCCGAGGGTTGAAATTGACCAATACTGCCTTCTGTAGCCATGTGCATTTTATTGCATACTGGTAGCCATGGTGATCTTACTGGTAGCCATGGGGATAACTGGTAGCCATGGGGATTACTGGTAGCCATGGGAATAACTGGCAGACATGGGGATTACTGGTAGCCATGGGGATAACTGGTAGCCATGGGGATTACTGGTAGCCATGGGGATAACTGGTAGCCATGGGGATAACTGGTAGCCATGGGGATTACTGGTAGCCATGGGCATAACTGGTAGCCATGGGGATTACTGGTACCCATGGGGATTACTGGTAGCCTTGGGGATTACTGGTAGCCATGGGGATTACTGGTAGCCTTGGGGATTACTGGTAGCCATGGGGATTACTGGTAGCCTTGGGGATAACTGGTAGCCATGGGTATTACTGGTAGCCTTGGGGATTACTGGTAGCCATGGCAAATGTACTTACAGTTTGGTGTGCAGAGCCTTCCGGACATCTTCCCAGAGCCTTCCGGACGCCTTCGCAGAGCCTTACAGATGCAGCCGCAAGTCAGGATGGTAAGCCTGCAGTTCCCAGTAGTGCTTTGCGGGTGCGCGATGACGTCATCGCGCCGACGTGCGCAAAGTACTACTGGGAACTGCCGGTTTTCTTACCTGACTCGCGGCTGCGTCCGGAATTAAGGTAAGTCCCAGCTTTACCCGAGTATAAGCCGAGGTTCATTTTTCAGGTCATTTTTAAGACCTGAAAACCTCGGCTTATACTCGAGTATATACGGTATTATGAATATCCTTGATGATTTATTATGAATATATGTTACCAAATTGGACAATGCCTTGTAAAGCTGGCACTAAGCTGTGGATACGAGTATTACCCTAAGAGCAAGTAATATGCTGTACGTATGCGCAACCTGATTACAACAGCCTGGTGCTAGTTTACTGGGTATTATCTAATTATCTGGGAACATCGCATCTATAAATTCCAAAGAAAGTGTTGCAATATTTTTTAAAAATCAAATTGATTTTTTTCCCCTTCCTTTAATTAAAGGATTACCGTATGTTTATAATTTTTTTTGGTTAATAGACATTACAGGAGCGATGCTGGTTTTATGAACGTAAACGTTGTCAGATTAATTTTCAATGGACTAGAATACCTGAAAGGCCAGTATTTTGGAAAGTTGCAGTAGTTCAGGAGGAGAAGGATGAGGGACTAAGAACGGTATTTATAAAATTTGGTAATGTAAAATATGATCAAAATAACGTTGGGATCGTTATTTTTACACGGAGATCGTTATTTTACACAGCGTTGCAAAGTATGGATTTACTTTGTGCCTTTATATTATTTGACATATGTACTGCAGATTTCTTTTAAATATGGCGATTTTATTAAAAGAAACCAGTAGTAAAAAGGCACAGAGTACATCCTTATTTCACAATGCTGAAAGAGATAACTATTGTGCATTAGTGCAAAGGGAAAAAAGGTAACCATGAAGTTACATAAGCAAAGAAAGGAAAATCTGGGGAAACTGAGCAAACGAAGGAAAAGTAAATTTAAAATTTTGTTTATGGATGACAGTAAGTTGAGGTGGAAAAGTTCAGGGCTATAAACACTTCTCATTTTTACACAGGTGTATAAAGAAGTGAATATTTTCGTGGCGCTTACTGGTTTAGAAATCTGGAACAATTATGATAAATTTACAGTCGTCAGCTCAGCCAATGATAACCTGGTCCGATTCTCAAACTGGAGGACGAGAGATCTTCTGCCTATAAAGTCACATGACAATGCTCAGTTCATTACGTAAGATCTGGAATTCCATTCGCTGTCCACTGCTCTTATTAACCAATCATTGAGATTATATCGGTATCTGTTTTCTGTCTGGGTCATGATTCTCTGTAGGGACTATTCTCATGTTGGTGTATCTGTTATAATGACACACTGTTCATTTAGTTTACCTTGAGATATACGTGTATCTTTGCAGGAATATGGACTTTGATGGATCCACTGTTGGTCTTGCATATGTTGGCACCATGTGCAGTGACACTCATTCTACTGGAGTTATCCAGGTAAGACAATATGAAGAAGCCATCCGTGTCATCATCCTTGTCTCTGATGTTCTATACTCATTTAATGGACAACTAAAGCATTTTGACTTAAAAACATTCACTTGCGACTAAGGTCAGATGCACATGCACACAAGGCTGTTTGCTGTAAATGCACTGGAATCTGATGCTAAAGTTGGGCTCAAGAACTGGGGGCTTACAGCTTCTCCTCTCTGACACTTTAGCTTTTGAGCATTGCATGCTCGCATACAGAATGTAGATGGGGCAGGGGACAGAGAGAAGGGTACACAGAATGACCCGATGCACATTCAGATCATGGGGGAATTAATAGCTCACTACGCCATTTGACCTTTACCCCAAGCATATCAAAGGTTCAAGGTTTATTCAATAACTTGGATTAGCTCACCGATCTGTGGAAAAAATTGTTTATTTTGGACACCGCATCATATAGTTTCTGGAGGAACCTACCGCTTTATCAGGTGAACAGAGAAGGACGGCTGTCAGCTGGGAGTGCTTGGGATCAATGTTAACATCAGAATGTAGCCCATATAATAAAATGGAGGGTAGGAGGACTCCTAATTCCCATGGATTGGAATTATATTAAGGAAAACCATTTAAAAAAACTCTTATATAAATGTCCTTTTATTTGAACTTTTAACTCTCTTCACAGTTTTTATTCTGTACTTTATATTACTCACTATAATTTACTGCCTCTTTACAGTCTTGGTATATTTTCTCTATTCACCTAATGTCTTATGTTAATCCCTGTAGGATCACACCGATAGTTCGATTGCTTTAGGGGCAACTGTAGCTCATGAGATGGGACACAATCTGGGAATGAATCATGATGAATTACACTGCACCTGCCCTTCTGGGCCATGTATTATGGAGCCCTCACTTAGGTACTTTAATGAAAAGAGAGACAATTGTCAAAATAGCTCATCATGTTTTTGATTAGCTGTTAATACTACGCAGTTCGCCACTGGTCCATCAAGAAGCATTACAATCCAGCTTCAAGCTCTGAATTGCCCACTGGCTGCCTGTCTGAGCTCCCATTTGGGTACCCAGAAGCCTTCTTGCTCCACCGCTCACACTAAGGAAAAGATCACACCAATCCACACAGAAAATGGAATGTATTTGCATGCATTTTTCTGGGAGGTTTTCCCATAGCCAGAATTAAGGGCCATATTTATAAAGCGTGGCATTGCAATTTAGAGATACCAAGCGTTATCGATAATGTACGTTAGTTATCGTTAATTAATGATAATGATCATAAATTAACGATCGCTAAACCGATTATTGTTCAGTTTTACAATCATTAAACCGATCGTTTAAAACTATGGACCAAAGGCTTGTGTTTTAAATTGAGGCTGGAATGCAGTGAGCACAGTATGATCACGCAGGGTAACATGCATTCCATGCAGATAGCAAACAATTGTTGTATAAAAATGGACCATGTAGCATGGCAGTGTGTACTAACCATAAACATCAGGGGACTGAGGGAAGATATTATATTAGAAAGGTGTACACTGGGACGATATCCAATGATTCTGTAATTAGTTTGTGAGAAAAACTGCACGTTTAGCCTCCTGCTGCAGAGTAGTGAAAAAACACAAAATTCTCATTATTGCATCGGGCACCATTAATGGCAAGGGCTCACACTAACCCAATAATACATTAGGTAGCATGGGTTTTACACTTATTTATTGTACATACTGTATACACAGTCTACCACTGCATGGCTGTGTCGGAAAGAACAGACAGGCCTGAACATTCTACAAATGGAACCCAATCAAGATCACCATCCAGCTACAAGTAGCTGCGAGAAGGTTCTGGGTAGGCTGCCTGTCCTCCCATACCATAGCGTAATGGTTATCAGGTTATTCACTCTCTCCTTATTTTACTTCCCTCTCCTTAGCCAAACAGGTTGTAGGAGTGGAGAAGCAGCATGAAATGTGTATTGGCCAATGGGGAGCTGTGTTAGTTTTAATATAAAATTAAGTATTGTTACACATTATGATTGTTTATTTATTAAGATTGATTAATATAGAGAATATCAGGTTATTTCTTACCTTGTAGCCTCTCTCCCTTACTCCTTTACCCAACTCTCACATTGTTTCTGTCCTTTTCTTCTCCCTACAGTTTTATCACCCCTCGCCAATTCAGCACTTGTAGTCACCGAAACTACCAGGATTTTGTATTGCAGAAAATGCCCCTATGTATGAAGGATTTACCACAGAAAACAGAGATCCAGACACCCCCTGTGTGCGGCAATAAATTCACTGAACAGGGTGAGGAATGCGACTGTGGTTCAGTCCAGGTAAGAGTGAGTATTTGAGAGCACACCCTAGAGGCAGTGTTGAACGTGCCAACACTGGACAGAAAGCTAAACATAGGACAGGGGTAACCTATTGAGATTACTGATAAATATGTTGGTATAAGACCTTGTGCTTTTGTCCAAGTATCTCACCAGAATGGGTTCCAAATGGTGGGAAGGACTATTAAGCACTGGGCATTCCAGATAATATATATACAAGATAAAATGAGTACATGGACTTCAAAATAAAACTAAACTTTGAATTTGGCTTGAAAGACCGCATTTTGGAAGGGAATGTGTGTGTTTGTGCTGCAGATTTTAAAACTCAATAATGCCAATGATGAAGACATTGAGGATGTTGTTTTTTACTTACCCTTTAAATATGTCACATGCATTAAAGGTAGGTCAGTTGGTGTGTGTGTGTACTCATATCAGGTTGGGGGATAAAATATTAACCTTTTTGATGATTGGTCAAAATGTGTGTTTTTTTTACTTTAGTTACCTTTTAAGTATGGCTGCAACAGTAATGGAGGGCTATGTCAGTAGATGTGTGTACCTGTGTCAGGTTGGGATTTAAAAAAACAAAGTTTTTTGATTATTGACCAAAATTTGTTTTTTTTTACTTAAGTTAGGTATGGCTGCAACAGTAATGAGTGGGTAGGTCAGTGGGTGTGTTTACCTGTATCACATTGGGGGGTTAAAAAAACAAACTCTTTTGATTATTGATCAAAATTAGCTTTTTTGACTTTAGTTACCCTTTAAGTATGGCTGCCACAGTAATGAATAATTAGATCAGTATGTGTGTGTGCCTGGGTCTGGTTGAGGGAGTATGTTTTTTTTGTGTTTATAAACATAAAACTATCTTTTATTGAGGATAAATCTAAATTAGTTTTTTTGACTTTAATTACCCTTTAAGTATGGCTGCCACAGTAATGGATAAGTAGATCAGTAGGTGTGTGTACCTGGGTCTGGTTGAGGGGTATGTCTTTTTTGTGTTTACAAACAGAAGCAATTCAGAGCGCACTCCAGTCTTGAGTATTCAAATCAATTTATTAAACACGTGACGTTTCGGTGTCCGTGCGACACCTTCCTCAGACGTGGGGGAACTATCTACTTCTGATTTTTTGTGTTTACAACCATAAAACTATCTTTTATTAAGGAAAAAATCTAAATTAGGTTTTTTGGCTTTAGTTACCCTTTACGTATGACTGCCACAGTAATGGATATGTAGACCAGTATGTGTATGTACCTGGGTCTGGTTGAAGGGGGTATGTCTTTTTTTGTGTTTACAACCATAAAACTATCTTTTATTGAGGAAAAATCGAAATTAGTTTTTTTTTAACCCTTTAAGTATGGCTGCCAAAGGAATGGAAAGGTAGGTCAGTAGGTGGGTGCTGTACCTCTTTACTACCGGTTCACTGGCAGAGTAAGCTGGCCCCTCCCTCCATGCAGTCAATCAAGGATGTGAAAGCCAACATCATGGCCAATGGCTGCTGTTTCACCTGCTAACTACTCTGCACATGCTCAAGGTTATATAAAGCTCATTATGCAGAGGGGGGGAGGCAGATAACTTTTCCAGAAAGGAATAGAACTTAGCAATAAATATCTGGTAAAAATAGCAGTTGGAGTTGTGGGCAGATAACTGACAAAATGACAAAAAGCTCTCCCTCCCCCCTGCCTTCTTTTCTGTGCTGATTCTCTTAAAAGAATAGTTCACTTAAAAAGTCAACTATCCCTTTAATGTACTGATTGAAGACCAGGAGGTTAAGGAGCTATGCCTTACCTACCATTCTTCAATCAATATCTCAAGAGCCAGGGACCAAGATAGCGAAGATCGTGCGAAAGGTGAGTTTCTGCTATTTCCTCCCTGGCTCCTGAGATATTGGTTAAAGAACAGAAGGTTCAATTAATACATGAAAGGAAAAGTTATCTTTTCAAGCGAACTGTTCCTATAATTGTTGCAGAAAGTCTGCTGGCAGGCAGCCAAAGATCCTGGTAAGAGGTCAGGGATGGGGAACATATTATAATTTCTGCTTCTGGAGTGTCAGGTCTTTCCCTATAACTGCTGTGATTTCATGTGATGATTTCTCAGAATCTACAGTTTAGATTTAAAATCTGGAAAATGTTTTGAAGTTGTAGGATCTTGGGAATTTTTTAGAGTATATCTACCCTTTAAACACAAACCTTAAGGTGCCTATATTTAAGCGCTGACCTGCAGACCGCGATATTCTGCGGGAACAAATGTTGCAAGATCGGTCTGCATGTAATTGCTAATGTATGGGCACCTTTACTTCCAATCCATCTTGCCATCTCTGCTAGTGGAAATGTTATTCTCATTAGCATATGAATTTGCAGTTAGGAATATGGAGACCATTCATTTACACTAATGGTGACAAGCTGAGGTTAAACGGTGGATCCTCTTGGGTTTCCTTTTATTACAGGAATGTACTAATAAGTGTTGTGATGCTGCTACCTGCAAACTGAAACCTGAATCTCAGTGTGCTGGAGGTCAGTGCTGTACTAACTGTCAGGTAAGTGTCCGATCTCACATGCTCATAAAGCCAATTTCATTATTGACCCTTATTAACTGCCTATATTATTGAAATAGTTCCAGCACGTGGCATAGACTGATTGTAAAAGGTTTAGGACTACTATATGGATTATAGCAGTTTTTACCTAAGACAATCATAGGCTTGTACAATGACTTTTTACAATTTCCGAGCTCTAAAGATCCAAATTAGTGTCTATGTTCACTTTTATATGGAAGGTGTTTTAACCCGGGTGGAAACATCATTTACGTCACGTCATGGGCGAGGGGCATGGCAGGGTGACATCATTTATGTCTTGTCGTGGGCGGGGTGAGGTGGGAGGAGGCAGGGTTGTGGGCGTGACGTGGGCAGTCCAGGTGCGTGGTGCCCAAAAAGGGGGCATCACGGGGAGGAGATTCAGGACTCCTTTCCGTCGTGGGAGATTGGGGTGGTCTCGCAGGAACACGGGAGACCACCCCAATTCAAGGGAGACTCCCGGAAGATCTGGGAGGGGTGGGATACCTGTCACTAGATTTAATAAACCATTTTGAATGTGTTTCTCTATTATAAGGGGCATGTTAACAGAAGAAAGTGTGTTAATTACCCCCACGGCAGGGCCGTTTTTAGGCATAAGCCCCCTAGGCAAAGCGCTATAGCGCCTATGTTAAACCAGGGCGCCCAGTGTTCTCCCTGTCAGCTTTTACTTGCTGTGTTAGAACTGCTCTACTTGTTCTGCTGCTGTAATTTGTAACATTGTAGTGAGTAGAGACCCTGAATTCAGTTCACTCTACTTGGATACAATGTTACAAATGAACTGAAGGTGAAGGAAGGAGGGGGGAGGATGAGCTCAGCTAATAGGACTGAGGAGAACAGTTCTAAAACAGCAAGTAAAAGCTGCTGCAGACTTTATAGCAGTGGCCCCTGTGACTAGCAGCCATGAGATGGAGGAGACATGGAAAGCAGGTACATACTGTAATATCATGTCAATGCTGGCAGCTGGAAGGGTTAAATGGCAGCCCCAACCGCTATATTATTTTTTACAGAAACTCCCCCCAATCATTACTTACCCTTCCTCTTTCCTCCGATGTACTGTCCCAGCCCTCTGCTTGCATGAAACTGCAAGCAGGGGGCCGAACTGGCAGCCGTGTCCGTGATTAGCTGAGAGGCAGTCAATCACGGACGCGGCTGCCGGCAGTGGAGAACGGGGGAGTTTCTGTAAAAACAATATAGTGGTTGGGGTTGGGAGCCCTACACTACACCAAAGGGGGGAGAAGGTGGGGGAGAAGGGCTGCAGTGCACATGGCAAATTCTCCCGGAGGAGAGACAGGAGGAAGAGTCCTATATGGACTCTGCCAGGCTCCTGGTGGCCAGTTTTTGGGACTTTGGAGTTTATTACACTACAGAGTGGGGCCAGTAGTGGGTTAAATTATAGTTTTGGGGTTGGACATGCCCATTAAAGGTAACACTCTGCTGGCACTGAAAGTGGTAATGGCAATACTCTGGGGAAGTCTGCTGGCACTGGAAATGTTATTGTCAATATCGCATTACTTGTGATCTGATCATGCTAGGGCAGTAGGGCACCAAGATGGCTAGAAATGGCCCAGCCCCATGGTGACCATTCATATCTGTTACCAAAGTTATTCCATCATAAATACAGTGCAGGTTGCCATCCCAATTTGAAAACTCTAAAACAGGACACACCTCCACCTCTAGCTAAACAGGACACACCTCCACCTCTAGCTAAACAGGACACACCTCCACCTCTAGCTAAACAGGACACACCTCCACCTCTAGCTAAACAGGACACACCTCCACCTCTAGCTAAACAGGCACACCCCCCTCTAGCTAAACAGGACACACTTCCACCTCTAGCTAATCCAGTTAACTTCGGAGTTTCCAAGGTTGATTATTGAGCTCACAATTCACTCCATTGTTTTCTCTGTTTACTCCATATTCTTAGCTGGTCAGGTCACGTTAGATGTTTGTATTTTCTGTAATTGATATGGTGTTAATAGTGTTGTGTTTAGTTTAAGAAAGCAGGGTCCATGTGCAGAGCCATCCAACACGATTGTGACTTGTCGGAAATGTGTGACGGGCAGTCGTCTGAATGTCCCTCCGACCGATTTCGTGTCAACGGCTTCCCCTGTAGGAATGGAGATGGTTATTGCTACAATGGAATGTCCCAATTCTGCAGGATCAATGTTCTGCAATCTGGGGATCAGGTAATAGACATGAGCAGCCTTATGTTAGGGGACCACATTCTCTCAATATAACCTTGATTTTAATATACTGCGTGACGTATAGGAGGACACAGCACAGACCTTATGGATGAAGTTGACTCATGTCTCCTACTAACTAATGTGTCATTCCCAATTCTTATCCTCTTTGTAGGTTCAAGGCTTGCAGACAGTTCGTGTTTCAATCATAATCTAAGGGGATATAGTAATGGATACTGCCAGGGAGCCAATGGTGTCAGCATTCCATGCAATCAAAGGTGAAAGCATCTCCAGAATTTACTATATTGTGTAAATGAGAATAACTGCACATGATCAGGATTGGCCTGTTTTATACTGAATATTTTGTATAGGGTGCTGTCTGCTGACTGTGTCTTACCAAGGAAGGTCCATTCTATGTATAACTTATTATCTTTCATAGAATATGGCTTCCCCTTTAAATATAATAACACAACCTGTTAGAACAGCCAACTTACTAACACTATATTATAAATGTTACTTTTCATTTTAGTTCTCCTTTAAGGAAAGAGGTTGGAACCATGTAGTCCTAATTCCAGCATAAGTTTCATACACACGGGCGATGCGTCTGTTCCTTGGCTGCACTTTCTTTGTGGATCACAGGACAAACCGCCCATTTGTATGAACCTTTACAAATATCTGAATGTTTCTATTGGTGAATGTAAATGTGTAAATTGATGTTTTTATCCACAGAGATGTCAAGTGTGGGGTTCTGTTCTGCTCTGACGGTAACACGTATCCTGTTGTGGGGGGTTATTATGTGATTGGAACCTGCAAATCTACCCAGAATCCAACCTTTCTGGTGGAGAACGGTACAAAGTGTGGTGATAATATGGTGAGAGCCAAAAGTCACAACCCCAATTCTCTGGTTAGAGTTACATTTCTGAAATTGTTGATGGACTCTCTAAAGGTTTTTCAGATGTTGTAAGTCCCCAGTTATAGTTTTTTAGTGGGTGTTAGAGTTCAAGATCATCATTAATATGCAGAGACTCTCCTCTCTACCAGTGTGTCACCGCTATGGTGGGTACACACAGGGGGACTTTTTGACTGACAAATGTCAGGGACAAATGACTGTCTGTCGTGACAATAGTGGCAAACAGTTCACATGATGGATCATGTGGTTCCATAGGGAACTGCATGATTGGCTGTGATTTACCAGCAGGTCTGATTCCCAGTTTGTCCGGTATGGTGGAACGGCCACCCACACTATGTGAAATTTCTGGCTGACCGACCAATACACAGCACGGTTGGTTCCAGCCTTAAACTATTTGCCAGTTCACTGAATGTAGGTTGACTGTAGGTCATGTGACAACGAGCTTGCCTCATCATGGACTGTGGCCAACATTCTATTTTAAGAGGAAGTTCTTTTTTAATGTTCTTAACACGGAGCCAAAAATAAAGCTTCTTTATTTTTTCTTCTTTATTTATTATCGTTTTCATCAATGCATCGACTTAAACCAGCATTTGACTTTAACTATTGCTCGCTTTTTTTGCCTATGAGCAATAGGAAAACCAATGGCTGACTGCACACTATCCATTACAACATACCACATATTTAGCAACATGTACAACTAATCCCTCCAACATTCCCCATTTACTGTTATAGTTACACTTGTAGAAACAGCATGGTGCAAAGCCTCAGGGGGAGGATAATGCCTAGTGAACCTGATTTTAGGCCCCTGTCCCCCCAGCCCTAACCTCTCTATTTATTTAATCGGAAAATGCCCCAAACTTCACTTACCTCCCCTCTTTCCTCCGCCGCGCTGCCAGCCCTCTGCTTGCGAGAAAATGCAAGCAGAGGGGCGGGACTGGCAGTCGCGTCTGTGATTGGCTGAGCGGCAGCCAATCACGGACGCAGCTGCCGGGAGTTCATTTCGGCGGAGGAAAGAGGGGAGGTAAGTAAAGTTTGGGGCATTTTCCGATTAAATAAATAGAGCGGTTGGGGCTGGGGTGCAGGGCATATTACATATAAGGGATTTACACTAGGGGGAGGGAATGCTAATCGGGAGGGAGAGGGAGGGAGTGGGAGATGGCTGCAGTACGCAGCCAAACTTCTCCGGAGGCGAGCAGGAGGCAGAGTCCTATATGGAATCTGCTATCCTCCTGGTGGGCAGTTTTTGGGACTTTGGGGGGGACTACAGGAGAACCATATGGAGCTGGGATGTGAGGTAAGTATTAAACTACACTACATGATGGGGCCAGTAGTGGGGGGGATTATAGTTTTGGGGGTGGACATGCCCTTTAATAGATTTCTATGAATATACCATACATTTTTAGTAGCTTATGTCATCAGTTTTACTATTTTTTTTAAATTATTATTATTGTGGATTTATATAGCGCCAACATCTTCCGCAGCGCTTTACAATTACATGTATACATTCACATCAGGCCTTGCCCCGAAGTGCTTATAGTCTAAACATATTTATTTGACACATACAACCTATCAGTATGTCTTTATGATTGATGGGTAACCGGAGTGCCCGGAGGAAACCCACGCAAGCACAGGGAGAACATACAAACTCTTGCAGGTGTGTCCAAGAGTGGAATCGAACTCAGGACTTCAGTGCTAACCACTGAGCCACCGTGCTGCCCTAGTTAAGTTATGTCACTGGTTGTATGAGTTGTTTATTCTACTGATATTGCTCTGCACTTATCATTCCGCTTCTTCAATCTCAGTTGTGTCTGTTGCAGGTTTGCTACCGCAGTGAATGCAGGCATGTTGAAAGTACCTTTGGGACTTCAAACTGCTCCTCCAAATGCCCAAAACATGCGGTAAGACTGAGGATTGGTTAATAACGGGAAGGTTTTGAATTATCACACAGAATACAGTGAGAAAAACAAATAGAGTTTCTTTTCTACTCTGGTTCTATTATCCAACTATAATCCAATTAAACCATGCTCTGCTCTCATAGCTTAGCTATCCATAAACAACGATCACCGTAATAAATGGCTACCTGACAAGATGTGCCCTTCATTACTCGGTCCCTTTACATAGGAAAACCAATATCGCTCTGCACCGTTATACTTTACACACTGTCCGGATCTATTAGAAGGGAGTGTGCTACCTGCCATGCCTTTATTTTGTTGCCCTCCATTTTGGATGTTATGCACACCATTTTCTATTTACATATACAAACTAACAACAATACAAACAAATATTTATTACAAATTTTACCGTGAAAAGTAAATATTAACCCGTCTTTTCCAATGTTTGGTGACATTCCTAGGTCTGTAACCATGAGAAACAGTGTCAGTGTGAGGAAGGATGGGCGCCTCCTAACTGTGACACGCACACACAGACCAGTAAGTATATGTAATATAAGTGGTAGGATCGGGCAGAATTACCATTAGAGACCGTAAGCACATGACTGAGGGCACGTTTCAGGGCAGCTGTCAATCACTTCCCCAGGTGTGGTTTGGAGGCCTGGCCTGTATTGAGGGGTGGGGTTAAGGACGCCACGCTTTTTGTACTCCATTACGGAGAGAACTTTTTATTAGGTAGGGGGGTGTGCAAATAACCACAATATATGTGAACATCCTTCAAATATACATGTAATTAATGGAAGCAAACCTACAATGTTTGTATTATTGTGTACAGTAATCCATAAATATGCAATAAATTCCAATGCTCATCAAATAAACATTGTTACTTTCGTTTAAAATGCTGCAGAACACCAAACATCACCAAACATCACCTATGGTCTTTTTCATTGGATATAACAATAAGGGGGAGGTTGTATGAACTGATAAAACATGTGTTACTATGTCTCTCCGCAGACACCATCATCATTGTGGTCGTGATTTCCATCCTAGTCGTTGCTTTTTTCCTTTTTTTGATATGGCGCAACCGGTCTTTGCGGCGCAAACCAAGGTACATACATATGGTTGGAAAGGAATAGGGTTTGCACTCTAGCCAGTATTTTACCAGCATTACCAGTAAATTAATTGCCTTACCTTTAAAAAAAAAAGGTTGGGAAACACCAAAGATAATTAATTTTTCATGGGCCAATGGCCCCAAGTCTTGTCTACCGATGCTGATATTTTATGAGAACCCAGTGAGATGGATTGGTGTAAATAGGAGGGGGATGTAGCTGCAAACAAAATAAAGTGTCTGTAAATCCAATAACTTGTGATTTTCTTTATAATTCAGAACTTCCCAGGCCCTGGTAACTGGAGCTGTAAATCCAACATTTGCTTCCAGCACCCCCCAGGTAAGGACTGGCTGAACAGAGCTAAGATGGTTATCCTGTCCTCACATAAGAGGGGCTTTGTACAGTATTCCTACAGGTAACAATAGGTGCCTGTATGTAATAAAAGACTCCCTTACTGCAATGATTGGATGTTTGGTAAAAACCATTATGGAGTCTTCATTCCTGATTATAGACCTATAAATTCCCTGGTTTATTCCATTGTTACTGAGATACGATGAGGGTTATTTGCTGGAGACCCTTATTCTATCATGAGCTGAGTGCAAATGTGTCCTGAACACCAGCAATCAATAATCTGTTACCCCCCCCCCCAGCTCTGTTATCACCCTCAGAACATAATAATATTTTTAGTAAATCAGCCCCCCCAACACTTGAAAGAGACTTTCAATAAATGTGACACTAGTAATTTTGATTGGACTATGGGGCATTCTGGTTAGGAATTAAGTACTGCACTGTTATATTAGAAGCAATTCCGACTTGGAATCTTTGGAGAAGTTGTTCTGTATACCAGCATTGTAAGGGTTCTGTCCAAGTGTCGATTTCACCAACTGATATGGAACAATTGTGAATAGCACATGCATTTGTTTACATTAATTTACTTAAGAAGTATAAAAGCCTGGTGGCATTAGTCTAATAACCTGTAGTGGTTGTATTAAGGCTGGAGCCAGTGACCTCAGCTGTTTATTTTAATCTACCTTGTTTCTGAACATGCAGATAAGGGTGAAGAGTCCTCATTACCCACCAAATCCTCCAGGACAGTCACAGAAACCTTTCTCCCCGTATGTAAGTACCAGTTGTCATATAAACACTCTAAGCAGATAGAACATGTTATGTGATGGTGTAGAAAAAATTAAAGGAGCCCTAAAGGTAAAATGTTATGAAGCCTAATTAGCAGCCATGTGGAGAGGGATTTATATTTATCGTTATAGACTAAATTAATGTAAAAAATCTGTGTTAACCAATGTATTATTGGGTTAAACTGGGTTTTACATTGATTTTAAAGCCCCCTCCAAATGTCTGTAATACGTTGGAGGAGATGAAATAAGGCAGTATTTACCTGTGGGGGTTAGTGTAGGGGTTAGTATAGGTTTTTATAAAACCCTGTGTGTAGGTTTTTAGTGTAGGTAACTAAGCAACAGTATTCCAAATGAGGCCTTACCAATGCTTTATAAAGAGGGAGAATAACATTTTCCTCCCTTGAATCCATACCTCTCTTAGAGACATATTTATAAAGCCGTGGTATCGCTTTTTAACGATACCGCGGCTAAGCTAATTTACGATTACGGACGTAAATGTACGATCTCGATCGTTCATTTACGACCGAACGGTCGTTAATTAATGCACCTTCGATTGTAGAATACCGTGCAGTAGTAAACTATCGCAATGGTATTCTATGGGGATCGTAAATCTACGATTTCGTTACAATCAGTATCGTAAATTCACGATCGTTAAAGCGTTTGTTAATCTCCGATCGCTAAAAAGCGATCTGTCCTGTAAAAGGATTGGCTAGAGATTATTAATGGGTGTGACCAACTGTATAAAGTTTCTGCCATAGCTAAGGACTGAGCATGTGCAGAACATAATGGTCGTTGACCAAAGTGAGTGATACTAGAATGCTGGGAAGTAAAGCACAAACCATATGTTATTTAGGTAAATTTCCCAGTGCCTGTATCAAAATGAGACACAGATTACTGGTTATATATCAAGGTGTTCTGCCTTCTGGTTCAGTGTACAGATGGATTAGAACTCGAACCCAAGTACAAGCGGAACTTTTCAAGTTCGAACTATCCTGGACCCGGATTATAGAATCATTTGAGGGTTCAGTAACCCTCGAATCTGGCCTCAAGGCTTCGCTAACCCTCGATTACACTATTCGAGGGTTCGGTAACCCTCGAATCTTCTGTTCGTTTGTGGGATAATTATCAAAAATCGAACACGGGAGCTCGAAAGTAGTGCGTGGAAAGTAGTGTGTGGAAAGTAGTGTGTGGAAAGTAGTGTGTGGAAAGTAGTGCGTGGAAAGTAGTGCGTGGAAAGTAGTAGCGATGTTAAAGCATAAAACATTTTTTGAAAGTTCTGGATATTGGTACGTTGTCCCCCAGACCATTTCCCAGGTCCCAGAGCCATTTACAGTAAGTTACCATTGTTATTTTAACTGTATTTCAGACAAATTTTTTCGAACTATTTGACTCCCATTGACTTTATGGGTCCGTTTTATCAAAGTTCGAAACTAACCAACTTTATGAAGTTCGGCTATCTCTAGTTCAGTGTTGTTCTGTGGCTTTAGTTGTCCTTTAAGTTTTGTTATCCACCAAAACTCCAAGATCCTTTTCCAACAGAGATTCACTTAACACAAGCCATTTATAGTATAAGCAGCACAAGGATTTTAAGTTCAAAATGATATATATATATATATATATAATATCGTGTGTCCCGCACTCACATTCACTCACTTAGGCCCCGGTGCTTCTAAAAGAATCGAATGTAGCTTCCAGTATTAGAGCACTCGTGGGTCTTCACATACTATATTTTTATTAGAACATCTACGCGTTTCAGCTGACTTAAGCAGCTCCTCAGGATGTTAACAGACAAACAGGTAAGTGCAAATTTAAAACCTAGATCGCCCTCCTCCCCCTGTTGCTCCTCCCTGCCAACATTAACCCCTTCAAATCGATTATGAGTCATATAAAATAAACAAGGCTATGAAAGTGCAAAGTTGCTAAATAAAGTCAACATGCTAATGTATAACCGTGCTGAAGGTGATAGACAATATGTAAACATATTTCAATAAATATATACATATAGAGTGACATATATGCTCCCCGCCTAATAATATGATATTAAAGATCGATATCTAAACATATAAATATATATAGAATTCTAATTATCATAATACCTCAACTGGTATATAGATGAATTGCTAACATATCCTATAAAGTATAAAAGGAAGATGCTATATATACAAACGTCAAATCTTAATATAAAAAAGTGAGATGCTAATATGAAAAACAGTCTACACCCCCAAGTAAAATCTTTCGGACTATCACCGTAGCCGAAGGATCCCTCGAGGCTTTCGTGTAAGAAATGTGCCGACATTGGGCAGGTTAAACAAGGAGTTCTGCTCGAAGTGGTGTGGATACTCATAAGTGCGCTTTTGATCTTATGCTACTGTGATAGAGTTTGTATCTAATAATTGTTGAAGTTAAACCGAGATTGAAAATTTACAAAAAACGATATGCATGTGCCATGGATAATCGTGTATTGGATGACCAAAATCAAAGCACAAATTGATAAATATCGAGAGGAAACTCGTACTATTTTAAAAAGAAAAAACTATCCAAAGTGGAGGATGATTATTCACAAAAACGAGTCTATGGGTGGCTAAGTGGAAATGGAGTACCTAACACTCGTCGTAGACCTTTACGACAAAGGAATCTACGTACTTGTGATAGCTCGGATGAATCTCCATCCGATAATGATAATACGACTTGTAGGGAACCCACAAATAAGCCATCCCAAACCCCGAATCAGCCTTTTTTAGGGGTTCACACCCGGTCTGGCATAAAAAGGGACCACCTAGAAGGGCCACAAGGAGGGGGGGATACAAGAATAAGAGACAAACCACCACGGCGTCCCCGCAGGTAGAGGCTGTATATAATCTTAGTAACCACATTTTGACTAATGATGAATTTGAATTATTGAATAAAGGACTGACATTTGTACCAACACCTAAGCATAGTCCCCTCATGGACGATGTGGACTTATATAAATTCCAAAGGCGACTTAAGCTAAGGGACCAGTTTCGACAATCTATCCCTACCCCTACACCGTTTAAAACACTGAGCAAATATGAACCACCCAATACGGCAGCAGCCATTAAAGTGTTTTCTAATATGATAAAAACTGACATCGAACAAAATATTTACAAAAACACCAATAAAAACAAAAATAATCTTACAAAAGGTGACCAGCAGGCTATTAATACCCTTAGGGAGGACCCTAATTTGGTAATTCGACCTGCGGATAAAGGAGGCGCCATTGTGCTTTTGGACCAACAATATTATATATCGGAACTTCAATCCCAATTGGGGGATTTGAAAACCTATGTGTTACTGGACGGGGATCCCACTAATGTCTTAAAAACCCAGTTGGACACTATGACCAGAATGGCTTTATTCAATGGCTGGATTAGTGAGCAGGAAAGTAAGTTTCTCATCACAAGGGAACCTAAGGTGCCTATTATTTATAGTGTACCAAAAATTCATAAAAATCTAAAAGAACCCCCGGGACGTCCTATTGTATCATCCCTGGGGTCTATTCTTAAACCAGCCGCTGAATATGTGGATTTCTATTTACAGCCTCTGGTGAAAAATATGCAGTCCTACCTCCGGGACAGCAGACAATTATTGGGGATACTTAGGGAATATAGGGGTCCCCTACACAACACCACGTTGATGACATTGGATGTCCATAGCTTGTACACCATCATCCCACAGGATGAAGGGGTAGAGGTGTGCAAACAGGCTCTGATAAAAGTTGGTCACAAAAAACCTCCTACAGAATACTTGATGGACCTGCTGTCGTTCATTTTACGTAACAATTACTTTAGATTTGAAGGAAAATATTATAACCAAATCACTGGAACCGCTATGGGGTCGAATGTTGGACCCTCCTTCGCTAATTTGTTTATGGAGAAATTTGAAAATGATTACATCTATCCAATGTTTGGAAATAAACTTTTGATCTATAAACGCTATATAGATGACCTGTTCATACTATGGGATGGACCAATCACGGAAGGTCAAATGATGTTGAACACATTGAATTCGCTAGAATCTACGGTCAAATTTACTATGGAGGCACACGAAGATACCATTGAATTCTTAGATATCAAAATCATGAAAACTGACAATGGTTTTGAGACCTGTCTATATTCCAAACCTACGGACAGAAATACTCTTCTACATGCCCACAGTCACCATCCCTTACATCAAAAAAGGGGGGTCATGTTCTCCCAGTTTCTGAGGGTGTTAAACAATAATTCGAATGTAAATACAGCAAACGAACAATTACAATGTATGGCTGATAAGTTTAGGGAACGAGGATACTGTACTAAAGAGATTGAGAATCAAATGAATAAGGCTAAACTATATATGATGGAGGGGAGCAAAACAAAAAATACAAAAACCAAGGACAAGAGTAGATGTGGTATCCCTTACACTCTACAATATTCCCCGTATTCTAGTGGAATAAAACAGAGTGTTAAAAACCATTGGGCTTTATTAAGTAGTGATAGGTCCCTTCCCTTTAAAGAAACTAATCCTATCTTTGCATATAGACGAGGCAGAAACCTACGAAGCCTATTAGTTAAAACTGATATGGTACCCTATACACCTAAACCTTCCACTACGTGGCTTAACTATAGGAAAGATGGCTGCTTTAAATGTACGGGCTGTCAAGCCTGCAAGCGTGGAAAGTAGTGCGTGGAAAGTAGTGCGTGGAAAGTAGTGCGTGTAACAATAAAATACATTTTTTGAAAGTTCTGGATATTGGTACGTGTCCCCCAGACCATTTCCCAGGTCCCAGAGCCATTTACAGTAAGTTACCATTGTTATTTTAACTGTATTTCAGACAAATTTTTCGAACTATTTGACTCCCATTGACTTTAATGGGTCCGTTTTATCAAAGTTCGAAAACTAACCGAACTTTATGAAGTTCGGCTATCTCTAGTTCAGTGTTGTTCTGTGGCTTTAGTTGTCCTTTAAGTTTGTTATCCACCAAAACTCCAAGATCCTTTTCCAACAGAGATTCACTTAACACAGAGCCATTTATAGTATAAGCAGCACAAGGATTTTTAAGTTCAAAATGATATATATATATATATATATATATATATATATATTGTTTGTGTATAACAAATCATTTCTATTAAAAAACCTCATTATTCATTTTTGGTTTTCCCTTCCCTCTATCTTTCTCAGACGCCCACTGCCTATCCATATGCACAACCCGGATATCCTGTGGTAGGTTTGGACTAACCAGGCTTGATAATGGCCCATGATTAATGTTTGTTTCATATCCAATCAAAGGCATTTTCTATAAACCCCATGAGTGACTGGATTCCTCTATTGGACTGTATATTGATAAAAACTCACAGGTAGCCCATGGGTTAAGCTTATATATATTATATATACAGGGAGATTCAATAAAAGTTCTAATTGTTTAAAATGGTGCTAATTTTGCACCAACCAATCAGATTTTATTTAACATTTGTAAGCTATCATCTAATTGGTTGGAGCAAAATTTGCACCATTTTAAACGATAAGAACTTTTATTGAATAACCCTGTTTGTCTATAGTCAATATATATATAATATATATATTGTTTATGTAGAACAAATGATTTCTATTAAAAAAAAAACTTTGTGAATGATTTTCTGTTTTTACTTCCCTGTTTCTCTCTCAGGCACCCGCTGCCTATCCATATGCACAGCCTGGAAATCCTGTGGTAAGTTTAAACCAACACAAGGAGAAGCACGAGGTGTCTGATATAAGTTTGAATATTATTTACCATTAAACCATTCCTATAACTGACTGTCTCTTGAAGTAGTCCACACACAAACATCTGGGTGAATGTAGCTGGCACAGTATATAGCGCACAAATCATGGTAGGTGGCAAGGTATATACCGCATAAGTCCTGGTAGGTGGCGCTCCCCCTAGCAGCGCTGCTGGTGATGTCAGCCATATTCAAGTACATGAACTTCATGAGCAGGCCAAGTACAGATTTTAACCCACACTAGCTGGTGTAATATCCGGATAGCGTGGGTTTATGCCCACTTTCCCGGGGCCTGCACTGTTTGCTATTAACGACACAGGTACCTGACTCAATTCCCCGTAGAGCTTGTTCTTCCGCTGCTATATAGCACAAAAACGAACGCCTTTGAATTGGTGGCGTAAAGATGGTGCATCTTACCTTCTGGGTTAAGTGATTATTGCATCACAGAGATATTATTGAATCGCCGCAATGGTTTATCTATATATATAAAAGTCAATGTATGTATGTGTGTATGTTTCAGAAAAACTTAAAAACGGCTGGGACAATTTTCCTATAACTTGTGTTTAAGTAAGGAGCTGGAAAAGAGCATAGGCTACTTAAAAATGCCTCCGTACCCCCTTTTTCGAAATGTATTAAGTTAATTAACCTGTGTGCTGCCATCTGGTGGTGAATCAAGTAATCACCTAAGTTGCAGTCCAATGCTTTACTACATTTTGTTCTGTTGTTGCCAATCAGAGTGCAGAGTTCTGCCCCTTCCCTGACCTTGTAGCTCTTCTGTGCTGTTGTACGATCGTCGGACGATCGCCCATACACGATCCGACAATCAGATGATATTCCCAATATGACTGCAATTGTTGCCTCTATGGCGACCATTAGTTACAGAATCTGCTTTTTCTTTGTACATAAATCCAACTTAATATAGATGTATCTTACAATGTATCTGTGTTCTGGGGAGAAAATGTTCACATTAAGAGTAAAAATGTCAGTTAAGTTCTCCTTTTGAACTGTCAGGCGCGCTGTCCCGATTGCGCACCTATCTTTTGTATTGGCGTGCATGCACCGAGGATAGGCACTAGATTGGGACAGCCTGCCTGACAGCTGACAAGGAGCTGCGAGTGGAGCACTGGTAAGGTAAGTGTTGCAGTGTTCCCCGGGTGTTCTATTATCCACAGGGGGTGGGAATAAACGTTCTTACTTTACAAAGTACATGAAATCTGACCACACTCCCATGATGCAGTAACTGACGCAAAGTGATTACAGTATCACAGTAAGGTATGAATCACCAGGGAGCCATGACATTGCCCAAGGTAAATTTAGAGTCTACAGCATTAATGTAGAGGCAATTTTAAAGAGAAGCTGATTTGATCAAGTTTATGAACCAGTGAGTATTCTGTTTGTTGTAGGAAATATGTTCTTGTTACTGTGTTATTTGCTTATTTCTTATAATTTAATTTCTATTGGTAGGCATTTCCGAGACCTGGATATGCTCCACCTGCAGCACCAACAACTAAGCCACAGTATCCAACAGTCCCACCTCAGGTAAGTACATGGTGTAAGATTTCCATAGGAGGAATTCCTACAATTTGGACAGTGTTTAGCTCATTGAACCACCAACATTTAGCCACGCCCTCTTTTAACTTGACTTTAAGGTAACTCCCTTGATAAAGTATACCGTAATATTTTATTTGCCCTGGATGTTTTGCAGCATAAGTAATGCTCCCCTTTATATAACAAATAGGTACAGTCCTAAAACAGAACCCCTATATAAAGCACTCTATCCCTTGGTATTCCAAATTGTTAAACCATCGGTCGCATAATCCCCATATCAGGAGCTAACAGGAAGGAGCGGATACCCATATCTACCATAAAAAAACCTCTTTATTATTATTAAACATATTTAACTACACATCATATTATCTATAAAGATTGCAACATGCTAATGATAAACCTGCTGACATGGTGATAGACAATATTAACTATAATTTCACTAAATATATACCTATAGATTGACCTATAATGCTCCCCCGCCGAATAAATATGATATTAACAGATCGATATCTAGACAGATATATATATAGAATTCTAATCTATCATAAACCTCCACTGGGGTATAGAGTGAAGTGCTAACATATCTATAAAAGTATAAAAGGAAGATGCTAATATACAAACGTCAAATCTTAATATAAAAAAGTGAGATGCTAATATGAAAACAGCTATAATTCTAACACCCCCAATTAAATCTTTCGGACTATCACCGTAGCCGAAGGATCCCTCGAGGCTTTCGTGTAAGAAATGTGCCGACATTGGGCAGGATTAACAAGAAGTTCTGCTCAAGTGGTGTGGGATACTCAATAACGTGCGCTTTTGATCTTATGCTACTGGTGAGAGGTTTGTATCTATGAATTGATTGAAGTTAAGCATAGATGAAAATTTACAAAAACTCATATGGCCATGTTGCCATGGATAAATCGGTGGATTGGATACCAAAATCAAAAGCACAAATTGATAATGATCGAGAGAAAACTCGTACTATTTAAAAAGAAAAACTATCCGAAAACTATCCAAAGTGAGGATATTATTCACAAAAACGAGTCTATTGGTGCTTAAGTGGAATGGAGTACCTAACACTCGTCCGTAGACCTTTCGACCAAGGAATCTCCTTACTTGTGATAGCTTCGGATGAATCTCCATCCGATAATGATAATACGACTTTAGAACCCACAAATAAGCTCCCAAACCCCGAATCACCTTGTTTTAGGGGTTCATTCAACAACCGGTCTGCTAAAAAGGGACCACCGACAGGGCCACAAGGAGGGGTGGATACCAAATAAGAGACAAACCACCCACGGCGTCCCCGCAGGTAGAGCTGTATATAATCTAGTAACCTACCTTTTTGACTAATGATGAATTTGATTATTGAATAAGGAACTCACATTGTACCAACACTAAAGCCACATAGTCCCCCTCATGGACGATGTGGACTTATTAAATTCAAAGGCCGACTTAAGCAAGGGCCATTTCGACAATCTATCCCTACCCTACCCCGTTTCAAACACTGAGGCAAAATATGACTCCCCCCAATCGGCACGCAGCCATTAAAGTGATTTTCTAATTGATAAAAACTGCCATCGACAAATATTTACAAAACCCAATAAAAAACAAAATAATCTTACAAAAGTGATCCAGCAGGCTATTAATACCTTAGGGAGACCCTAATTTGGTAATTCGACCTGCGGATAAAAAAAAGGGGGAGGCTCATTGTGGCTTTTGGGACCAACAATCTTATATATCGGAACTTCATCCCAATTGGGGGATTTTGAAACCTATGTTTTACTGGACGGGATCCCACTAATGTTTCTTAAAACCCAGTTGGACACTATGACCAGTGGCTTTTTCATGGCTGGATTAGTGAGCAGGAAAGTAATTTTCTCATCACAAGGGAACCTAAGGTGCCTATTATTTTATAGTGTACCAAAACTTTCCATAAATCTAAAAGAACCACCCGGCCGGGCCTATGTATCCTCCCTGGTGTCTATTCTTAAACCACCCGCATGAATATATGTGGATTTCTATTTACAGCCTCTGGTGAAAAATATGAGTCCTACCTCCCCGGGCACGCAGACAATTATTGGGGGATACTTAGGGATAAGGGGTCCCCCTACACAACACCACGTTGATGCATTGATGTCCATAGCGTGGTACACCTCACCACAGATAAGGGGTAAAGGTGTGCAAACGGCTCTGATAAAAGTCGGGTCACAAAAAACCTCCCACAGAATCTTGATGGAACCCGGTCGTCATTTTACTAACAATTAATTTAGATTTGAAGGAAAATATTATAACCAAATCACTGGACCGCTAATGGGGTCCCGAATTTTGGACCCCTCCTTCGCTAATTTTGTTTATGGATAAATTTGAAAATGATTACATCTACCCAATGTTTGAAATAACCTTTGAGCTATAAACGCTATTAGATGACGCTGTCTTTCTTACATGGATGGACCAATCACTGAGGTCCAAATGATGTTCCAACACATTGGAATTTCGCTAGATCTGACGGTCAAATTTACTATGGAGGCACCGCAGAATCCATTGGATTCTGAGATACAACATCATGAAACTGACAATTGTTTTGAGACCTGGTCCTATATTCCACACTACGGACAGAAATACCTTCTACATGCCCACAGTCACCATCCCTTACATCAAAAAAGGGGTCATGGTTCTTCCCAGTTTCTGATGGTGTTAAACAATAATCGATGTAATCGCAAACTACAACTACAAATGTATTGCTGATAAGTTTAGGGAACGAGGGATACGCTGCCACTAAAGAGTTGAGAGCAAATGAATAAGGCTTAAACTATATATGATTGCGGGCGACAAAAAAAAATACAACAACCAAGGCCAAAGTAGAATGTGGTATCCTTACACTCTAAATATTCCCCGTATCTAGTGAATAAACATAGTGTTAAAAAACCATGGGCTTTATTAAGTATGATAAGGTCTCCTTCCCTTAAAAACTAATCCTATCTTTGCCTTATAGACGAGGCAGAAACCTCGAAGCCTATGTTAAAACAGGTGATTATTGGTCACCCCTATACACCACTAAACCTTCCACTACGGGCTTAACTATAGGAAAGATGGCTAGCCTTAATGTTACGGGCTGTCAGGCCTGCAATAATGACACCTGGGGAAGATTTTTCCCCCCCCTACTGGACATAGATTCAAATTAATTTAGTATAACTTGCCTAGCTCGGCGCCATTTATATTGTTACTGTCCCTGTAGTAATATTATGTGGCGAAAACCACAAAACCCTCAGAGGAAAGGATGGCTAACCAGTCGCTCAGCCCATACGGCTAGCTCTAGGCGACAGGAATCAATTGAAAGATTAAGGGATCCGAGGAAGGAAAGTAGGCATACGGGGAACATCGTGGCTAGACATTCAGGCGAAAGTGGCAATACACTTGCTCACGTTCCAGGTGGATGCAATTGATCAGGTGGGAGACATCAAGGACAGCAGAGAGGGGGAGCAAGACTATTCAGAGCGGAGGCCTTTTTGGATTAAGAAACTGGCACCTTGTCGCCCAAAGGTTAACGACAGTATGGCTTGTCGGTGCTTTTTTTATAGATTATGACTATACCCGTCAGGACTCCATTCTCTTCTTGTCGCTGAACCGAGGAAGGAGGGTGTGTGATATCTATAGAGGGATGCAAGATTATGACCTGAGCTTGGATTTAGATAACTTTCGAAATTTGAATCTATGGTTTAAATTGTTCCGATAATGTGTACTGTCTATCTCGGTTTTAATAGTGAACCCGTTATGGTTTTATATGTTGTATTTTACCTTGGGGATTGTATACTGTGTTTCATATTAGCAATCTCACTTTGTTATATTGAAGATGGACGTGTTGTCATAATTAAGCATCTTCCTTTTATACTTTTATAGGATAATGTAGCACTTCACTCATATACCAGTATGAAAAGGTATTATGATATATTAGAATTCTATATATATTGATATGTTTAAGAATATCGATCTTTAATATCATATTTATTGGGCGGGGCAGACATATATGGTCACATTCTATAATGTAATATATTTATTGAAATTATGAGTTTACATATTGTCTATCACCTATCAGCCAGGTTTACATTAGCAGTTTCATTTATTTAGCTAACTTTGCCACTTTCTTATAGCCTTGTTTGTTATATGACTCATTATATCTAGGAGCATGTTGACGTAATGTATCGCAGGTGGGAGCACCAGGGGGGGAGGGAGGGCCCGTCCTGAGTCACAATTGGCATTTGTTGAATATAATATGTGACACTTACCTGTTCTGATCGTACTACGATCCTGCAGGAGGCGGCCGCATTACAGTCAGCTGAAACGCGATCGATGTTCTAAAAACAATATATGATGTGAAGACACACGAGTGCTTCCCTAATACTTGGAAGACTAATATATAATTATATATAATACTCATATAAATATAATAATAAATCTATATATATATGTTTGTGTATACACAATTCATTTCCTATTAAAAAACCTCATTATTTCATTTTTGGTTTCCTTCCCTCTATCTTCTCAGAAGCCCACTGCCTATCCATAGCCCCACCCGGATTCCTGTGAGTAGGTTTGGACTAACCAGCTTGATAATGGCCCATGATTAATGTTTGTTTCATATCCAATCAAAGCATTTCTATAACCCCATGAGTGACTGGATTCCTCTATTGGACTGTATATTGATAAAAACTCACAGGTAGCCATGGGTTAAGCTTTATATATTATATATACAGGGAGATTCAATAAAAGTTCTAATTGTTTTAAAATGGTGCTAATTTTGCCAACCAATCAGATTTTATTTAACATTTGTAAGCTTATCACTATTGGTTGGAGCAAAATTTGCACCATTTTAAACGATAGAACTTTTATTGAATAACCCTGTTTGTCCATAGTCAATATATATATAATATATTTTGTGTATGTAGAACAAATGATTTCTATTAAAAAAAAAAACTTTGTGAATGATTTCTGTTTTTATTCCTGTTTTCTCTCTCAGGCACCCGGCTTCCTATCCATATGCACAGCCTGGAAATCCCTGTGGTAAGTTAACCAACACAGAGAAGCACGAGGTGTCTGATATAATTTGAATATTATTTCCATTAAACCATTCCTATACCTGACTGTCTCTTGAAGTAGTCCACACCCAAACTCTGGGTGAATGTAGCTGGCACAGTATATAGCGCACAAATCATGGTAGGTGGCAAGGTATATACCGCATTAAGTCCATGGTAGGTGGCGCTCCCCCTACAGCGCTGCTGGTGATGTCAGCCATATTCAAGTAACATGAACTTCATGAGCAGCCAAGTACAGATTTTAACCCACACTAGCTGTGTAATATCCGGATAGCGTGGGGTTATGCCCACTTTCCCGGGGCCTGCACTGTTGCCTATTAACGACACAGGTACCTGACTCAATTCCCCCTAGAGCTTGTTCTTCCGCTCTATATAGCACAAAAAACGAACGCCTTGAATTGGTGGCGAAAGATGTGCATCTACCTTCGGGTTAAGTGATTATTGCATCACAGAGATATTATTGAATCGCCGCAATGGTTTATCTATATATATAAAAGTCAAGTATGTATGTGTGTATGTTTCAGAAAAACTTAAAAACGGCTGGGACAATTTCCTATAACTTGTGTTGTTAAGTAAGGAGCTGGAAAAGAGAGCATGGCTACTTAAAAATGCCTCCGTACCCCCTTTTTTCGAATGTATTAAGTTAATTAACCTGTGGCTGCATCTGGTGGTGAATCAAGTATCACCTAAGTTGCAGTCCAATGCTTTCTACATTTTGTTCTGCTTGTTGCCAATCAGAGTGCAGAGTTCTGCCCCTCCTACCTTGTAGTCTCTTCTGTGCTGTTGTTACGATCGTCGGACGATCGCCCATACACGATCCGACATCAGATGATATCCAATATGACTCAATTGTTGCCTCTATGGCGACCTATTTACAGAATCTGCTTTTTATGCTTTGTACATAAATCCAACTTAATATAGATGTTATCTTACAATGTATCTGTGTTCTGGGGAGAAAATGTTCACATTAAAGAGTAAAATGTCAGTTAAGTTCTCTTTGAACTGTCAGGCGCGCTGTCCCGATTGCGCACCTATCTTTTGTATTGGCGTGCATGCACCGAGGATAGGCACTAGATTGGGACAGCCTGCCTGACAGCTGACAAGGAGCTGCGAGTGGCGCACTGGTAGGTAAGTGTGCCAGTGTTCCCCGGGTGTTCTATTATCCACAGGGGGTGGGAATAACGTTCTTACTTTACAAGTCAATGAATCTCACACTCCATGATGCAGTAACTGACGCAAAGTGATTACAGTATCACAGTTAAGGTATGAATCACCAGGGAGCCATGACATTGCCCAAGGTCAAATTTAGAGTCTACAAGCATTAATGTTAGAGGCATATTTTAAAGAGAATGATTGATCAAGTTTATGACAGTGAGTATTCTGTTTGTTGTAGGAAATATGTTCTTGTTACTTTGTTATTTGCTTATGTCTCTATAATTTTTTCTATTGGTAGGCATTTCCGAGACTGGAATATGCCTCCACCTGCAGCACCAACAACTAAGCCACAGTATCCAAACAGTCCCACCCAGGTAAGTACATGGTGAAGATTTCCATAGGAGGAATTCCTACAATTTGGACAGTGTTTGCCAGTGGAACCACCAACATTTAGCCACGCCCTCTTTTAACTTAACTTAAGGTAACTCCCTTAGATAAAGTATACCGTAATATTTTATTTGCCCTGATTTTGGGGCAGCATAAGTAATTGCTCCCCTTTATTTTAAATACAAGAAATACAGGAATTTGCTCCTATTACATTCTGAACACCTTGGTGAAAGTAAGTAGAAAGGAAGGATTTTGGGCACTGAAACACCCACGATTAAAATCACCCAGGGTGACTAAACCGTGATGTACATACATGGACGTCTCACTCACATACAGAAGTCTATTGGACGCTGAATATACTGTTCCATTTTAAAGGATACTGCATGCTACGGGAGCAGAAACACTAATTGGAGACTTATACTGCTACTAGAATATTAAGCCCGCTACAAAACGGGCGCTAGAAGCACAGATGCCCCCTTAGTGTCCCAAGGCCATAGTCCTCCTCCATGTCCCAAGGCCAGATGCCTCTTTTCCAGGCAGTCCCCCCTTGTCCAAGGCCAGGGGCCCCCTCGGTCCCAAATCCAGCCCCCCCTCTGTCCCAAATCTAGGGCTCCCCCTCTGTACCAAATCCAAGGCCCCCCCTCTGTACCAAATCCAGCCCCCCCCTCTGTACCAAATCCAGGGGGCCCCCATCTGTCCCAAATCCAAAGGCCCCCTGTCTGTCCCGAATCCAGGGCCCCCTTCTGTCCCAAATCCAGGGGCCCCTGTCCCAAGCAACCTTACCTGCAGTCTGTTTAATGCTGTTCTTCCCTCCATGTGTTCCTGTTATTCTCCCTCTAGTGGTGAGGCAACAGGAACTGCAGAGACTCTCCCTCTAGTGGTGAGTCATAGGAACTGCAGTGACCACCACGGACACAGGACGCACACTTAGGGCTAGGCCACACTATTTGCGTTTTTCGCGCGTTTGCGCACGTTGTTTCGTTGCTTCGCGATTTTCATAAAATGGAAATCGCGGGAACGCAAAAATTCCCCCGATTTCCGATGGCATGCGATTGCACGTCCGTTACCGCGTTTGGTAACGCATGCGTTCACCATTTTTGGTGCGGTTAACGCAGCGTTTCCATAACATGAAAAGGCGAAACGCATGCGCAAAATGCAAACGCACAAGAAAAGCGCCACAATCCGTGCATAACGCTACGATTTTGTGCGCGATTCTGTGCGTTGCAGTGTGGCCTCGCCTAGGGTTTTATTATATACTAGACATTAAGCCCGCTACTGAGACTAGTCTTCTGGGCTCTAGAGCACAGACGTGCCCCCTTAGTGTCCCAAGGCCATAGTCCTCCTCCACATGTCCCAAGGTCCAGAGTACCCTCTTAGTGTCCAAGCCAGAGTATCCTTTAGTGTCCCAACGCCAGAGGTCCCCCTCTGTCCAAACCAGGGCCCTCTGTCCCAATCCAGAGGCCTCCCTCTGTCCCAAATCAGCACCCCCCCAATCCCAATAACAGCCCCCCTCTGTCCCAAATCCAGGGCTCCCCTCTGTACCAAATCCAAGGCCCCCCTCTGTCCCAAATCCAGCCCCCCCCCTCTGTACCAAATCCAGGGCCCCCCTGTCCCAAATCCAGGGCCCCCCCCCCTCTGTCCCAATCCAGGGTCCCCCCCTCTTCCCAAATCCAGGGGCCCCCCCTCTGTCCCAAATCCAGGGCCCCCCCTGTCCCAAATCCAAGGGCCCTCTGTCCCAAATCCAGGGGCCCCTGTCCCAAGCACCTTACCTGCAGTCTGTTTAATTGCTGTTTCTCCTCCGTGTGTTTCCTGTGTTTCTCCCTTAGTGGTGAGTCACTAGGAACTGCAGACTACTCTCCCTTTAGTGGTGAGTCAATAGAACTGCAGAGATTCTCCCTCTAGTGGTGAGTCCATAGGAACTGCAGTGCACACACACACACGGCACGGACGCACACTTAGGGGTTTATTATATAGATGATAATATTGATATTAAAACATTTTTACTAAAGGTTCGTACACACGTGCGATCACGGGTCCCATCCCGTGACGCACGATGTGTACGAACATTCGTTTCGGGCGATAATCGGCTCGTGTATGGGCAACGATTCCTGACCGAACGCCCATTTCACCCCATAAAGGGCCCATACACGGGCCGATTATCGTCCAAAGCGAACGTTCCTACACATTGTGCGTCGCAGGACGGGACCCACAATCGCACGTGTGTATGAACCTTATGTAAAGAAAGATATGATTGTGAACTTTGTGGATTTAATTCTCCTAATTGTCTCCTAAAATAATTTGCTTATCTTATAAGTAAGAGGTCTGGTGGAATTCAATATATATTAATATATATTATTCTTTGTTCTACAGGCATCTAAACCAAGATTCTAATAATAATTTGGATCCATTGAGAGGAATGGGAAATGCCCCTTAAGCAACATCGCACAGTGGACTGTGAACTCTTTTGGGTTGAATGATGTTTTCATTTTATCAGCTCCCACAAATATCCATGCAACCAAATCTATATATATAGGTTTCATGTTTGTGCAACAATGTTTTAGTAGTTTCTAAACCAACATAGAATTAGATTTATTTAAATAGAAACAAAATGTGGTTAAAATAATATTTATTTTCGTCATCTTTTTCTGCATTTTTCTTATTTATATAGTGTGTGTGTGTGAGCCGGAGGATATTTAATTTTGTGCTATGCTTGCTTATCTTATTTAAATAGATTAATTCCCCGCTAAGATTTAAATGTCTTTTTTTCTTTTACAAATGAAATGACTTTTGCCCGTACCTCCCACCTGTCCCGTTTTAATAAGAGCCCGCCTCTTTCCTGGCAAACGTTGAGAGTGTACACGTGTATTAGCTACCAGATATCCTTGTGGAAACACACAATGACCATCTAGGGCAATCATGCCAGACTTACGGCCCTCCAGAAAACTACAGCTCGAGGAAATGCTGGGAGTTATAGTTTTTAAACATCTAGTTTTTAAACATAGGGCTATATGTATTGGGGTTTTAAAAAACCCTAAAGGGGAAGTTCAGTGTGAATACATATAAACTTAAGGTGCCCATACATTACAGCTTACCTGCAGGGCAATTTTCAGAGGATCCGCCTTTCCTGATCTTCTTTGTGGCCGACATACGATCACGAAGTCCCGCCTTTACCATTCATTTTGTGATCGTATGTCTGTCGCCAAGCAAAATTGACTAAATGTTGCAGGATCGAGCTGTAGGGAAGCTGTATGTACGGGCACCTTAAAGAAAAAATGATTTTCTTTATCAGCACTGGGTGATTTACACATACATTAATGAATGTACTGACTTGTACAAACCCCTAATAGTGTCCGTTACTGTATTGCTCCTTGACTCTGTCCCCTGAGTTATCAGTTGCTCAGTAGAGCTCTGAGCATGTTTGACCCACAGCCAATCAGTAGAAATGACTGTAAAGCTGGGTACACACAGTAACAATCTTTGAAAGATCACAGAATCTGTAAGATTGTGTCTGTCATTTTTCAAAAATGTGGCTACACACAGTCCCGAGTGTTCTCCCTAAAAAAAGTATGGGGAGAACATTCAGGAATGCCACAATTCCTACGACCGCAGCCAACCTCCTCTACTTTACTTCAGGGTCCGACTCCAGCCAAGTGAAATTTTCAGGGGTAACAATCACTGTGTAACAAACACAGTACTCACTTTGCCGATAAAGGGTCGATTCTGTTGGATCTGACAGAATCGTCCCTTTAATGTTAATATAGGAACCCAGCTTTTAGGGACAGTTCAAGGAAGTGGTGCATCCTGGGAAGAAATACCATTACTGAACCTAAAATGGCAGCTCACTACCGACCACAGCATAGCAAAGGGTATGAAATTAATTGATTTTTAATAAAGAGAATATGTAGGATTACCGAGTATGTGTAAGAGAAATAATCAAAAGGAGAAGTATACATAAAATGAAAGTTAATTACATAAACAAAAGGGAGGTAGTCTTCCAATCTTTGTGCTCCTGTCAGTTCTGCTACCTCAGCACTGCTAATAAAAGAGCCTGAATCTGGTCGCCAGTGTTTCCTTTAAGGTGTGTGCAGTTTCGATAACACCTCTTAGCCACAATGCAATCTCGCCTTGCATTTAGATGGTCCCTAACACCTGGCTGTGATATGCTAATTGGCACTTTCCAGGGTACATAAATGCCACAGATTCCTGTACAAGTCATTCTGAATTGAGAAAGCCAGTCAGATGACTAGCGAAACGTCTTCAAGAACTAAACTTCAAGTCCAGTTGATCAAACTGAATACAACAGATATACCATGATGTGGATGAATGAGAACCTTCACAAGCTTGGTTATACATGAAAATACATTAAATTTGCTTTAGTTAAAATAAAAATATTGTGTTCAAACAATAAAATCATTTCATAACACTTTCTTTACATTTTGGTAGAAGAAAGATATACAATTTAGTTTTATTTATAAAATCAATATTGTTTTAATTAGTTTCTGAAAAATGAGTTTTAGGCTGAATGATTTTGTTTAAAGAGCACAACAATACATACGGCTCCAATCTTTTTAACAAGCTTGCACAGCTAGGGGGAACAGAATTTGGTAATTGGTTGTGATGTCAACTGTTACATCCATGACTGACAAGCTATCCAGAAAAACCAGGAAGAAGAAATTGGGGTAACATCTCTCACATTTATAACTATTGCAGTTTTGGGGCTTGGGAGTGATTTACCTATATAGAATTTTTCATTTGAGGGGTGGATTTGACCTTTAATTATTTTAGTACTGATTTCTCAATTATACTGATAATGTTGTCAGAGTCTGACCTCTAGTGGTCAATGTTTTAATAGCAGGAAACAGAATTGAAACTGGATAACTTTATATAAAGGTTCCAATAACAAGCCTTTATAGCATTGGGGAAAAGCGCTACTAGCGGATATTTTTTTGATGACAGTGTTGGTTTACTGGTGCGGCAAAAATCTTTTTGACATAAAAAAAAGACCGCTACTATTAGTTTTTCTAATCGCTATAAAGACAGCCGCAGTCGTACATTTATGCCGAACGTTCGGTAGTAGAATATGGTGCAATTGTAAACTACCACAATGGTATTCTATGGGGATCGTAAATCTACGATTGCGTTATAGCAGATTTACGATCTTTATTGTCAATTTATGATAACGATAGTATATTAACGATTACTAAACCCACTGGAAATTAACCAATCGTTAAAGATGCGCTGTCGCTAAAAAGCGATACTGTGACTTTACAAATAGGGCCCTTAGAAACAAGATTATTTAGTCTAAACTTACTTTTTCTACAAATAAAAATGCATGAGATTTAGCAAATGATATGTTTACCAAAAAAAACCCATTAAATTATCCAGAATAAACAGATTGAGGAAAAATCCAGAAAATTCCTGAGTGTGACACAAATGAAAAATTCTACCAGCACTGAAAGGGTTAAATGTAATTTGCAATAAAATGATCCCAGTACGTAAATCAGACCAATTTTCAGCAATATACAAAGATTTATTATTAAAATGTAAGTTATAAAATAGTTCCACGTTAACAGTAAACAGGTATAAATCATACATTCCACATTGCTTAGCATACAAAGGACCAGTAAAACAGATTATTTATATGATATACATCTGATATTTCTAGTAGAAAATCCATGGTACTGATATCTGTTAGACTATCCATGGTACTGATATCTGTTAGACTATCCATGGTACTGATATACCTTGTTAGAATGTCCATGGTACTGATATATATGTTAGAATATCCATGGCACTGACATCTGTTAAAATATCCATGGTACTGATATACCTGTTAGAATGTCAATGGCACTGATATATCTGTTAAGAATTCCTGACGCGAAATCAGTTTAAAAGGGAACTTTGGTCTCCAAACAAGTTTCCTACCTTTAAAACGAGCCATCAACCACCTGAAAGTTAATGGATGAGAGGCCGACTTGTGACATTCATAAATCTTCTCCTGCACAGTGCCGCCAGCGAGCACAGCCTCAGACTCCCTCAGTGTGTGAGGGACAGGAAGTCCCTCCTCCTCTCTGCTGTGTGAAGTTCTGACAGAGTAGGTAAGGGAATCTACAGCCCTTCTTTCCCACTATGTGAAAACACTTTTTAGGCAGTTCTCACTCTGCCTGAAAAGGCTGTTCCCACAGATTTTTCTGTAGGGGAGGTCTGAGTGGCCCACGGCGCCCGCAAGTGGACGGGGCTTATGCACCAGCGAGTGGGCAGGACTTATGCACTCGCGAGTGGGCAGGGCTTATGCACCCGCGAGTGGGATGTAAGAGAATGAGCAAAGGAGGGCCTGCAACTGGAGGGACCATGGGACCCATGAGGGGGAGGGACAAGGGGGGCTGCAAGGGGAGGAGGAGACACAGGGCAGATTAACTGACAGGTTTCAAAGCAGGAAGTGCAGGGGACCTGGTGATGCTGCTGCCATATCACACACAAAAATGTAAATATCTTCAAAACCATGCAAAATAAACAATGAAAATACAATGCAAAAATTCTCAGAAGAGCAATTCCTATCAATTTACCTAAAGTCATTTTTAGACCACAGTTCCCCTTTAAATGCATTAGGCGCAGTGAAGGTTTTTGTAAGGCTTTCAAAAACTGGAGCTTATTTACACCAAATCACCAGGCCTATTTAAACTGTATAAAGTTTTTCTGCAAAAATGGCAATATTTAAAAGGTATCTAAACTAAAAAAATAGTTTATGTTAAATTGTCCATTACTGGAATCTATAATTCTTCACAATCTTTTTTTATCCCGTTTCTTTAGATATTCAATCTGAAGAATCTTAAATTTTCATGCTTGCCCCCACAATGAGTTTATCAGTTGTGTCTAATAAAGGGGGTGTTTTGAGTGGGAGGGGTGATACTGAGCCTGTGCAAAACTAGTACTGGATTGAAGGCATGCAGCATGTAGCACTTACATTCATATCTCCCAACTTTGTCCGGGGGTGACAAAACAGGATGGGTTGGAGCATACCAATAATATGAATAGCTCCACCTCTGAACTAACCAGTAACGCCCAGCCACATCCCCAAATGTCACAACCACAACCCCAGAATGCCCACATTCTACAGCAGTTTGCGAGGATTATTGAGATTTCGGGGGAAGACCTTTCAAACCGGGAAAGGTCTGTCCTGGGAAAACCATGACGGCAGGGAGAGTATGAGTATTAATTTAAGATGAGGCAAAGTAATTTATTTTACGTGTATGTACCCTTTAACCAAATCAACCAAAATATACATTGATCAAAAGGAAATAGTGTACTGTGTGTTCCAGTTCAAGTCTGCAATGTTATAAAGCAATAGCAGCGTCTCGGTGCATTGCCATCCCATCTTTTTACGGCAGCCATTATTAGCTGATGTTAAAAAGTTGTTGCAATTGCTATATAATCACTTGTGGCAGCTGCATTGGGCATATTTTACCGCAAAAAGACATTAAGGGCCATATTTATAAACATTAAGCGCCATATTTATAAACATTAAGGGCCATATTTATAAACATTAAGCGCCATATTTATAAACATTAAGGGCCATATTTATAAACATTAAGGGCCATATTTATAAACATTAAGGGCCATATTTATAAACATTAAGGGCCATATTTATAAACATTAAGGGCCATATTTATAAACATTAAGGGCCATATTTATAAACATTAAGGGCCATATTTATAAACATTAAGGGCCATATTTATAAACATTCAAATGTTTGTGAATCTACAAATGTCCATTCGTAGAATACCACGCAGTAGTACAATACCGCAATGGTATTCAATTGGAGCTTCGTGAATCAATGATCGTGGTCATAAATTTTCGATTGAGGTTGTTGATTTCCGACCACGATTGTAAATTTACTATGATCGCTGAACGCCTCCAAGAGCGATACCGGGCCTTTATAAATATGTCTCAAAACATTAGCGTGACTTTCCTGGCACCGTGTAAGGCTAATGCCTGTTGGTGCATCACCCTGTAAATCACAATCTTGCAGATCTTACAAAATGAATCTATTGTGTTTAAAAGCAGCATAGCCATATGGTTTTAAAGATCCTCACATCATCTATTTATCTACCAGAAGAAAATGTATCTGGGACATCTTTCTTATATCACAATAAATACAATGGATGTTACCAAAGGCCACATATTCACACAGTTATTAAACACAGCCCATTCTAAAAAATACAGGAAAGCTAAACATTTTCAGGTTTATGGACCATAAATGCGCACATTAGCGATACCGCGCGTTATTGGTAAATTACGACGGTGGCTGTAAATGTACAGAGGAAATCGCAAGTTTACGCCAAACTTTTGTTAATTTACGAACGTTCGGTTGTAGAATACCAAGCGGTCTTGATTTAAAACCGGTTGCGTAGCTTTGTGATCGTTTTAACGATCGTTAAAGTGATCGTTAAAGACGCGCTATCACTAAAAAGAGCAATATAAATAAGGCTCTATATTTCTTATTTTAAATCTCTTCATCCCTTTAAATTGCTGAGGAAATAAGGCGTATGCAGTAAACATGTAGTATTGGAATATTACAAGTCGTAAAACCAATCAAATGAATTAAAGGCAAAGCTCAACCAGGAATCAAATCATGAAGAAAGGAGCAGTACATATGTGAAATAGTAAATGAAGCAGTTATTGTACAACTGCATAACGATCGTTAATTATGGAATTACCAGTTACGATCGCAGTGTAAAAGAAAGTTTGTGTTATTATTGGGGCGATATCATTATTTTACATTAACTAAGTTTTATAAATATTGTCCAATAATTCTAGGTATTATCATTCCCTGTGTATTGATGAGTTGAACTAGTATATTTAACATACTGTACCCTTAATACATACCATAAAAACAATCCCTTCAAGTCTTTCTGCAGCTGCCAGATCAGTGCTAGACAAAGACTGAATATCTTTTTATAGGTAAGTGATATTATTTTGTTCAATTAAAAATTGAGCAGTTTGGGTGCTACTGAAATACTGAATAAGCTTAACAAATAAAAACTGAATGAATAAAACACTTTAAGTATTAGATTTTAGTTTTCTCCCTTTTTTAATTTCAGGTCTAAAATTAACCCTGGAGAACATCTTTAGGTGAAACCTATGAAAAGTAATATTGCTGAAAAGATTCTGCAAAATGACTCCCTGAACACTTCCTGCTTTTAGCAGCTTATAGCTATGTGAGCAGCAAACTTATTTGCCCGACTATTTTAACAGCTATTTTCAAGTCTGCAAACTATGTATTTGCCTTCATTTGCCTGTGTAAACTCTAGGCATATTGACATTTTACTGTCTGTAAAAATATCCAGAGGTCAGCAATGATGACATCACTAAGATGTCTGTGCAGGGACGTCTTGTCTTTCCCAGCAGAAAGTCTTCAGTATGTATGCTCAGATCCCCTGGACAGGGAAAGAGCACAGAGTGCAGTCCAACAAGCTACAGAAAAATGTCGACATTTTCCACAATATAACTTCACACAGGCTGCATTTAGAGATGTGATCCAGGGCTCATTTTAAAGGAAAGACTGCAAGCTTTTCTGCAACTCTAACTTGTTTGGAGACCACAGTTGCCCTTTAAGTATCAAGTTAGGTAGTGTTCAAAATGTGTTGTGTTATTAGCAATTACGTTTTTGAGGTTTGAATCCTTCTTAAGTGGTACCCCTTTACATACTGTTTGTTCCCATGTGGTCAGCACCTGCGCTTAGGATGCACTTAGTGCTTTGTATTTATCTTTTGTGTTTATCCGAAAGGCAAATAATATTATTAAATAACATTCCGCATGGATCCAATAACACTTTGTTTGCAATCCCTACTCCTTAACTTCACAAGGGTCAAACAGGTTCTGCTTTTCCTCTTCATCCTCTGCCGCGTGAACATGTACAAGCACTGGCCGTGACAGGATCTTCAGGGCCTCTAGGTAGCTGGGAGGTGGAGTCTGTGTATTCTCCAGAGGCCGAGAGAGTATTTTGAGGGCGTGCATGTAACTGGGGGGAGGGGTGATGGTGTTGTTCAGGCGAAACCCATGGGGAGCCAACAGGGCATTTACTTCTGTAATCAAAGGGAGAGCATCTGATTAGTAGGAGGGTAAAAAAACAGACTGGAGAAATGAGCAGAGGGACATAGACAATATAATGATGCATTGTGGGTATTAGGTATGTGGGTTGGATATAAATACGATACAATCAGGAACTAATAAAATGGGCAACAAGCCTTTACTGTTCTAGTGCGGGTGGAAATTGGAAAACAAACATTCTGATTGGTTGTAGCCATGTGTTTACCCATGTGATTTCATGTCCCATTTTATTCAGTCCCAAATCAGAAACAAAGCTCAGTGGTCCATTTAGGGGGCAGATTTTCACTGCTTACTGGCAGTAACTAGGGTCAAGGGGAAATTGTTCCACATACCACTAGGATTCTCCAGGACACCAGGGGTAGGAGGGGGACTGTTGGACTCCTGCACTGTAAGGTTGGGGGTCTCCCGTCTGTAAATACTTTTGCGTCTGTTGATCTTCTTCCCACAGCATAGCTGAGTAGAAGTGATGCAGGATATGTAGAAGCTGAGATGTCTATATGAAGAATTAATACAGCACATGCGGGTCTTGCCGCCTCTATCCCAGCAGAAGAATATAATTATCAGAGCAGCAATGCTTATGGCCAACCAGACCATCCAGGATTCCTGCATCCTGAGATATAAAGAGAGAAGTCACACATCGTCCCTCAAAGAGCAAGAAATAAAGGGGGAGATTCAGTATGGGCCAAATCCTTCTAAAACCCACGTTAACCCGAAGAAATTTCGATTTAACGAGGGTTTTAGAGGGATTTTAGAGCACAGCGCCATTCCAAATGTTTTTGGAAATAGCACTGTGCTATAGATTCAAAACCCCTTCTGTTAGGTTTTGTGCTTCTTCGTAGCACGAAACTTAACGGCACTTTAAATGGGGCTTTAAAGTCGCGTTTCTTACCTTAGCCCGATCCCGTGATGCAATGTAATCTCGTTTACGTCAGTTATTGTATCGCGGGGTCGGGCTAAGGTAAGCAACGCGACTCTACAAATTGAATCTCCCCGAAAGTGAACTGCTCACCCCACAGAAAGTATATAGAGTATTACAGGTGAGCCCTTACTATCACACACAGTACAATTCACACATTGTCCAATCAGAGCATTTTAACCATTAATGTACCATCCAATTTACAGTGCGGTTATTCTTTAAATCACTTTAAATCCTTACAGTCCTGAATCACAACATTTTGCATGCAAACTAAAATACAGCACTGATAAACTATTATTAGGTACATTTACAACTGCCCTACTAAATCTACCCACTATGGTGTAAACATTTCCTATACTCATGGTTAGTAAATTGAAGCTGCTTCCAATACTTCCCTGCAGATTTCCAGGGTTGACCTATAATCAAGCGTATGGGATGGGGACTGGTCTAGGCTGACAATTCCATTGCTTTACAGGCAGTAGTTTAGTTCTGTTTGATAGAGTTCAATTCCGAAAGAACAACTGTATATACAATACTAACACACTTTGTGAAAGTGAACATTCCAAATGGATAGAATTTCAGCCAGTGTGGCTATGAATAGTTTGTAGGGGTTAATAACCACAAACCTACTTTCTGATAGTCACTGCACTCTAGGGGCGCAACTATCAGGGGTGCAACCGCAGGGAGACCCGGAAGACAAGTGGGCACTGTCTTCTTATTTTTCCTATGACAGATATAGCCTCCTCCCTGAAAAGCACTGTGGATGAAACGCCACTGCTGCAATCTCACCTGGATTGGTCACACTGGAGGTAGGTAGTCAGATCAGATAAACATACATTAACCAGCCTCTGGTAACACTCCCAGAAATGGCTCTCGTTCCCATAGCAATGGGACGCCACAGATGCTGGTTTCCTTCTTCCCTTGTTAAGTGCCGTGAAAGACGGTTGATGGGGAGAACACCCTACCTGTATAGCACAAAGATAAGAAACAGAGGTATAATGATGGGATACAGGTTCCAGATAATGGTGTCTTGTTATTTCCTATGGGCACTACCTATCTGGGTACCATTAATGAATGAAAAGCCATAAGCCAGCGATGCATGTACCAACACACAGGAGCCTGCAGACACAAAACCCTAATGTGCCTTATAGTGAATCAGACACTGCCAACATTCATTTTTCAAACAAATGTCCCATCAATCATAGAAAACAGTCAGGACAGTCATTGATCCTATTGGATATCGCTTCATGGGGAAGTCCATATATGGTAAATATTAAGAGGTCCCTAGAGGTTCCAAGTAACTTATTATCATGATCACCCCAAACCTGATTCCGCTATAGCCTTAGCACCTGAAATGTTTATAAAAGGAAACCCCCAGCATTCCTTCATTTATGTATTAGGTCTAACTACAGACCACAATTTATAAAATGTTTTGTGCAGTTTGCACAATGGAGGTTAATGACTGTAATACTTAATGAAGCCACTAGGTGCTGCTTTAAAACAATTTTTGAAATATTGAGAGAATCAAAATGTGTCTAGACAAAACCTTCAAATATATGTCAACATGTCAATTCATACCTGCTGCTTTATGAAACGACCTTTACAATAATTATATATTAATATATATATGTACACTCAAACCAATGTTCAAAAACTGAATTCAGTGTAAATTTCGTGTTGTCACTATCCAGACCACATGCTGATGTATTCCTAACTGAGTGCTATTCCATTAGGATTGTAGAACTAAAAAGGATTATAGAACTAAATTGTCAGTTTGGGTAAGGCTAACGCCATATGTATGAGTGAAATAGCGGGGGATATAAAGAAAGGTCAACAAGCTTAAAGAGGAGTTGAGAACCTTAATAGAAGGATGCAGCCAACATTGGAGGAACATCCTAGAGATGGGTACGTGGGGGGGAAAGTAAGTATACATTTTCTTTGCAGAAACAGAAATATAACGACTGGCACCATAACATAGAAGGGTAGAAGAGAGCAGTGTTTTTTTGTTCCTTTTCTACAAGACAAATTCTTTGTATTGGTTTAGACCAGTACAAGGAAAACAACATTCCACCCAGAAAGATGTCCTGCTCTTACCTGTCTGCAAAGTGCTGCAGCATTGCTCTCCCTGACCCCAACAAAACAAAGGGGTCTCCATTCTCCATCCTTAAACACTTCCACGTGTCCATCACATGACGTACGGCCTCTGTCCAATCGTAAGGTGCTATTGTCTGGAATACAAAATGGAGTAGAAGGTTGCCTTTAATAGTGAACTGTGCAATACAATATTTCCAAGGCAACTAAAGTAGTTCTCAGGGTTCTTCATCTTTTTTTTCCAAACTGCTCTTTTCACACTGGAGACCACGTACTGGTCCTCTTACCTGGGCTAGTCCTAGACCCTAATGCCAAAGGCACTTGACAAAAGGACTTTGAGTCAACATGTTGTGTGTTTCTATTTGTTTGCACAGATAATAAACATTGGAGCACCCCCGCATTGATATGAACTACTGTGGTCCCTATTCTTTCTATGGTTTGCAATTTGTTTACGTTCTTACAAACGTGCAATCAAGGGTGCCAACCCGTGATGCACAATGTGTAGTGCATTCCGCCTGATGATCCGTGTATGGGTGTGCTTCATCGGACGTTGTGCCTCCTATGTGGAGTGGCCTAAGGGCCTATGGGTAACCAACCTTTATTTAGTACCCAGGACTATTGAAGATTGGGTGGGGTCAAGTTATTCCAGAAGGTAAATATTGTTTTTTTTATTTAAAGGGATATCATTCCACAAAACCTCTAGAAGCCACCAATCAATCAAATAGAACCAAAAGCACTAATTGCATTAAACATTGTATTAAATCAACTTCATACAACATACAACCAGACAATACACTGACACAATCACCCATTTAGCCCATGGGAATTAACAGAAAATCTTTCTTGCGCATTATCATCTAAATATTTTCTGGGTTAAAGGGGAACAAAAATCTAATGGGAAACGGAGTGGGTGATTTTCTGTTTAATGCAGAGCTGACTCTTGTTTTTTAATAAACTCCTATCACAAATGCGGGTTCTGCCCTTCTCCGTCTCTTCTCTGTGCCAACCTCATTTGCAGCTGGTATCAGCCCTATACACTTGGATAGAACAATGTTTCCTTTGGAATGGCTGGGACAATATTTCCCTTTATAGAGGCTTCACACACCATAACATTAGGGGCGATCCATTATTCTGACTCTGCATTATGGAATTTTGGAAACACCCAATGTAATGTGGAGCAGCACAGATTTCCCACAGACCTGCTATTAACTACATTAGCTTTATAAGCATCCATAATAAATCCATTGGTGACAGGTATAGTGAGCCTGTTGGCCTTAAGGTTCATACACAAGTGCGATCTCGGGCCCTGACCTGCGATGTACGATGTGTACGAACAAAACGGACGGTTGTCCGATCCTCGACCGAACGTCTGTTTCGTCCGATAAAGGCCCTACACACAGGCCGTTTATTGCCCGAAACGAATGTTCGTACAGCCTAGCCTCAGGGCACGGCCACACTGCGATGCAAACACAATTGCACACGGGATTTTGTTGCAATTGCGCATGCGGTTTCTTCATTCTAGGAAACCGCATGCGATTGCGAAAACGCATCGTGTTTTTGGTGCGTTGCCGCATTTTCAATGATCTGAAAAAAACGCAGCAGTGTGGGCTAGCCCTCAGCCTGCTTTAAGTTCTGTAGATATTGCTGCTGGGTGAGGTCCTAGTGCCTTCTGCTCTGTAAGTTTCAATTGTGTTCTACTGAGACCCACTATGCTCTGCTATTAATAAAGGATTCAAAAATACTGCATTAGGGTGCCCACTGCCCAGTCCTAATTATTAATTAGGGTGCCCACTGCCCAGTCCTAATTATTAATTAGGGTGCCCACTGCCCAGTCCTAATTATTAATTAGGGTGCCTACTGCCCAGTCCTAATTATTAGGGTGCCCACTGCCCAGTCCTAATTATTAATTAAATAATATTTATTTTCGTCATCTTTTTCTGCATTTTTCTTATTTATAGTGTGTGTGTGTGAGCCGGAGGATATTTAATTTTGTGCTATGCTTGCTTATCTTATTTAAATAGATTAATTCCCCGCTAAGATTTAAATGTCTTTTTTCTTTTACAAATGAAATGACTTTTGCCCGTACCTCCCACCTGTCCCGTTTTAATAAGAGCCCGCCTCTTTCCTGGCAAACGTTGAGAGTGTACACGTGTATTAGCTACCAGATATCCTTGTGGAAACACACAATGACCATCTAGGGCAATGATGCCAGACTTGCGGCCCTCCAGAAAACTACAGCTCGAGGAAATGCTGGGAGTTATAGTTTTTAAACATCTAGTTTTTAAACATAGAGCTATATGTATTGGGGTTTTAAAAAACCCTAAAGGGGAAGTTCATATAAATACATATAAACTTAAGGTGCCCATACATTACAGCTTACCTGCAGGGCAATTTTCAGAGGATCCGCCTTTCCTGATCTTCTTTGTGGCCGGCATACGATCACGAAGTCCCGCCTTTACCATTCATATTGTGATCGTATATCAGTCGCCAAGCAAAATTGACTAAATGTTGCAGGATCGAGCTGTAGGGAAGCTGTATGTATGGGCACCTTAAAGAAAAAATGATTTTCTTTATCAGCACTGGGTGATTTACACATACATTAATGAATGTACTGACTTGTACAAACCCCTAATAGTGTCCGTTACTGTATTGCTCCTTGACTCTGTCCCCTGAGTTATCAGTTGCTCAGTAGAGCTCTGAGCATGTTTGACCCACAGCCAATCAGTAGAAATGACTGTAAAGCTGGATACACACAGTAACAATCTTTGAAAGATCACAGAATCTGTAAGATTGTGTCTGTCATTTTTCAAAAATGTGGCTACACACAGTCCCGAGTGTTCTCCCTAAATAAAGTATGGGGAGAACGTTCAGGAATGCCACAATTCCTACGACCGCAGCCGACCTTCTCTACTTTACTTCAGGGTCCGACTCCAGCCAAGTGAAAATTTTTTCAGGGGTAACAATCACTGTGTAACAAACACAGTACTCACTTTGCCGATAAAGGGTCGATTCTGTTGGATCTGACAGAATCGTCCCTTTAATGTTAATATAGGAACCCAGCTTTTAGGGACAGTTCAAGGAAGTGGTGCATCCTGGGAAGAAATACCATTACTGAACCTAAAATGGCAGCTCACTACCGACCACAGCATAGCAAAGGGTATGAAATTAATTGATTTTTAATAAAGAGAATATGTAGGATTACCGAGTATGTGTAAGAGGAATAATCAAAAGGAGAAGTATACATAAAATGAAAGTTATTTACATAAACAAAAGGGAGGTAGTCTTCCAATCTTTGTGCTCCTGTCAGTTCTGCTACCTCAGCACTGCTAATAAAAGAGCCTGAATCTGGTCGCCAGTGTTTCCTTTAAGGTGTGTGCAGTTTCGATAACACCTCTTAGCCACAATGCAATCTCGCCTTGCATTCAGATGGTCCCTAACACCTGGCTGTGATATGCTAATTGGGACTTTCCAGGGTACATAAATGCCACAGATTCCTGTACAAGTCATTCTGAATTGAGAAAGCCAGTCGGATGACTAGCGAAACGTCTTCAAGAACTAAACTTCAAGTCCAGTTGATCAAACTGAATACAACAGATATACCATGATGTGGATGAATGAGAACCTTCACAAGCTTGGTTATACATGAAAATACATTAAATTTGCTTTAGTTAAAATAAAAATATTGTGTTCAAACAATAAAATCATTTCATAACACTTTCTTTACATTTTGGTAGAAGAAAGATATACAATTTAGTTTTATTTATAAAATCAATATTGTTTTAATTAGTTTCTGAAAAATGAGTTTTAGGCTGAATGATTTTGTTTAAAGAGCACAACAATACATACGGCTCCAATCTTTTTAACAAGCTTGCACAGCTAGGGGGAACAGAATTTGGTAATTGGTTGTGATGTCAACTGTTACATCCATGACTGACAAGCTATCCAGAAAAACCAGGAAGAAGAAATTGGGGTAACATCTCTCACATTTATAACTATTGCAGTTTTGGGGCTTGGGAGTGATTTACCTATATAGAATTTTTCATTTTAGGGGTGGATTTGACCTTTAATTATTTTAGTACTGATTTCTCAATTATACTGATAATGTTGTCAGAGTCTGACTTCTAGTGGTCAATGTTTTAATAGCAGGAAACAGAATTGAAACTGGATAACTTTATATAAAGGTTCCAATAACAAGCCTTTATAGCATTGGGGAAAAGCGCTACTAGCGGATATTTTTTTGATGACAGTGTTGGTTTACTGGTGCGGCAAAAATCTTTTTGACATAAAAAAAAAGACCGCTACTATTAGTTTTTCTAATCGCTATAAAGACAGCCGCAGTCGTACATTTATGCCGAACGTTCGGTAGTAGAATATGGTGCAATTGTAAACTACCACAATGGTATTCTATGGGGATCGTAAATCTACGATTGCGTTATAGCAGATTTACGATCTTTATTGTCAATTTATGATAACGATAGTATATTAACGATTACTAAACCCACTGGAAATTAACCAATCGTTAAAGATGCACTGTCGCTAAAAAGCGATACTGTGACTTTACAAATAGGGCCCTTAGAAACAAGATTATTTAGTCTAAACTTACTTTTTCTACAAATAAAAATGCATGAGATTTAGCAAATGATATGTTTACCAAAAAAACCCCATTAAATTATCCAGAATAAACAGATTGAGGAAAAATCCAGAAAATTCCTGAGTGTGACACAAATGAAAAATTCTACCAGCACTGAAAGGGTTAAATGTAATTTGCAATAAAATGCTCCCAGTACGTAAATCAAACCAATTTTCAGCAATATACAAAGATTTATTATTAAAATGTAAGTTATAAAATAGTTCCACGTTAACAGTAAACAGGTATAAATCATACATTCCACATTGCTTAGCATACAAAGGACCAGTAAAACAGATTATTTATATGATATACATCTGATATTTCTAGTAGAAAATCCATGGTACTGATATCTGTTAGACTATCCATGGTACTGATATCTGTTAGACTATCCATGGTACTGATATACCTTGTTAGAATGTCCATGGTACTGATATATATGTTAGAATATCCATGGCACTGACATCTGTTAAAATATCCATGGTACTGATATACCTGTTAGAATGTCAATGGCACTGATATATCTGTTAAGAATTCCTGACGCGAAATCAGTTTAAAAGGGAACTTTGGTCTCCAAACAAGTTTCCTACCTTTAAAACGAGCCATCAACCACCTGAAAGTTAATGGATGGGAGGCCGACTTGTGACATTCATAAATCTTCTCCTGCACAGTGCCGCCAGCGAGCACAGCCTCAGACTCCCTCAGTGTGTGAGGGACAGGAAGTCCCTCCTCCTCTCTGCTGTGTGAAGTTCTGACAGAGTAGGTAAGGGAATCTACAGCCCTTCTTTCCCACTATGTGAAAACACTTTTTAGGCAGTTCTCACTCTGCCTGAAAAGGCTGTTCCCACAGATTTTTCTGTAGGGGAGGTCTGAGTGGCCCACGGCGCCCGCAAGTGGACGGGGCTTATGCACCAGCGAGTGGGCAGGACTTATGCACTCGCGAGTGGGCAGGGCTTATGCACCCGCGAGAGGGCTGTAAGAGAATGAGCAAAGGAGGGCCTGCAACTGGAGGGACCATGGGACCCATGAGGGGGAGGGACAAGGGGGGCTGCAAGGGGAGGAGAAGACACAGGGCAGATTAACTGACAGGTTTCAAAGCAGGAAGTGCAGGGGACCTGGTGATGCTGCTGCCATATCACACACAAAAATGTAAATATCTTCAAAACCATGCAAAATAAACAATGAAAATACAATGCAAAAATTCTCAGAAAAGCAATTCCTATCAATTTACCTAAAGTCATTTTTAGACCACAGTTCCCCTTTAAATGCATTAGGCGCAGTGAAGGTATTTGTAAGGCTTTCAAAAACTGGAGCTTATTTACACCAAATCACCAGGCCTATTTAAACTGTATAAAGTTTTTCTGCAAAAATGGCAATATTTAAAAGGTATCTAAACTAAAAAAATAGTTTATGTTAAATTGTCCATTACTGGAATCTATAATTCTTCACAATCTTTTTTTATCCCGTTTCTTTAGATATTCAATCTGAAGAATCTTAAATTTTCATGCTTGCCCCCACAATGAGTTTATCAGTTGTGTCTAATAAAGGGGGTGTTTTGAGTGGGAGGGGTGATACTGAGCCTGTGCAAAACTAGTACTGGATTGAAGGCATGCAGCATGTAGCACTTACATTCATATCTCCCAACTTTGTCCGGGGGTGACAAAACAGGATGGGTTGGAGCATACCAATAATATGAATAGCTCCACCTCTGAACTAACCAGTAACGCCCAGCCACATCCCCAAATGTCACAACCACAACCCCAGAATGCCCACATTCTACAGCAGTTTGCGAGGATTATTGAGATTTCGGGGGAAGACCTTTCAAACCGGGAAAGGTCTGTCCTGGGAAAACCATGACGGCAGGGAGAGTATGAGTATTAATTTAAGATGAGGCAAAGTAATTTATTTTCCGTGTATGTACCCTTTAACCAAATCAACCAAAATATACATTGATCAAAAGGAAATAGTGTACTGTGTGTTCCAGTTCAAGTCTGCAATGTTATAAAGCAATAGCAGCGTCTCGGTGCATTGCCATCCCATCTTTTTACGGCAGCCATTATTAGCTGATGTTAAAAAGTTGTTGCAATTGCTATATAATCACTTGTGGCAGCTGCATTGGGCATATTTTACCGCAAAAAGACATTAAGGGCCATATTTATAAACATTAAGCTTATGGGCCTATGGCCCCGCCCTAATTATTAGGGTGCCCACTTGCCATCCCAATTATTAATTATAGGGTGCCTACTGCCCAGTCCTATATTAATTAGGGTGCCCACTGCCCAGTCCTAATTAATATTTGCCTTACTGCCCAGTCCTAATTATTAGGGTTGCCCACTTCCCAAGTCTAATTATTATTAGGGTGCCCTACTGCCCAGTCCTTAATTATTAATTAGGGTGCTACTGCCCAGTCCTAATTATTAATTAGGGTGCCCACTGCCCAGTCCTAATTATTAATTAGGGTGCACACTGCCCAGTCCTAATTATTAATTAGGTGCCTACGCCCAGTCTAATTATTAGGGTGCCCACTTCCAATCCTATATTAATTAGGGTTGCCTACTGCCAGTCCAATTATTAATTAGGGTGCCTAATGCCCGTTCCAAGTTATTAATTAGGGTGCTTCACTGCCAGTCCTAATTATTAGGGTGCCCACTTCCAATCTAATTATTAATTAGGGTGCCCATGCCCAGTCCTAATTATTAATTAGGGTGCCTATATGCCCAGTCCTAATTATAATTAGGGTTCCACTGCCCAGTCTAATTATAATTAGGGTTCCACTGCCCAGTCCTAATTATTAATTAGGGTGCCCACTGCCCAGTCCTAATCATAGGCAAGTTGAGGTCAGTACGTTTGGGAGATACTTTATTTCTGCCCTGTTTGAAGTTTACCGTATATACTCGAGTATAAACCGACCGGATAACGGGTACCAATTTCAGCTAAAATACTAATAAGTGTGCTCGAGTATTAAACAGTCTGTTGAGTCAGGTATAAAACCGGGGTAGAACTTGGCATTCAAGATGTTGGAAACTACAACTCCCAGCTATAAAGCATGCTGGGAGTTGTAGTTTCCAAACAGCTGAATGCCAAGTGGGGGTGGCATTCAAGATGTTTGGAACTACAACTCCAGCTAATAAAGCATGCTGGAGTTGTAGTTCCCAACATCGTGAAGCCACCCTCACCCTCCCCCCTCCCATCCAGTTCAGTACCTGTGGGCTCTCTCCATCAAGCAAGGGCCAGCATTGAAGAATCCTTGAGAAACAGTCTCCTCTGTATCACCATTGCATTGAAGTCTCCTCGTGATATCACCATTCCGGCAGCCGCACGATCTGTTCTTGCACTGGGCACCACGCTGACGTATTCCACGTGACGTCAGGCCGGCGCGCCAGTCAGCAGAGAAAGATCGTGCGGTGCCGAATGGTAAGGTAAGCATGTGACTCGAGTATAAACCGAAGTCCAAGTTTTCAGGCTGATTTTCAGCCTGAAAAACTCGGTTTATACTCGAGTATATACGGTATATGATGCTGGGGAAGGGGGAGTCCACAAACCAGCCCCTCCAGCCAGTGAAGTCAGTCCCCCTGTTCAATAACCACGTCTGTCAGTCCCTGTACAATAACACGTTGTCAGTCTCCTGTTCAATAACCAGGCTGTCAGTCCTCCTGTCAATAACCAGCGTCTGTCAGTCCTCCTGTTCAATAACCAGGTCTGTCAGTCTCCTGTTCAATAACCAGTGTCTGTCAGTCCTTTCTGTTCAATAGTCCAGTCGTAGTCAGTCCTGTACCTTTTAATAACAGGTTTTCTGTCAGCCCCCCTGGTCAAATCCAGAGTCTGTCGTCCTCAATGTTTAATAAACAGTGTCTGTCAGTCCTCCTGTTCAAAACCAGTGTCGTTTCAGTCCTTCTGTTCATAAACAGCCTGCCCTGTCAGTCCTTTCTGTTCAATAACCAGCATCCGTCAGTCCTCCTGTTCAATACACCCACTGTCTGTCAGGTCCTCCGTTCAATAACCACTGTTCTGGCAGTCCCCTGTTCAAAAATCCAGCGTCCCCGTCAGTCCTCCTGTTCAATAACCAAGTGTCGGTCAGTACTTCATGTTCAATAACCAGTGTCTGTCAGTCCTTCTGTTTTCCATAACAGGGTCTGTCAGCCGTCTGTTCAATAACCAGGTATGCAGTCCTACTTTTCAAATAAACCAGCGTTTGTCAGTCCTCCTGTTCAATAAACCGTTGTATGTCAGCCTGCCTGTTCAATAAACCCGTGTTCTGTCAGTCTCGTTCAATAGTAGCGTGAGTCAGACTACTTTTCAATAACCAGTGTCTGTCAGTCCTCCTGTTCAATATAAACAGTGTCTGTCAGTCCTTCCTTTTCAATAACCAGCGTTTTTGTCAGTCCTCATTTTAATAACCACGTCTGTCAGCCCCCCTTGTTAAAAAAGCCAGTGTCCATCCAGGCCTCCTGTTCAATAACCAGTGCTGTTCAGTCCCATGTTCAAAACCAGTGTCTGTCAGTCCTCGGTTCAATACAGTGGTCTGTTTCCAGTCCTCCTTTTCAATAACCAAGACGTCTGTCAGTCCAACTGTTCAAAATCCAGCGTTCTGTCAGTCCTCCGGTTCATAACATGTCTGTCAGTCCTTCTAATCAACAACCAGCATGCTCAGTCCTCCTTTTCAATAACCAGCGTTGTCAGTCACTCCTGTCGGTTCAATAACCAGCGTCTGTCAGCCCTTCCTGTTCAATAACCAGCGTCTGTCAGTCCCCTGTTGATAAAGCGGTGTCGGTCAGTATTATGTCGATAATCAGCGGTTATGTCAGTTCCTGTTTAAATGAGTGTTTTCAGTCCATTCTGTTTCTATAAACCAGCGTTTGTCAGTCCTTCTGTTCAAAAAAAAACAGTGTCTGTCAGTCCTCTGTTTATAACCAGTGTCTGTCAGTCCGTTCTGTTCAAAAAACCAGTGTCTGTCAGTACTGTTTAAAACTATGTCTGTCAGTCCGCCTGTTCAAGAACCAGCGTCTGTCAGTCCTCTGTTCAATAAACCAGCGGTCAGTACCTTCTGTTCTAAACCAGCGTGCAGTCCTTCGTTCAAAAAACCAGTGTCTGTCAGTCCTTCTGTTCTACAACCAGTGTCTGTCAGTCCTTCTGTTCTACAACCAGTGTCTGTCAGTCCTTCTGTTCTACAACCAGCGTCTGTCAGTACTGTTTAAACTTAGGTCTCTGTCAGTCCTCCGTCATAACCAGTGTCTGTCGTCCTTTGTTCAAATACCAGATTGTCTGTCAGACTGTTAAAACTAATGTCTGTCAGTCCTCCGGTCAATACCCAGCGTATGCAGTCCTCTGTTCAATAACCAGCGTGTCAGTCCTTCTGTTCTATAACCAGCGTGCCAGTCCTTCTGTTCAAAAACCAGTGTCTGTCAGTCCTTCTGTTCAAAAACCAGTGTCTGTCAGTCCTGTTTAAAACCAGTGTCCGTCAGTCCTCCTGTCCCCTCCTGTCCTAAACCAGTGTCTGTCAGTCCTCCTGTTCTAAACCAGTGTCTGTCAGTCCTCCTGTTCTAAACCAGTGTCTGTCAGTCCTCCTGTTCTAAACCAGGTTGTCAGTTCCTCCGGTTCTAAACCAGTTGTCTTGTCAGTCCTCCTGTTCGAAACCAGTGTTCTGTCAGTCCTCATGTTCTAAACAGTGTTGTCCGTCCTGCGTTTTAAAAACCGTAAAATGTGAATAGTGTCTTTAATTTAATTTAAAATAGGCGTCACCTGAAAAAAAGGTGGAGTGGCCTTAGAAAGTGGGTGGGCTTTATAAAACCCCTGCGCAAGGCCAAAAAAACTTCCCCCCCGGCTCCTGCACGGCACTGCAAACAGTGTCTGTCAGTCCTTCTGTTCAATAGTCAGCGTATGTCAGTCCTCCTTTTCAATAACCAGTGTCTGTCAGCCCCCCTGTTCAAAATCCAGCGTCTGTCAGTCCTCCTGTTTAATAAACAGTGTCTGTCAGTCCTCCTGTTCAATAACCAGTGTCTTTCAGTCCTTCTGTTCAATAACCAGTGCCTGTCAGTCCTTCTGTTCAATAACCAGCATATGTCAGTCCTCCTGTTCAATAACCACTGTCTGTCAGTCCTCCTGTTCAATAACCACTGTCTGTCAGTCCTCCTGTTCAAAATCCAGCGTCCGTCAGTCCTCCTGTTCAATAACCAGTGTCTGTCAGTCCTTCTGTTCAATAACCAGCGTTTGTCAGTCCTCCTGTTCAATAACCAGTGTCTGTCAGTCCTCCTGTTCAATAACCAGTGTCTGTCAGTCCTACACATTAAACAACCATCGGGCGTCCCCGATCCACTGACTGGACTTTGACCAAAATCGCAAGAGGTGAGTCACACGGAAAACCGCTGTTGTATTTTCGTTAATTAGATAGAAAAGAGCATATGTGGGTTCCAAACATAATCATTGTATTTCCGTCCATGTGTACGAATAGTCACATAAAGTGTTACAATTCAATCCACAAAGTTAATATTGCTGGTTACGTTTGTCAACCAAGATGAACCATATTGCTCATGAGATTCAAGCAATATATTTGTTCAACATTCCCACATCCAAAATACAGTCCCACAAATGGAATTGGTTCAAATTGAAAGTGCATTAAAACCTGGGCTTTCATAGGGTGTGTCGGGACTTGTAGCATACACACTCCCCACCATTTCTAGTATCAAGAGGACTACAACTAGCTGATATATTGACACTCAGCCGTTGGTTCACTCGTTGATGGTGTTGCCGCTTCACCCGATTCGTTCTTCCTGATCAAGGTTTGTCATGGCCATACCGTTCTCTTGGTCCAAACTTACTCCCCACGCTCTTATTCCAATCAACACGGTTCCTGATCCTCACCACTTGCGTGCAACCGACGACGTTTAGCTCTTAATCCGGGGGCTTCCTCAGGGTCTGCCGGTTATCTGTAAGATAAAATACTTTATATAGAAATATTTAGCCCTGCACCCCCTGATAGGGTGAGTCCACTCCGGTTGTTAAAATATATGGTAGTAGCATCTAGACGCCATAACGTATTATCTATAATGCTCCCCTTTATTTTAAAATACAAGAAATACAGGAATTTGCTCCTATTACATTCTGACACCTTGGTGAAAGTAAGTCAGAAAGGAAGGATTTTGGGCACCTGAAACCACCCACGATAAAATCACCCAGGGTGACTAAACCGTGATGTACATACATGGACGTCTCACTCACATACAGAAAGTCTATTGGACGCTGAATATACTGTTCCATTTTTAAAGGATAACTGCATGCTACGAGAGCAGAAAACCACTATTGGAGACTTATACTGCTACTAGAAATAAGGCCCGCTACAATAACGGGCGCTAGAAGCACAGGTGCCCCTTAGTGTCCCAAGGCCATAGTCCTCCTCCATGTCCAGGCAGAGTCCATCTTAGTGTCCCAAGGCAGAGTCCCCCTCTGTCCAAGGCCAGGGGCCCCCTCGGTCCCCAAACCAGCCCCCCCCCCTCTGTCCCAAATCTAGGGCTCCCCCTCTGCTACCAAATCCAAGGCCCCCCCTCTGTCACAAATCAGCCCCCCCCCCTGAACCAAATCCAGGGGGCCCCCATCTGTCCCAAATCCAAAGGCCCCCTGTCTGTCCCGAATCCAGGGCCCCCTTCTGTCCCAAATCCAGGGGCCCCTGTCCCAAGCAACCTTACCTGCAGTCGTTTAATTGTGTTCTCCCTCCAGTGTGTGTCCTGTATTCTCCCTCTAGTGGTGAGGGCACAGGAACTGCCAGAGATCCTCCCTCGTGGTTGTGAAGTCATAGGAACTGCAGTGACACACAAAAACGGAAAAAGGTGAACTAAAAATTAGGGATAGGAAAAAAATATGAGAATCCAGGGCCCCCTTCTGTCCCAAATCCAGGGGCCCCTGTCCCAAGCAACCTTACCTGCAGTCTGTTTAATTGCTGTTCTCCCTCCATGTGTTTCCTGTATTTCTCCCTCTAGTGGTGAGGCAACAGGAACTGCAGAGACTCTCCCTCTAGTGGTGAGTCCATAGGAACTGCAGTGACACACACACGGACACAGGGACGCACACTTAGGGCTAGGCCACACTAGCGCGTTTTTCACGCGTTTGCGCACGTGTTTCGTGCTCGCGATTTTCGCTAAAATGGAAATCGCGGGAACGCAAAAATTCCCGCGATTTCCGATGTGCATGCGATTGCGCGTCCATTCGCGTTTTGGTAACGCATACGTTCACCATTTTTGGTGCGTTAACGCAGCGTTTCCATAACATGAAAAGGCGAAAAAGCATGCGCAAAATGCAAACGCACAAGAAAAGCGCACACAATCGCGTGCGATAACGCTCGCAATTTTGTGCGCGATTCCTGTGCGTTGCAGTGTGGCCTCAGCCTTAGGGTTTTATTATATACTAGACATTAAGCCCGCTACTCTGGGCTCTAGAAGCACAGAGTGCCCCCTTAGTGTCCCAAGGCCATAGTCCTCCTCCATGTCCCAAGGCCAGAGTACCCCCTTAGTGTCCCAAGGCCAGAGTATCCTCTTAGTGTCCCATGGCCAGAGTCCCCCCTCTGTCCAAGGCCAGGGGCCCTCTGTCCCAAATCCAGAGGCCTCCCTCTGTCCCAAATTCCAGCCACCCATCACAAATACAGCACACCCTCTGTCCAAATCCAGGGCTACCCATCTGTACCAAATCCAGGCCCCCCCTCTGTACCAAATCCAGGGCCCCCCCTGTCCCAAATGCAGGGCCCCTCCTCTGTCCCAAATCCAGGGGCCCCCATCTGTCCCAAATCCAGGGGCCCCCCATCTGTCCCAAATCCAAGGGCCCCTCTGTCCCAAATCCAGGGGCCCCTGTCCCAAGAAACCTTACCTGCAGTCTAATTGCTGTTCTCCCTCTGTGTGTTTCCTGTGTTTCTCCCTCTAGTGGTGAGTCAATAGGAACTGCAGAGACTCTCCCTTTAGTGGTGAGTCAATAGGAACTGCAGAGATTGTCCCTCTAGTGGTGAGTCCATAGGAACTGCAGTGACACACACACACGGACGCACACTTAGGGTTTTATTATATAGGATGATATATATATCTAGATTTAGACATTTTTACTAAAGGTTTGTACACACGTGCGATCACGGGTCCCATCCCGTGACGCACGATGTGTACGAACATTCGTTTCGGCCGATAATCGGCCCGTGTATGGGCAACGATTCCTGACCGAACGCCCATTTCACCCCATAAAGGGCCCATACACAGGCCGATTATCGGCCAAAACGAACGTTCATACACATGCCCAGTATATATAAAATGCCCCCAATGTCCATTACACACATTGCCCAGTATATATAAAATGCCCCCAATGTCCATTACACACTAAACCAGTGTCTGTCAGTCCTCCTGTTCTAAACCAGTGTCTGTCAGTCCTGCTGTTTAAAAACCATGTAAAATGGGAATAGTGGTCTTTAAAATAGGCGTCACCTGAAAAAAGTGGGAGTGGCCTTAGAAAGTGGGTGTGGCTTTATAAAAGTGTGCAGGCCAAAAAAATTCCCCCATGCTTACGCACGCACTGCAAATTGTTCCTTTTTACCATTTATAAACCATTTATTCGGAGGTATGGACAAGTGCTAAATTATTTTAATCTTCAGTTTTCACCTTTAAGTCTGTAAAGAGGGCACATGTATATACATATAACACATATACTAATTGTTCTATGCAGTCAACAAACAGGGCTGGGATGGTGTGTCAACTTAACTAAAGACATATGAAATTGACGTTTTCTTGCCATTTAATTATGCAATCCCAATGTACAAAACAGGGCTGTCCCCCCCATTGAAATTTATACAATCTTCATTTTATAAAAGATCAGAGAAATCCTATCACTTCATCTCCCACATCTGTTCATGCTCCACCTACCCAGTGCTACCGGACTGCATTGGTCTAGGGACAGTTTTAGTAGAACATGAAATTACAATGTTAACAAGGTATAAAAAACCCACCTGTAGTGTTAGTGACATTCTGGTTGCAGGTCACAGCTGCTATTTTGTCTGGTGCGCACGTCGTCACAGCCTGTACGGAATTATTGCATTCACTTACACTGGATTCCTTCCCTGAAATGAAAAAAAAAAAAAAAAAAAAACTAGAACTGGATCCATTTAAAGGTTAGACACCTATGGTTGTAATCTTGTGACTCTCCCTCATTAAATCTTACTATTTACAGAAAGGGACCAAAAGTTTAGGGGACAGCAGTTTAGCTAATAAGCCCTCTGGAAATTTAATTTTCTGTAGTTTTCCCCTTGTGCACCTCTGTCGTACAGTGCTTTACTGGAGTGTTACACAGCTGTGCACTTTTCATTCATTGTATCTATTAAAGGGACAGTTCAGTGGAAATGATCAATATTTGTTAAATTATTAGTTTGTGTAATGCCTTCTTAAATATTCAACATATTCTCTCCCATTTTGAAAAATCAGTTGATTTCATACCCTTTGCTGTTCCCTGCTGTTGACATTAGTGAGCTGACATTTCAGGTTCTAACGGTCCTTCTTCTTCCCAGGATGCACCACATCCTTGGAATGTTCCTAAAAGTAATTTCTACTGATTGGCTGTAGGATGGGTCAAAGATGCTCAGATCTCTACTGAGCAACTGAATGAACCCAGGCACTGGGTCAAGGGCAAGACCAAAACGGTCTCTACTAGGGGTTCTGCAAACAGGAAGTCAGTATTTCGGTTGCATTTATTTATACACAGACACAATGCTGAATTGGCAGATTAAGGTCATTGGGATGGCAAAATATTGCTCTTTTTTCTGAAAAGCATATGTATTTGCACCGAACTTCCCCTTTAAAGGGCATGTACACTGAAAATGTAAGTTAGTGTGAGTCCTCACTAGAGCATGCCAAATCTGACACCATTGCACAGACACCAGCAAATCTAGTGTGGCCAGACCAATTTGCCAACACTAGTCTGCCATTTTTAACATGTGATCTTGGCCTAGCCCTTTACATGCTATTGATTCGCCTGGGAGCTATGCTTGTTCCATGAGCTCAATAACGGGACAATCCAACCCATCACCAAGTGACGCCAGGGCAGGGATGTGACGTCATTGAGCAATGCTGCAAAACATCAATGAGCTCCGTTCTCTCTTGCCGAGAGGGGCCGGCCTTGCATGCAGAAATCACGCACATTCTCAATACAGAACGCAATGATGTCACACGCCTGCCTGTACATGACCTTTAAGTATCGTTTGCACCAAAAGGGATGTGCAATAAAAACATTTTTTTTAAAAATGCAGGTAAAACCCTTAAAGAGCAGTTTTTACATCTTAAAAAAGATGTTAAAAAACATCCATCCTTTCATCTCTCATTTTACTGTGGCTGCTGGGAAATTTACCTTATTTACATGTGTATACCTTAATTTCCCAGCAATCAAGTCTCCTAAATACACCCACCAGTGGCGTAATTAGGAATCACATGTCCCCCAAGCAAAACTAAGATGGACCCCCATCCCTGTGGTTTTCTATATCGGTCATAGAAAAAATAAGAAGGACCCCCTGGCTCCCCTGGTTGTTACTCCCCTGACACCTAAAATGTTAGTCACTTTTTCTCGCCCTAGAAATCTCTTATCAAAACCGGTTACAGTACAGGAAGGGAGGTTTGAAATGAGGGACCAAGTAACTGAGATGAAGAGATGTGACCAGTAGGTGCACTTGCACTGCTGCACACACAAGAACGTAAGGTGTATTCAAAAACCTTCCTGGAAACATCATTTCGCATTGCCACTACTACCTAATTAAGGAATCCATTGTGAGAGCTGAGAGAGGCTATCACAACTTTAATTCAAGAACTCACCTATAGCTGCTAGAGATGGCCAAACTTCCTAAAGTTTGGATCGTTTCTAAACTATAGAACTTCAGTAAAAGTTCTATATCCTGAAAACAAACCCATTAAAGTCAACGGGAGTCAAATAGTTTGAAAGATTCTAATTAAATACTGTTAAATAGCAATGGTAACTTACTGTAAATGTCTCTGGGAAATCGCCTGGGGGAACACTAGAGATGGCCGAACTTCATAAAGTTTGGTCCGTTTTTGAACTTCTAAAAATTACTAGAGAATTACTGGTTGGTACAGGGATACTATATAATATTGAGAATTACTGGTATTAATACATATACTGTATTTCTGGTTGGTACGGGGATACTATATAATATTGAGAATTACTGGTATTAATACATATACTACAGTTCTGGTTGGTACAGCGATACTATATATTATTGAGAATTACTGGTATTAATACATATACTACAGTTCTGGTTGGTACAGGGATACTATATATTATTGAGAATTACTGGTATTAATACATATACTGCAGTTCTGGTTGGTACAGGGATACTATATAATATTGAGAATTACTGGTATTAATACATATACTACAGTTCTGGTTGGTACAGGGATACTATATAATATTGAGAATTACTGGTATTAATACATATACTGTAGTTCTGGTTGGTACAGGGATACTATATAATATTGAGAATTACTGGTATTAATACATATACTGTAGTTCTGGTTGATGCAGGGATACTATATAATATTGAGAATTACTGGTATTAATACGTATACTGTAGATCTGGTTGATCCAGGTATACTTTCCGATTGCCGTTTGGAGTCAGAAAGGAATTCCTCCCCCCCCCCCCTTTAAGCTGGGTTTTTTGCCTTCCTCTGGATCAACAGTTAGGAAGGGTTAAAAAAAAAAGAAAAAAAGTGAATAGGTTGGACTTGATGGACGTATGTCTTTATTCAACCTCAATTACTAAAAGTTCGAAAACGGACCCATTTAAGTCAATGGGGGGTAAATCGTTCGAAAATAAAATTCAAATATGATTGGTTAATGTGTGATCATATGATTGCAAGCATTGAAATCTTAACCAATCACAATTGGATTTGGTCCTTCTGCAAACCTATATAAAGGGCTGCAAACCTCCGCGGAGCTCAGAAGTCATTGCAGCTGAAGGCAGAAGAAAGAAGACGTTGAATCAAGTGGTTGGCAACACCGGCGACGTTAATGTCGCCAGTGCTGGAGGCCGCAGAGTGTTACTCGTTTTGGGATTTGATCTGCCACATATCTATTACACTTGAATTAGGGGGTTTATTAGAATTTTAGTTTACCTTATGCCTATGGGAGATTTATGATGCACTGAGATATTTTCCTGACTGCTCTATGTTGGATCTTTATCTTACTCTTAGTGCTTATGTGAGTTGGATGTGTTTTTAATTGTTTGTCCTTTATATGCTCTGCTGCTCCCATTTTCTTATAATAAAGGAGTTTTTATTTGTATTAGACATTTTGGTGGTGTGCCCATTTTATATCCAGTACTTGTTTCTTTGTGTCCTTATAACTGGTGGCCGCAGAGACATTGCCCGGCCGCAGATACATCGCATCAGCTGAGTTGGTGTCACGACAAGAAGATGCAGAGACCTAAAAAGTTCCTTTTTAGGACCAGGAGGGTCCTGGTTCGAGATGCAGGACCCCCCACAAAGGCACTCATAAGTGCCGGGGAAGAGGGTCCTGGTTCGAGCTGCGGGACCCCTTAAGCCCCAAAGGGCCCTTGTCAGGCCCACAAGGGCACTTATAAATGCCGGGAAGGGGGTCCCGGCTTTGAGCTGCGGGACCCTTAACATTTGTTAGGTGCTAAAACCACCTAACAAATGTGTTTTATGCTACCGATTTCTGTTTTTTGTGGGATTGCAGTAAAGTGACTGTAGGGCTGTATTTATAAAGGCATCTCAAATTTGTGATACCACGTCTTTACTGATAGTGTAATAAACTGATAATGGTCAGTTTTTAACAGTATTTATTTTGCCCATCAGTTGTAAAATACCGATACCAAGCAGAATTTAGATACCGGCCATCTAATACAGCAGCAATCTGCAGCTGTATTTTACATAAATGTTCTGTAACTTAGTTCCCGGCTCCTGAACGAGTTTTAGCAGTGGACATACCCTTTAAGAGAACTTAAAAAGAAATTAGACAAAAACAGAGGAAGTTGCAGATCAGCAGCAGACTGAATGATGGAGTGGGAATGATAGAGAGGACACGGTCTCTTCATTGTCAATTGGAGAACCTTCAAAGTGCCAGGAAGGGGGGTCCGGGTTCGAGCTGCGGGACCCCTTAAGCTCCAAAGGGCCCATGTCAGGGCCACAATGGTTCTTGTAAGGACCCGGGAGAGGGTCCAGGTTTCGAGCTGTGGGACCCCCGAACGTGCAGCCGTGGGAGCTGTCTCGGATGTCTGCTTCTCACAGTTAGAAGTTATGCTGCCTAACACACTGTCACAGGGACACTAGAAACCCATAAAAGTGCAGTGTACTGAAGACTCCTTCTACATTCAGTTGGGCCAACAGGTATATAATGGGGAATTTATTACCCAGCCACAAATTGATTCTTCCAAGCCGATACATATTGTTCTAATAAAAACCCTAAAAACATAGAGACAAAAGGGGGACCCCACCAGCAACCCAAAATGGCACACAGCCCGAGCAAGCTACAGCAAACCCCCAGACTGAATCTGTTATGGGAACCTGGATAGGCATAACAACCAGAGGTCTTAAAACACCATAATCAGGTGAAACAACCTCCACATATGTGCAGTTCCAGAGGAAATAAAAGGCATTCAGGCCGACCTGCACAGACTTTTTAAGAACTGGTTTTCAATTGAAGATAAATTATAACTTAACATAGCACACTGAGCTCTATGACCCCCTTCACCATCTAGGGAAAGCAAGATAAAAATCAGAAAAGAACCAAATCATCCTTAAAAGTACCTATGAGAATTGTGTAACATTTCCTCATTAAACAGACATTTATTTGATTTGTGGTGGTACCTGTACACTGAACTCCCTGTATGGCCTCAGTACTGGGGTAAGGAAAAGCCTGAAGTGTCCAAGTGGCGTTTGGTGACCCACAACCTGATTCCAAACACACTACATGTGCTAGAGGTGACTCTACGTTCCAGTGCTCGTCACATACCTGGAAAAAGAGCACACACAAGTTAACCTTATTTTATGTAGGGAACTTTTTTCTGCTAAAACCACCTAACAAATGTGTTTTATGCTACCGATTTCTGTTTTTTGTGGGATTGCAGTTAAGAGAGTCATTTGACAATGCTAAGGGCTGTATTTATAAAGGCATCTTAAATATGTCAGTTGTAAAAAACCGATACCAAGCAGAATTTAGATACCGGGCGATACAGGCCATCTAATACAGCAGCGATCTGCAGCTGTATTTTACATAAAAGTTCTGTAACTTTTAGGGTATCTCCACCAGGATTTTAACTTTCTTTTTTCCAGTTTAACTGAAGAACAGGAGGTAAATGCGCTATGTCTTACCTCCTGTCCTTCAGTAAAACTTACAGGAGAGCAGGAGAATCTTACCACGTATCGCTCCAGCGCCGGCTTCACTCACAGTTTTCGCCGCGTCCACACTCCTTTGCACTGTGTGCGCACGCACACACAATGCAAAGGACTGTGGATCCGTTGGGGGATGTCAGTGTAGTCTGAGGCTGTCAGCAGCGCTGGAGCGATCCGCAGTAAGTTTCTCCTGCAAGTTTTACTGAAGGACAGGAGGTAAGAGGAGGTAAAAAAGAAAGTTAAAATCCTGGTGAAGATACCCTATAAAAAGAAATTAGACAAAATAGAGGAAGTAGCAGACCAGCAGCAGACTGAATGATAGAGTGGGAATGATAGAGAGGTCAACAAACGGTCTCTACATTCTCAATTGGAGAATCTTCATTGGAGGCAACATGACATCACAATTATATGACCCAATATAGCGGCACTTAAACAAGTAAAACCTTCCCTTTATACACTTATCCTCACCCCGATTTTGAAAAAGGAAAGTAAAAAAATGTTCTGGTTTCCCACCTTGTGCTGTGTTTACAACATACTTACATACACACATTAGATAAACAATGTTGGAAGATGAAAATAGGCAACAAAGTCCATATGCACACTAACCCCTGAGGGTTCCCTTCAAAGGGAATAATAATACAAATGTTGGAGTGCTAGTCTACATTGTGTTTCTCTTCAATGTTGGAAGATGCCTTGACACACAGTAGATTGTTGGACGATAGTTTACTGGACTTGGGATATTTCACTTCCCCACACAAATTCATAAAAAAGTTAAGGACACCCCAAAACCTAAGACATCAATTCTTACCTGTTTCCCGGTCGTTAGATTTGCAACCTTTGCCTTTAAGAACCAAAAACATATACACTACATGACAAAATGCTGGCTAGTATTTCCAATAGAAGCATAATGTCTGCTTTACTGTGGCAAAACTATAGCCACTGCAGGGGGGCTCTGGGAATAAGAATTTACAACCGCTTGGCAGGGCTGTTTTTAGGCATAGGCCACCTAGGCAAAGAACTAGGGTGCCTATGTTGATCCAGGGAGCCTATTCTTCTCCCTAGCATCTCGCTGTCAGCTTTTACTTGCTGTGTTAGAACTGCTCTCCAGCTGATGTAATTTGTAACATTGTAGTGAGTACAGAGCCTGAGCTCCACACACTCTATTTAGCAACAAATGTTACAAATGAACTGAAGGTAAAGGAAGGAGGGGGGAGGATGAGCTCAGCTAATAGTACTGAGAAGAACAGTTCTAAAATACCAGATAAAAGCTGCTGCAGACTTTATAACAGTGACCCTGTGACTAGCAGCCATGAGATCACTATCTCTGCCTCTTTCTTCCTTCCACCCAAGCAGGTATATACTGTATATCATGGCAATGCTGGTGAACCTTATGTCTCACCCTCATAGCCTCTAGACTGCAAGCTCTTTGGGAAGGGTCCTCTTTCCTATTGTATGACAGTATTGCTGTAAGAAACTCCTCACTCTGTTTACTTATATTATGTATTACCTGTGTATGTAATATGTGTGACTTTGTATAACATGTATTACCCTGTATGTAATGTATGACTATGTAATTGTAAAGCGCCACGGAAGATGTATATAAATAAATAATAATAATAATACTGTGCTGGCACTGAAGGGTTAATGGCAATACCCTGGAAAGTGCTGGCACTGATTATTAATGCCTATACTATTAGAAAATCTGCTTGCACTGAAAGAGTTAAACATCTCAGTTAAACGCCACATACCCCGCATCCACTGAAACCTATCCTTTCCTTCCAATCGTAATTTGAAGCTACGCACACCAGTCTTGTTTCAACCGATTTATTGTGACGTTTCGGAACCAACAGGCTCCTTCTTCAGACAAACATTTCCTTCCAATCAGTATCTCATTGGTGGCCAGTGTCGCTGCATACACACAAACATATGTATACACACCTGCCTATTACCAACTACAGTAATAAAGTGTTCCCACTATAAAGAACAGCAGCAGGTGGCAGGGCGCCTAGGGCACTAAAATGGCTAGAAACGGCACTGCCGTTTGGTATTGGTAGGGGGTTAAATTTGTAATACTGCAGGTTTTTAAATAGGGCCTGCCCAATGTACATTAGAACATATAAAGGGTTATTCAATAAAAGTTCTTATTGTTAAAAAAGGTGCTAAGTTTTCCCCAACCAATCAGATGTTAGCTTTCAAATGTTAAATAGCATCTGATTGGTTGGGGCAAAATTAGCACCATATTTAAAGGGCAACTGTGGTCTCAAAACAAGTTAGGGTTACCGTAAATGAAAGACTGTAGTATTTTATTTATGAGCCAACAATCACATCTCTGGCTTCACCATGTGAGAAATAATATAGAGGTGAATGTTCAAACTTCCTGCTTCCAGTAGGTTGAGTGACATCACCTTACCTCTGCCGGCCCTTTTCCCCAGGGGGAGAAGCATGCTCAGTTAAGACTTATTGCTGGGGAAATCAGGAAGTACCTGAGGGAAAAAATGACAGTTGAGAAGGGGAGCCTATTAATGCAGGCAGAGGCTGGTCACATGGCTAAAAACAGGAAGTTACATTGCTGAACAGCAATAGCTTATCAAAAATTTTATCTAGAGATGTGATTTAGGTTTTATTGTGAAGGTACAATGGAAGGCTTTTTATATCATTCTTACTGGTTTGGAAGAATTTGAGACCACAGTTACACTTTAAAGGGCATGTCCACCCCCAAAACTATTATTTCCCCCCCACCACTGGCCCCAATGTGTAGCGCAAAATAAAATCCTTACCTTACATCCCAGCTCCAAATGGTTCTCCAGCAATCCCCCCCCAAAGTCCCAAAAACTGGCCACCAGGAGGATAGCAGAGTCCATATAGGACTCTGCCACCTGTCTCCCCTTTGGGAGAATTTTGCCATGCGCAGTTCCATGCAAGCAGACGGCCGGGATTGTGCGGCGAAGGAGAGAGGTAAGGTAAGTAATGATCAGGGGACTTTCTAACTATAATACTAATGCGGTTGGGGCTGGGGGATCTAGACCTATCAAATATAAAAAGTTATTTTAAAATGTGGACATACCCTTTAAAGATAAGGACTTTTATTGAATCTCACTGATAGTATATCTGCACACATAGCTGGTCAACATTTGTCCATCCAGTTCTAAATGTGAAGATGTGAGTCACAGCTTGTTACTTCCCTTTAAATACACACTAATATCTGTCAATCAGCCTCACACAGCCTCATCCCGGGTGGTCACATTATCTCGGTCTCATTTCACTGCAGAACCTGATTATGTTCCTTCATGTAGGAGAGATTAAAGGAAAGCAGGAAAATCAATCCAACTATAAAGCTGACATGCAGTTTAATCCCAGAATGTGTGTAACTTCTAAACTCCAACGGAGCGGCTGCTTTACTGAAACTGTGGGAAGATCTGCTCTTCCGAGAGCAATCAATATCTTGCTATCCTTGGAAAGCGTATTAGATCCATATTACCGCCGTGCACTGGATATGTTATACAGAGCGAACTTGCACTAAAATCAGTCAGAAATGTTATTATCAAAATAAAATACTCAAGAGCAGTGAATATTCTGTAAACTATCATATATTATTATAAACCTCTGATAGCTATGTCAGCAGTTGTAATCCATGCTTAGCTATGTCATCAGTTGTAATACATGCTTAGCTATGTCATCAGTTGTAATTAGTGCTTAACTATGTCATCAGTTGTAATCTGTGCTTAACTATGTCATCGGTTGTAATTCATGCTTAGCTATGTCATCAGTTGTAATCAGTGCTTAGCTATGCCATCACTTGTAATCAGTGCTTAGCTATGTCATCAGTTGAAATCAGTGCTTAGCTATGCCATCAGTTGTAATCAGTGCTTAGCTATGTCATCAGTGGTAATTAGTGCTTTTCAGTTTTGTTATCAGTCACATGGTTTACTAAAACTTGTGTAGTATATAGTAAAAGTACCCTACTGTTAGTTATAAGGATATTAAAGGAGCTTTGTCTTACCTTCCATTCTTCAATTAAACAATCAGGAGCCAGCGTTATGGATAATGTACAACCGCGGCCATAACTGTACAGCCGCAGTCGTACATTTACACCAAACATTTGTTAATTAACAAACATTCAGCCGTAGAATACCATGTGGTAGTGGGGTACTTAAATCTACAATTGCGTTATCGTAGATTTACAATCGATTACAGCAATTTACCCAAGAGAGGCAATTTACCCAGTATCTCGCTTCTCTGCTGTTCTTCTCCACTGTTTGTGCATGCCCTTATAGGGTAAGTTGTTCCCTCCCTTCCTTCCTGGTTTCTGATAGTTTAATTAAAGAACGAGAGGTAAGACATAGCTTCTTTACCACCGTTCTTCAATTAAACTGAAAAACCCAAACTCCCTCTTGGCAGTGTACTGTAGATACCCTTTAATAACACCTCTAATAATGCCCTCAAATAAACACTCTATGGGATGTGACCTTAAAAAACTTCAATAGCAGCCCAAGGACATATGTACTCACCTCAGGTTTGAAAACCTTATATTTCATTGTGCTTTGATTACTAACAAGACATTGCATTTAATATGTTTTGTTTGTGAATCTATTAAAACATCTGAAATTCAGATAAGTTAATGTTTATTAACCATTAAAGATCTTTTATAAGATAAGCAATATGTCTTATGCACGTCAGAGGAAACTGTGAGACGAAATTAGGAACCATGGACTTCCTTTACGAAATGTACTTACAATGTGCAGGAGAGCAGAACCACTTAGACACATCACAGTAAATAATGGGCAGAATCTGGACACAGTGTGCCATGTTTCCTTTCTACAATTCACTGCTCCTTCTGGCATACTGTGGCACAGTTTAATTGAAAGCAGACATAATGGGTGGTACTGCAAGGTTCCTTCTCTGGATCAACCTTCACAATCCTTTCATTAAATTATACGCAAAGGCTGAAAATGAGTTTTTAAACACATAGGGCCTCATCGAACGGCAATCAAATCGGGTAAATGTCCCTAAACCAATTTAATATTGCGTTAGCAATTGTGAGTATATCCGAAAGGGATTAACTCACAGCGTGAATTTAACTCCAGCTATTTTCCAGCATTAAAATCTCACGCTAAATGTAGCGTGAGAAATGTAGGTTTTGCAAAACCTGCACAGCCGGTGCTAAGATGGTGTTGAAGTTGCGCTTACCGATATTAAAATAGAGCCCGGTGTCTCCCCGTGATTGAGGCTGATATCTGACTGAAATGCTGTCAAAATGTTAATTTATGCACTAAGCATAACTTCTGTTACAGTTTTCGTTTGTTTTCGCCTCCTTGCAAAGCATTCCAGACCAAAATTGAAACTCAAGCTGAATGTACAAATTAGCCCACTGGATAAGCACTGAAAAGAAGTTGCAGTGATGTCAGCAGCTCCCTTCAACAGAAAGTGACATTAACCCAAAGTGATAAAGGTGTGTGATACATGCTTTGATTCAGAAAAACTCCAAGATAATTAGGAACAAGTTTATACTGATCCAATCGACAGCCAGATGGCAGTACCATATATAATCAGGTGAGGCGGAACAAGAAGAAGATCTCAATGGGCTTTCTTTTGACAGAGGAGAATCTGAAAGATGTACAAGTAATTAGATGTCTCTAATCCATAGCAGGTTCTGTCACCTGGAGGTAGATTGCATGGCCGTTCCAGTGAACCATTTTTCATTTCAATGAAAGTTTTGGATGTTGTTCAGCTTTCCTCCCTTTCACTTTATCCTGAGGGTATTAAAGAAGATCCAGACAGACAGTCAACGCTATAATAATAGTCCCATGGTGGCCTCTGTAGTATCCAGATCTTTCTAACTTGTGATTATCGCCCTGACTGCTAAAATGCAGAGGTTACAATAAAAAGTCTTATAATGATGCCGCTATATCTACTGCTTGTACCTAGAAAAAAAAATGATTTGTTATAAAGTTTGTAAAGAAAGTGAGAGCCTCCTGCACCACCGTATAACAGATGATATATGCTGGGTGCTACTGCAAGGTCACAGCCTGTGACAGAAATCCACAATATCCATAAAATAGCAGCGCACACCAGTCTTTTTTAGTAAACAAACCAAAAGTATTTATTCAACACATAACGTGTAACGTTTCGGTGTCACATGACACCTTCATCAGACATGTCTGATGAAGGTGTCATGTGACACCGAAATGTTACACATTATGTGATGAATAAACACTTTTGGTTTGTTTACTAAAAAAGACTGGTGTGCGCTACTATTCTATAGATATTATTAAAAAGTTTGGTAAATTCTCTGCTTAGTGTTTTCAAAAGTCTCCTACTTAATTTTTTCCAGCAGATATTACAGGATTTCTTCAAAAAGGAGTAGAAAATGTTTTTTCTCCAGCTAAGACTCAGGTTTCAGCCTTGTTGGCCATGACAAGTGTCAGATGGGTAAAGATCCTCCAATAATTCATTTTTACATGCATTGAAACATTTAAATCTCCTTAGAAGACCTTCTGATCTTCCACAGGGTTTGATTCTGGTATTGAATGCTTTAACATCTTTAACTTTGGAGTCTCTAGAGGAGTAATTAAAATCAATCAACTTTTCTTCTACCCATAACCTCTGCTAGATTTGGAGAGATTTCGGTATTTAGAGTTGATGAACCGTACCTGTGTTTTCATCCAGATAGAGTAGGAATCTTTCTCTCCTTAAACAATGTCAGCTTTCCAGATCCATAAGGAAATATCCCTATTGGTGTTTCATCCAACCCCTCAGTCTTTTATGTTGTAGATGCTTTAAAATGTATTTGGAAAGAACAAAAAGTTATAGGAAATGCGACTCATTGCTGACATTAAACTGGTCTGAAAGGAACTAGTTTTACACTGGTGCGGCGGATCCCTACCTGTGTTAAAGTCACTTATAGAGACGAGTCTCGGTTTCTAAATGAACTTTGCTTTGTTGCATATCTGTCTTTTTTGGAAATCTGCAGATCCAGTGAAAATTGGTTGAGGCAAATCAACATTTCAGGTACATTATTACACCTCTAGATCATATACAAATTCAATAATATATAATACAATTTATAATAATGTTCTCATTCTAATGCCAGGAATACACATATTCAATCATCAATTGACCTCCCTATGTTCCCTGTTGTTTAGTTATTAAATGTCGAGCGCACAATGATTGAGGCAGAACCTTTATCTGAAAGTCACAGGAATATGGGGGGATAAGTTTTGTGTAATAAGGTACCTTGGGGGGACAGGAGGAGTTTCTCTAATAGACTGCTATAGACAACTGGCATGAACCAATCCCAGAAAAGAACATTTCACTCAGTATGATTTTCCCCTTTTTATTGCTCTCATCGCACTTCTATATGTATGAACAGGATTGTAAGAATGAGGGACAAGGATAAACAAATAAGAAAAACAGACCCTGTGGATATACTGCGTGCCGTACCGTTAATTCTGATCACACCAGAAAATAGGAAATGGAACTCTAAAAATAGCAAGTTATTTTACCGTCACACTGCAATACGATCTGATAAGAACTCTACAGAATGGAAACATGGAAATGGAGAGTGGAAATTAGCAGGTGAATTGTGACTGTTAATGCCAAATAATTACCTTACAAAACATTCAACACGGAATGTTGGACCTGCAGCTTTTTTTCTGTCTGCAATCAACAATATTCAAGGTTTAACCAAAGGGATGCCATGGATCTGACTATCCCACACAAGTCTGCAACATCATGAGTAGATGTCTGAATTAAAAGCATACTATACTATACCTCATTGCTTCTAAAGGTTTCCACCTTCTCTCCAATAGTAATGGCATTTAGATATTCTCTGTGATATATACAGTACATAGTATAGTACGGTACATACAGTATAGTAAATTATAGTATAGTACAGTATAGTATTTAAAGTTGAATAAAGACAAAGGTCCATCTAGTCCAACCTAGTCAGGACTAAGGGTGAGGCCACACTACAACTCGCACTATCGCACCAAAAAATGCATGTGCATTAACGCATGTGATTGCATGCGAGTTTCCTGTGCGCAAGTGTGTGTTGTCGTGCCCTTGCACTGTGATTCCACAATATTGCGCAATCTGAGCGCATGTGATTGGGCTAAAAATGATGAGTCCATATGCTCCTAAAAGAAGACCGCAGCGAACCTAGTGTGGCCAGACCAATTGGCTAACTCTAGTGTGCACTTTTTAACACACAATCAGATCATGCGTTTGAAACTTGATGGTGTGGCCTAGCCTTAACAGTTGATCCTGGCAAAAAAAAAAAAAAAAGATCCCTGGATCACTCCAACTTTATGTATCATTAACAGTAACCTGCAACATTCCTTGTTTATAGAAACTCACCCAGCCAGGGCCACATTTACCATTAGGCAGAGTGAGGCATTTATCTCAGGCAGCACCCTGGCACTGAAGAAGAAAGGCAGCAGACAGGCAGTTGTTGAAAAAAAAAATTTTTTTTCCTTGACCAGTCAAGAAAATTTTTTTTTTTTCCCTAATAACAGATATGATGTTGTTAAAATCCTTTAATATGGTTAGGTTAGCTTTAATAAGTTTGTTAGACTGGTTAGGTTAGTTAGGCCCTGCTGAAAGAGTCTACCTTGACATGGCGGAAGGCTTACAAAATCTTTTGGCTAAAATCTTTATACTACAGAAAGTATGGCACTTCTAAATGACTGTCCGAGGAACTGTTTAAATACCTATGTGATAGAAAGTTAAAAATCATAAAACGTGCCCATCCACAAAGCCACACCAATTCTAATATGGCGGCGGCGCAAAAAGTGCGGCAATAAAGTTTGGCTCAGGCAGCAAAAACCCTAGAAGTGCCCCTGCATCCAGCTTTATATCACCACGTCCAATGGAAGTCCCAAAGTTTTTCCACAGTGGATAACCCCTTCAGAACTTGAAGACTAAACTTCTTTTCTTCCTGTCTTAGGTCTAGGCCCAGGGTTGACAAGTGTACCTATTTGGATGGGATTAAACATACTGTTAGGACGAAATCCCAACTCCAGCAGTCAGGGGAGAAATCACGTCCAAGCACCGTCCATTTCCGCCCATATCCTCTCCTCTGACCCCAGCCACGCCAAATGCGTGTTAAAAAGCGCACACTAGTTTACACTGCGATTTGTTTTTCGGAGCACATGCAACTACTGCATACACTGACCCCAGAAAATGACAGGGATCACAGAGTAAGCGAGCACCAACGCACACGAAGTGTGCGCTTGCACATGCACCATCACATGACCTTAGTGTGGCCTTGGCTTCAAGGGATGTCCGTGTGTCCTCTGACATGTTCTATTGGTGAACAATACCTCATTACTATATTTATACACAGTAATCCCCACACAAGCACCCTTTCTCTAGTGTGCATAATTATAACTTATTCAATCTGCCTTCATAGTCAACCACCCATTAAATTATATCTTCCAAATACAGACAATCTGTCTGTATTCCTTTACAACAATTGCACATCCTCTGTAGCTTTTAATGGTCAACAAAGTTTTGTGTTGTCCGCAAACACAGAAACCTTGCTGACAATACCCACTTCCAAATCATTAATAAACAGATTAATTAGAAGTGGGGGACTGTATCAAAAGCCTTAGCAAAATCCAAGTATTCCACATCTACTGCTATGCCAGAGTCTAAATTCCTACTCCCTAATAAAAGCCAAGCACGTTTGTTTGACAAGATCTGTTCCTCATAATTCCATGCTGATTACTACTTACAAGGTCAGATTCACAGGTCTGTAATTACCTAGCAGTGAACGACTAACTTTTTTGAATATTGGAATTACATCAGCTTTTTTCCAATCCAGAGGCACGTTTCCGGGCATGAGGGGATCTGAGAAAATAAGAAACTACAGCCTGGATAAAACTGAACTTGGCCAAACAGGTGTTTGTCGATGCTCATTCGTCCGTGGTGGCAAATCCACCATGTGTATGGAGCTTAACACTGCGAGCAGTTAGAGGATCTATATCAGTATTAACCAATATTAATCCTTTATAAATACGGTCCAAAGTTCATTGACCCCCCCCAGCTATCAGAAAGTATTTCATACACACTAATCTCTCCGTATTACTCCTTTCTAGGAGCTGGGGAAAAGGTAGAAATGAAGGGGTTGGATAGAAAAGTAAACATATGTGTGAATGTCTATCAATATTTTAATTGTGCTACTAGGTTACAAAGCATTTAAAAGGGAGTAAACTGATAACAGTATAAGTAGAGTAAATAGCATGATCATATTATATATAGCAAACACAAAAGACTAACTGATAGTAAGAGAACAACACATGTGCACAAATGAAAACCAGCCTCAAGGCTTCTTAGATTACCGCTCTATAAAAGGCCTTAAAAGCAATTTATAGTAAACTTTGCCTTTAATGGTGTTTTAAAAGAAGACCAAATCATCTATCACTGTGAATCACTCTAACATGTGTAAACAATATAGGAAAATGTATAATAAAACACACTAACGACAGATCAAAGTCTTGTTTCAATGACTGCTCCAACTGTCATTAATTTAGTGATCTGTCCCCAAAGCAAGAAATAGACCATGAGCCAGCTAGCTGTCTGACATGATCACCTGTCATCAGCCTTAGGGAAAGATGGGAAAATACTCCAACCCACCCAGTATGGTAGTATCTCTGTGTATTAATGATACTTCCAAAGTACTGACTTCCTGTTTTCCCCTAGCATTGTCCGTTATGGTCTCAGTCACTGGGCTGAGTTATTTGTTTAGTAGAGATCATGTTTGACCCACAAGCCAATCAGTAAAGATTTCTATTCGGAACATCCCAAGGAAGAGTGCATCAAGGGGAAAAAAGGGCTGTTACAGAACATAAAATGGATCACTACTGACCACAGAAAAACATAACAAAGGGTATGAAGTTAATTGTTTTTTTAAAAACAATTTTAATGAACACAATATGTACTCAGGCATGTGTAGTGTAGTTCCAACACTGAATGTTATGTAGTGGTGGTATCAAAACCATGACTCTAGAAAACTTCCAGCATTCCCTGAAAACTTTAAAAGGCTGGAAAAACACAGACAAGGTTTGACAAGGGGCATGTCCATCCCCCAAACTAAATTTAACCCATGATCATCCCCTTTAGTAAAGTCTAGGGAGTCGCCCATGGCTAAAGGGAATGCAGCAGTCCAGAACATTCTCCCTATACTATATATAGGTTGGGACTGTGTGTAGGGGGATCTTTAAAAAATGACAGAGAAACTTAAAGATTCTGTCTGTGACCTTTTAAAGACTGTTAGGGTGTCAGTGGCCCAGATGGTAGCAGGGCCCGCCACAAGCCCATAACCTCTGCGATAAGCTGTTTTAAACAACTAACCGCAGGTATGAATGAAACATACGCGCGATGAGCTGTTTAAAAGACCGGACCCAAACTTCCGAAATCAAACCGGAAGTTCAGGTCCAGTCTTTTAAACAGCTGATCACACGTATGTTTCATTCTTAAACGCAATCAGCTGTTTAAAAACAGCTGATCGTGAAGGGGCCAATCTCATGGGGGCCCCAGGCCCCTGCAATTACTGCCCCTGTGTACCAACCTTAAGTGTGTAGCAACCCCAAATGATCTTCCCTATACATATTATAGAGAAATCACTCAGGACCAGGGTTGGATTTAGGCACAGCAGACACGCGCCTAGGAGCGCCTTGGAGAGGCGGCTGTCAATCTCCTTCCACCAATTCAACCCCTTTATAGTCTATTTTCTTCCCTAAAAAAGAAGAAATGGGTGTGGTTTAGGGGTGTGGTCTGTGTTTAAGGGCTCCTGAGGTGTAAATCCGGCCCTGCTCAGGACTGTGTGTAGCCACATCCGCGTGTGATCTGCTAAAGATCTGTACCATGTGCATGCCCACCTTTAGGGTGATACCCCAGTCAACAATCCGCAAGTTAAAATAGACACATTAAGTTGCATTGTTGGTTATAACTGACACACCCATGTATATTTTTAACTTGTTATGGTGATTATCCTTCATTTCTTGCACATATTATAACCTCTTATACTTGTTTTACTTACAGCCGTATGTGTATTTGAATGCTAGAGTCAAGTCATGAAATGTATAAACTGTCATTACTATGTGTACCACACCTTCAAAGGTTATAATATACGTATGTATTTATTTTCTTATATAGTACTACATATTACACAGCACTTTACAATTAATTAGTCCATTTATATTAGGCCGACCCGAAGAGCTTACAGTCTAATCCCCTCATCTCACAAACACAGCGACAGCCTATCAGTATGTCTTTATGAGTATGGGTATGGCTGTATGAGTGCCCAGAGGAAACCCACACAAGCACAGGGAGAACATACAAACTCCTTGCAGATGTGTAAAGAGAGTGAGAGGGAGTAAGAGAAGGAGAGAGTGAGAGAGAAAAGGAGGAAGAGAGAGAGGAAGAAAGAAAGAGGCAGAGAGAGGTGGGGGAGACAGGAGCAGAAGAGAGAGGCGGGGGTGAGAGAAGGAGCGGAAAAGAGAGTCGAAGTCTAAGAAAAATAAAATAGCAAAATCTTAGAAATCTTTAAGTTTAAACTATACATCCCCTGACTTATGACTCCTAAGATATACCCATGTACAGCCCTGCAAGTACTTTGGCTTCTACTCCTTTCCTTATCACTAGGAAACCAAAAGTATCTGATTGGACAGTTCCTCTCATGCTCTCCGGGGGATGTGCACTGAACACAGTCTTCAATTAAAAAATAAATAACTTAAAATGACATTTAGGACGATTTACCAACAGTCGTAATCGCTCTGCTTTGCCCAAATGTTTCTGAGTTACCGTACAATGTGATCTAGTCTGAACTGTTTGTGTGACTACAGCTGTTTGCTGGGAATGAACACGTCATGCAAAAGAGCTGCAATGTGGTCAGCACATTGTTTGCGGTACACACTAACCCTCAGTTTATTGCAGTAAAAGGGTTAGTGTAAGAATATAATCAATGATCTTGGTAAATCTCCTTAGCAGCTTCTTTATAGGTTTTAGCTGAACTTCTCCTTTCATTCTAGACACATTAAATAACAAAGGACTTTACCACACTGATGTTCTGATTGGTGAATAACAGGACGATCCCACTGCAGGTTTCCTCGTTCTCAACCAATGATTTATTCTTCAGACTTGCTAATGAACTGCCTAAAAGCAAATTGCCTCTCACACCTATTGAAGAAAAGAAGGGAACATGTTTAAATGTACAGCCCATTGCTTTACTATACCATAAATGGATTCCAAAAATGAAAGGGACATGGACAATATTTAGGGATGACGATCATCATGCTTCCTGTCAAAGACCACATATTGAAGGTTGTTCAATAAAAACTGGCATTTAATTCTTGAATTTAAATAAAAATAATCTGATGAAAGCGATTGGACATGTCAGCAGGGCCGCCTGCCTAATGAGGCAAGGTCGAGCACTTTACAGAGAAGCACCCTGTAGGTAGGCAGCAGTTTTGATGCCGGGAAACATGATTTTTCCATTTCAGCTCTTTTGAATGCTCTTTTGAAGCCCTTTATATCTAAATGTACCGTATATACTCGAGTATAAGTCGATCCGAGTATAATTCGAGGTACCTATTTTTACCTGAAAAATTTGTAAAAACTGATTGACTCGAGTATAAGTCGAGGGAAGAAATTATCACCACTACTGCCTTCTGATTCTGTGTTGTTTTTAGGCTTTAGTTGCCCTTTAAATTTACAGCAGAATTCCTTGCTTTGTTGCTGGGGGTTTCAGTTTCTAGACATGTGGAGTGGCAAGGTTCAGTAAACTTTTAATTAAGCTTACCATCATTTACAATTCTCCTGAACCCCATATTGTAAAGGGCCCTCTGACCCCATATAGTTAAGGGCACTCTGACCCCCATATAGTAAAGGACTCTCTGACCCCAATAGTTAAAAATGTCACCTGAGAGTTGTAGTTTCAAGCTGTCATTTGCACTGTACTAGCAGCTGTTTTTTGCCCCAAACCGAGGAGACCCATCAGATTTACAGCATCCAGATGAGCAGTGACAGTGCTGAGTGAGTCCAGCAGCCAGACTACAGGAAGCAGGAAGTGTAAAGGCAGATCAGCTCCTGTAACTTTCTATGCAGGTTAACACCTACTGGTTACTATCTGCAATTGCAGAATTTGGATCTAAATTAGGACTTGACCCGAGTATAAGTCGAGGTTAGGTTTTCAGGCTAATTTTAAAGCCTGAAAATTTTTAATTATACTCGAGTATATACGGTAAATAATTGTATGTCCACATCTATTGTTTTATTTTTGTAAGACTAGAGCTTTAATAACTGTATTTAAATATATAATATGTATTTCAAAGGTAATCTTACATAAAAAGAGTATCTGGGTTTGACTATCTGAATGTGCTAAGAAGGAACTACAAAAGGGAACCATATGTTTCCGTCTGTACTGATATTTAGATGCACCAATAGAGTACTTAATCCCAGAGTGCCGGCAGGATATCACGTGACCCGGAAGAAGAGGCGTGCTCTGCCTTGAAACGTGTGTTGGTCTTGTAGCTGAACTGGACGCGTGACTCCCAACCTGGCTTTACAGATAGGAATCCTCCCTATTTGTGTCTCGCATGTACGTTAGGAAGCAGGACGGACTTGGTGATACAGACTGTGCCCGCTGGGGCAATTCACCATCCTCGGGTGAGATCCATCCATCTTTTTGTGTGCTATATGACTGATCATCTTATGTACTGCCTTTAACTGTGCCTCCAGCGCTTGTCTCACTGGTTCGGCATACTTGCGTTATACAAGTTTTGGAATCGATTTATAAAGGCCAAACCTACCTGTTTTCATACATTAACCACATCTGACTGTTACTACGTGCCATGCCCTTGCTTATATGTGAGGATAAATAACCATTGGATTCCTACCTTATTTCTGTGGCTCATATCTTTCTAGCCACAGTCCAGAACTGGCCAGGCCACATGCTATGTGCTTTTTTTTAGGGAGTTCACTGCGCAGTGATTTTATTTTATTTATTAAATAAATATATCATTGTCTACCACGGGGGTATCCTATTCTATTTATGGAGGCGATTTATCCTCATGATGTTCTACTTTTGGTGCCTTATATGCAGATTTGAGTGCCTCGTGGGCTTTGGGCCCCTTGTTTAAACCTGGTATTTTTCTTTCTTTTCCTGTATCTGTTTTGCTTTCTTTCTTTACTATATATATTTTCTATTCGATTCTCCATTTGGTATTATTTACATATTTCTTACCAGGATTTGCACCCACCGATAGGTGTTTTCTGCTGGCCCAGTATGCCGTTCGTTATATTTGATATTTTTTATGATTTTTCCATGTGCCCTGCAGATCAAAATTCAATGATGGGCATCTAATACCAGTCACTGTGTACATGATTTACCAGTCATTGTGGGCATGATTTACCAGATGTGTGTATAAAGCCCCTCCCAATTCTGGACAAGCCACACTTACTTTCAATTCTAAAACCACACCCCTTCTGGCGACACGACAAGAGGGGCAGCATTTGGAAATTTTTTTCAGGTCCTAAAAAGTCTATAGACGGCCCTGCATGTCAGTAATTATGGCTGTTATTTAAAACCAAAATATCAGGCTGGGTGTTTGGGTCAAAATATGATCGTTGTTTGCCGGTCATTAGTGTGTCTAGCTCCTGGCTGTAGGGTTCATGTACAGACCCAGCCTTGTAGTGAGAGGTGGGCAGAATTGCAGTGCAGAATGCAAGGGGTGGAGTGCTACCATTTAATGAAAGGGAAGCATTTCCTACAAAGGAGCAAACCAGGTTAATATATAGGCCAATGAATCACCCTACCAGGCAGGGGTCATGTAAAGAAGTTGGGAGAAGCAAATCAGTTTGTCAATGAAACACAACATTGTCCTTGGGCATCAAACCATGACCTCCGTGTGAATTACTGCCATAGAACATTCCCGGTGACATTATTACAGGGACTATATAAATGGGCTTTGTTTATGGAAGGTCCATTCCAATAACATTTCCTTTATTTATTGTGCCAGACTTTCAACTTTACCGGTGGCTGTGTTATGGTCCATTCCAATAACATTTCTTTTATTGGGCACTAACTCAATTCTACCATTTCTAGCACAATGGTCCTTTTTGGTGGCAAAAAAAACAGAAAGTGGATACGTGTTCCCCATGTAGGGTTCAGGGCACAGTATATGGAGACTGTCATAATCACATTAAACACAGAATATCCAACCACAGGCCTTAAACTGATAGATTTTCATCCCATAGGGAACTGCATTTCAATTATATCCAAAGAATGTTAAAGGCCACACTCACCACAATTAAAAATCATTTAAAAAATAAATCACCTGCCAAATATCAATAGTTATGGGGCCCATACATGCAACAATCCCGGAAGTATGATCGTGAAATGGTACTATTAGTATTGTTCTGCTAAAAAATATTTACTTGGTCACTATTTATTTAGTCCGGCAGGGAAAACTTTGTCCCACAATTAGCTGTACACGAACCGCCGAAAGTACAACAGGGATTGGTGCGTGTATGGTATCTAAGAAAGCTGACAGATGTAGGACCCCTTATTCCACTTCTCCCCCTTCCCTCTGCCTCTCAAAAAAGCTCCATTATGTTAGCATAGGTGTCCTACTCTGCTATGAACCAGATAAAAACATCAATTACTATAATATTACTGCTCGGTTTTACCAGAAACTGAAACATTATACAAATGTGTGTGTGTGTGTGTGTTATTATGCTGTTATGATTGATTAGGGCTCTGCACATTGAATCTCACAAGCTGTCGCCAGACCCAGCATCCCCTGACATCCAATAAGCTGTTGGGCCAGACTTAGTTTACTGCACCTGCCATGTTACATCATAATATAGATAAAGCCCAACCTGACGCCCAGTCCTTTTCTATCCAGTCAAGATAGTGTCTGTCTATACAGGAAGACATTTCCATGTTTTTACATAGACTGTGAATAACATATCCATAGTAAAGGCACACACACACTATAGTAGAACCTTTCTATGATCTGTGACAGGGCTGCCTTAGATGTGACAGGAGACAGCAGAGCAAGACAGACAGTGGGATGAAGTGGGAGGGGGTATTCTGATCTACCGGATAGGAAAACACTTACCGAAATTAAGGAACCCCAGAAGGAGACAGGAAAGGGGCAGTACCAGCTCCATGCCAAAGGAAAGGCTGGATGGAGAGGGGGGAAGGAGATCTGGTTAGAAGGAGTGGGCAGGACCAAGGGAAGAAACAAACATGAGCCAGAAGAAGGACAGTGATTTGGGAGTGGTTTCATACCTGTGTAACGTGGGGCGGAGTCAGCCATTCCAGGCACATACCTGTCTCACAGATGGGAGGAGCAGTCTTCTATTCCACACCTGTCTACACAGAGGAAGGGCTGAGCTGCAGGAATTTTATTGTTCCTAAGCTACAGTTCATGGTTTCTATGTTACAGGCATGATGAGGAACAGATACACTTTGTACATGTCCTGCATTCCTCCAGGATCAAATCATACGTGTTTCCCCAGTTATACATCACCTGTCCCAACCTCTGTCTCCCCATTCATATTTTGTGCTGGTTCCATCAACATTCTAATCCCTTGTCTCATTCCTTACTCCACGCAATTTATTATCTTAACATACTTACTTCTGGATTAGGGATGCACAACCTGTGGCACTCTAGATGTTTGCAAACTACAACTCCCAGCATTCCTGCCAGCGATAGCTGGGAGTTGTAGTTTGCAAACTTCTTGGGAGGGCCACAGGTTGGACACCCATTGTGTGGATATTACTGTATATAGCCGGTCAGTGCACAGCTGTAGAGAGGGATGTGTATTGCCCACATTGTACTGGTGGTTTCCCAACTGGTATCAAGAGGAATAATGGTCAGAAACCAGATCAGAGCCTTGGGCTCCCGAGACTCACACGACTGGTTTCTCCAGTTAAACTATTAACACTGTGTCCTGTGTGACTAACAGATTTACAGAGCTCTTAGATTATGTTGTAACAAACAGAACAAGAAAAATAACTTTATATGTTAAGCTGGACAGAATATTTGGCTACACACATTCCTGAGCTTTCTCCCTATGTAAAGTATAGGAAGAACGTTGGGGATTGCCACATTCACTTTGGCCTCGGCCAAATCCCTATACTTCAGTACAGGGGAATGACTGTAACCCAGAGCAGACTGAGAACATTGGCTGTGGTACTCAGGTTAATGATAAAGGGAAATTCTGTTGGATCCGATGGAATCGTCCTTTTATCATAAATGGTGCAAAATGAACCAGCCAAAGTGCTGGGTAATGTGCCTTGACAAGGGCCAGGAATGGGACCCAACAGCAAAGGGTTAACCCCCCCCCTCACGGCTTCCCACCTTTCCTCCGGACAGGGGACTGGGGTGGAGTGTAGCATCCTTCTCCTCCCTTCAGCCGGGATAGAGCATGGGTAAGGTAGCGGGTAGCAAGTGGGTGCTCGCTGGAAGTCGCGGGTCTGACGTCACAGGCAGGGGGCGTGTCTCGCGTTACCTGCGTGAGATCCGACATAGGATATAGAAGGAGTCTTTGTGCGCCAGGAAGTCACTCAACCGTTGGAGCCGCGGAAGTTCCCGTCCGCCCATCCCTAATCTATTTCCCGGTAGTGCTACGGCACATCCCAGAAGGCTTAGAGATCCCAAGAGTAGGCGGCGTAGAAGGAGTTAATGGTGATATACATTGAATTGTGAAATCTTGTCACTGGAAGTTATAATATGTTATTTAAAGTTTTGTAATGTTATGTTTAAAATTTTGATACGAGTAAAATACGTTGCGGTCTTTTTTCTCCAAGAAAGTGTTGTGTGTAATTATTGGGTTTAAAATTAGTGGTGGGTGGGGTCACGGAATTGACTGTACCTTGTCAAGTGTGTCCCCAGCTTAAAGCAGGATACACACAGTGCCAGCGTTTGAAAGGTAACAGGCAGAAATCTGTCTGTCATTTTTCAAAGCTTTGTCTACACAGTCTTGATTGTTCTTCCTATATAAAGTATATGGAGATGGTTTGTGACATACAACAGTATTGGGAGCCGAATGTGACCGAGGGAAATTTTCCATCCGCAACATATGTTTGCGATGCCGTCGCTGAACGTTCTTTGGCATAGGAAACCGTCATTTTGCACGTACCTTAAATAGGACCAGTCCCTTTGGTACCCTATTGGTAAAGTGTATATCCAGCATTAGAGACAGATACAGTCCCTTAATGGGTTTATATGTGAAGAAGAAAAAAAAACACAGGCTGGGCCAGTGGGAATGCTCTGGGCCCCATTTTGGGTAACTTTCTGGGGCCCCCTAAACACACACTAACTCAGACACGTTACACACAGACTAGAACATATACCAAACAGACACATTTTGCACACACATATACAATAACATTTATATTGCTCTAAACTGTATATACAAAATGTAATTTCCAACAGCACACACTGACCTGTAAATATAAAACGCTCCCAATGTCCAGTCCACACACTGACTTGTATGTATAAAATGTCCCCAAAGTCCATTACACACACTGACCCCTATATATATAAAATGCCCCCAATGTCCAGTCCACACATTGCCCAGTATATATAAAATGCCCCCAATGTCCATTACACACATTGCCCAGTATATATAAAATGCCCCAATTCCATTACACACATTGCCCAGTATATAAAATGCCCCCAATGTCCCATTACACCACATTGACCTGTATATATAAAATGCCCCCAATGTCCAGTCCACACATTGCCCAGTATATATAAAATGCCCCCAATGTCCATTACACACATTGCCCAGTATATATAAAATGCCCCCAATGTCCATTACACACATTGCCCAGTATATATAAAATGCCCCCAATGTCCATTACACACATTGACCTGTATATATAAAATGCCCCCAATGTCCATTACACACACTGCCCAGTATATATAAAATGCCCCCAATGTCCATTACACACATTGCCCAGTATATATAAAATGCACCCAATGTCCATTACACCATTGCCCAGTTATATAAAATGCCCCCAATGTCCTTACACACATTGCCCAGTATATAATAATGCCCCCAATGTCATTCTACAACACTTGCCTGTATATATAAAATGCCCCCAATGTCCATTACACGCACTGACCAGTATATATAAAATGCCCCCAATGTCCATTACACACATTGCCCTTAATATAAAATGCCCCAATGTCCATTACACACATTGACCTGTATATAAAATGCCCCCAATGTCCATTACAACCACTGACCAGTATATTAAAATGCCCCCAATGTCCATTACACACACTGAACAAAGTAAACACACCAAAAAAAAAAAAAAACAGTAATATATAAAATGCCATCAATGTCCATTACACACATTGCCTAGTATATATTAAATGCCCCAAATGTCCAGTCCACACACTGACCAGTATATATAAAATGCCCCAATATCCATTACACACATTGACCAGTATATACAAAATGCCATCAATGTCCATTACACACATTGACCAGTATATATTAAATGCCCCAAATGTCCAGTCCACACACTGACCAGTGTGTGTGTGTGTATATATATATATACACACACACACACACATATACAGTATATATATATATATATATATATAATGCCCCCATATACAGTAAAGCCACTTATTAAATCACTGCTGTACACCAGGGGTCAAGCACCAACCACAACTAACTCCCAGGAAATAAGAACATGCCCCCTGTCCCTTTTCTAGGAACGGAACTCCTGTATTAAAATGCAGTATTGCAGGTAAGAGGGGGAAAAAAAATTTTTTTTGCTACTGCCTTTTCCTTACTCTCCGGGCCCCTTCCAAGTACGGGCCCCATACTGGAGTACCCCCTTTCCCCCGCTGATGGCGGCCCTGTTTTGTAAGTGGCGTCAACCGGATAGTTTTGGTTGACTTTCCCAGGAAAATGAATTGTGACCAGTGATATAGTCTCATCAATGTTGCAGACTTGGAAGGTGATTCTTAATCGTATTAATGGGAAATGATCTGCACTAGTTTTGGAAAGGTCTCTTAAAACAGGATGGTTTCTACAGACAAGGAAAATAATTTGAGAGAATTAAAATGGTGATACTCAAATATTTATCTGTGCTTGCTTTGTCATTAAATTATTAATGTTTAGTGGGCACTCCTAATTGCCCCCACCTTCCCTTTCTCACTGCCTTCTTGTAGTGTCTGCGACACTTATAAGTTCTGCACAGCCTCACCATAGACCCCGCTCTGCTTACACATCTCCCCCTCCCTCCCCCCTGCCCTCTTTTCTCTGCTGATTCTCAGAATTGTTGCAGAAAGTGTGCTGTCAGACAGCTAAACATCCTAGTAAGAGGTCATTAATGGGTCACATATTACAATCTCTGCTCCTGGAGTGACAGTTCTGTCCCTGTAAATTGTAAATGATCAAATCCTCATCAAAATTATGATTTCTCAGGATCTACAGGTCAGATTTAAAATCTGAAAAAGATTTGACGTAGTGGGATCTTGCTGTATCTAAAAGTATAATTTTTGAACATTCAATTTTTTAGAGTCTAGATACCCTTTAAGGCCTTGGTCCCACTGCAGCAAGATTTGGATCACATCTGATTGGTATTTGAAAAAGCACGTGGTATATATTAACTGTTTATTAACCTGCTGTATTGGAAACGTCCGATATCACGAGTTATTGTAAAACGGGGTTTGTAAAAGTATGAACCTTGGCTTTCTACAATATCATCAAGGAGAAAAATACCGCAATGGTATTGTATGGGCGATTGTAGAATTACGGTCCTGTTTTTAAATCTAGGACTGCAATTGAATTTACAAGCAACGACTATTAAAGGCCAAAATAGCAATACTGAGCCTTCATAAATATAGCCCAGTGTAACCAACCCTACTGGCTGCGTTGCGCTTGCTTTAAATCACCATTTTTGTTGCGATCACAAGTGTTGCGATTAGGCCTATTGTAAGAATCTCATTAGTAGGGTTATAAAGAGTGAGAATTGCAATGCGTTTCTTGTGGATGGCAGTGGGGCCACAGCTTAAATGTAGTAAGAACAATGGACGAGTGAGGGGCATGATTAGAGGTGAGTAAGTTCCAGAAGTATTTCAGTTATGACAGGTTAATTGAGGGGGTCTTGAAAACGTTCCCGGAAAGGTGTGCTTTCAGGTAAACTTTAAAGGCCTGGAGGGTGATGGTGCAGTGTGACTAAGCAAAGGAAGGAATTCTAGACCATGGGCGCAGCACAAGAGTAACCACACAGGCAGATATAGGATGTGGTAATCCGGGAAAAGCGTAAGATCACTAACTGAGAGTGTGAAGAGTTAGAGTAGATAATGGCTTATTTACTGGCAGCTCTGAAAGATGTTTGGGAAAGCACCTGTACAAGGATTATCATAACTAGATATTGCATTGTGTATTCACACGTATGAGCGGAGTGGGAACATTGGACTAGGGTAAGACCAATTATTAAAGGTTACAGTAGTTGAAACAAGCCAGGGGCCATCTGTAGCCTTAGCACAATCTATTTTTAATACCAAAGATGCTGTGATGCCCCTAAATCTTATTATTTCATATACGATAATCAAATATATTAGTTTAGCCTTTGTATTGGTTTATAAGCACTTGAACATGCAAAACCCTGTTACCCAACTCAATTCTAAACCTTCAGACTCTTCTACCTGTAACAGTCAACTTTGACGCCCCAGTGAATTCAGAAACTACCACTTGGTCAATTAAGCGAGCTATGTGTTACCTCAATACTAAGGGAGTAAGCGCTGAAGTCCTGAGTTCGATTCCACCCTTGGACACATCTGCAAGGTGTTTGTGTTCTCTCCGTGCTTGTGTTGGTTTCCTCCGGACACTCTAGTTTCCCCAAAATTGATAAAGAAATACTGTAATAAATGTGCAAAAGTCAGGGAACCAGGAACATGGAAGGCATTAAAACATGCCTAAGATAAAGGAAATCATGACTAGGGTTAGAGGAATACGGTATTATGTGAAGAGATTTATATGGATAAGTAGGGCTGAAGCCACCCTGTGACGGACAGCAACCAGTGTGAAAGCACATTACCGCATGTTTGCACTGCGATCCGCTCAATATTTCATAATCGGAGAGCATGCAATATTTGTAGGGGTAGCTGACAATCTCCTCCCACCAATCCACCTTCTTTATAGTCTATAGGTTCATACACGTGTCATCGCAGATAGTGACCCGGGACAGACTATGTGTAGGAACGGCCATTTCGTCTGATAATCTTCCCGTGTACTTTATCGGGCACTTTATCGGCCGCTCGTTCAGAGATCCACCAAGCGGATTGGGCAACGGTCTCCGAACGAATGGCCATTACGGTAGTTATTTCCTGCTCCTCACCGTATGTATATATAGTCATTTCCTGCTCCTCACCGTATGTGTATATATAATCATTTCCTGCTCCTCACCGTATGTATATATAGTCATTTCCTGCTCCTCACCGTATGTATATATAGTCATTTCCTGCTCCTCACCTTATGTATATATAATCATTTCCTGCTCCTCACCATATGTATATATACCGTATATACTTGAATATAAACCAAGGTTTTCAGGCTTTAAAAAAAGCCTGAAAATCTTACCTCGGTTTATACTCGAGTCAGTCTTTCTCCTACCTTGTCCGGCGGCCACGCAATCCGCATCTTCAGTGCGCTTCCGGATGACGTCACTACCTGGCGCCTCTCACTTTGCCGAGTAGTGACATCATCCTGAAGCGCAGAGGATGTGGAGCGAGGAGCGAGCGGCCGCCGGACAAGGTAGGAGAATAGCACAGGGACACCAGGGCACACAATACTTAAAAATAAGAGTAAAACATTCTTTATTTGTGCATACTGCATGCACAAATAAAGGAGGATTTACCCCTATTTGCAAGTATTTGCCACTTAAGATGTTTGAAAACTACAACTCCCAGAAATAGAGCATGCTGGGAGTTGTAGTTTACAAACATCTTAAGTGGCAAACACTAGTAGGGGTTACACTCTCGGTTTATACTTGAGTCAGTCTATTTTTTCCCCTTTTTTAGGTAAAACTAGGTACCTCGGTTTATACTCGGGACGGTTTATACTCGAGTATATACGGAAGTCATTTTCTGCTACTCACAGAATACGTGTATAGTAATTCCTTTTCTTGAGATCAAATCAAAATGGCTGTTTTTTAGAATTACCTTAACGAGGCCCATTCATCTAATGTTTTATACAGTATTAGTAACTAGTCTATCAGGGTCTGCATTTCTTCATTCATTTAAAACTCTTCCCCTTAATCGAATGACTCAGTGACCCTAGTATTGGATCAGAATCACACAGTCCCACACCCCAATTCACTGGTTTGTAATAAAACAAAACATTTACCCCCTGTTTATTGCTTCACTACAGTTCTAATTTTACTGTCAATAATAGAGACATGATGCATTAGATAATAGAGACATGATCTTTAGATAAATTGTGATAAGTGTTATACCCAACGAAATATTCCTATAAACTCCTGTTAAACTGTATTTCCAAGACATTCTGCAAATAACTGCCAAGGGATGCTAGTGCCATCTGGAGGCTGCCAGATTATGTACTACGGCACACTAATTCCAGGGCAGTTTATTCAACAACCCCACATTTATGGTGGCCATAGATGCTACAATCTGATTGTACGATACTTTCAATTGGATTGCCAGTCAAAAAAAAAAAGTTTCAACTGGCCCATTCAGGGAAATTATTGGACAATCGTTGGATGATCGTCCATATACGATCCGACAATCATATCATATCAGGATACCCCAATATTGTACAACCGGGATCTTAGAGTCTATGGCCACCATTAGCCCTAAAGGTACAATTGTTCTTTCCATAAAAAGGTGCAAATACACATACCTACAAATGCACAGGCATAACTTTTAATAATATACTGCATAAAAGTAAAATGTGATCATATAAATGTTCCATTGTAGACCAACCAGAGATATTTATTGTCATGACTTGGGGCATATTTATAAACAATCGCTATTTTCACCATTTTGCTATCGCAGGACATTGCAATGACAAATAGCGCTATTTTTGCCTTATTTACAAAACGCTCGTTTTCGCCTTTGCGGGAAAGTATCGTTGAGCGATGTGTGGTGATAGTTTTCGCCTTATTCATTGCTTTAAGTGTGGCATCACTGCGAAGAGAGAGATTGCTCTTTAGTGGAATTTCAGAGCTATTTTTGTCACTTTTTTATTTTAAAGCTATTTATAAATATGTGGATTTTCGCCTTTTTGCCCCTTTTCTCCCTTATGTTGCATTTTTACAAGAATTTTCGCCAAACATCATTACTGGAATGTTCCATTAACATGACTATTTCTTACACAGCACTATGGTTCCCATATTAATGGAATTGGTTTGATAATTAGCTGCAGTTTGCTGAAAATAAGCAATACTAAAAAATGTCTATTAATAAAATTGAGAAAATTTGCCTTTTGAGTTTTACACTATCATCATATTAATAAGAGAAAATTTGCCTTTTGAGTTTTACACTATCATCATATTAAAATAGATAAAATTTGCCTTTTAAGTTTTACACTATTTATATCTTTGGCTGAAAAAAACACCAAATGCGTTAGGCTATTTCTAAATAACAAAGTGGTTCAGTGTGTATTAACCAATTTAAAGGACAATTATACTCACCTTCCCTCCGCTCCTCTTCTTTGTGCCTAACAAGCGTGCCTTCCTATTGGCCTCGTCGCGTTGCTCTGAGACTCTGCTGTAAGTTACGCGAACCCAGGGGTGAGGACCTAGCAGTTCAGGTCCTCACCCTGGGTAAAAGCTAATGCACAAAGTAGATGAGCAGAGGGAAGGTGAGTATAATTGTCCTTTAATACTACTTTGAAAATGCACCAGGGTGTATTACCTATTTGCTATCATATAACTTTTTCAGCATTATTAGTGCTACTTTTTGCTAGATAATTTTCGCTTTTGATGAAAATTTGCCTTTTTAATAACTTTGAAGGGCATGTCCACCCCCAAAACTATAATTTAACCCACTGTAGTGTAATAAAATCCTTACCTCACATCCCAGCCCAAAATGGTTCTCCTGTAATATTCCCACAAAGTCCCAAAAACTGGCCACCAGGAGCCTAACAGAGTCCATATAGGACTCTGCCTCCTGTCTCCCCTCTGGGAGAAATTTGCCATGCACACTGAAGCCCTCTCCCACCCGTTTTGTTCTCCCTCCCCCTAGTGTAAATCCCCTTGTCCATATAGTAGTGCTTCCTCCCCCAGCCCCAACCACTATAATAGATTTATCAGAAAGTCCCCCGAACTCTACTTACCTTCCCTCTCTCCCCCAGCGTTCTGAACTGCCGGCAGCCGCATACGTGATTGGCTGCCTCTCAGCCAATCACGGACGCGGCTGCCGGTCCAGCCCCCTGCTTGCAGTTTCATGCAAGCAGAAGGCCGGGCAGAGGGGCGGAGGAGAGAGGGAAGGTAAGTAAAGATCGGGGGACGTTCTGATAATTCTATTATGACGGTTGGGGCTGGGGGAGGAAGCACTACTATATATCAAAAAATTTAAAGGGTGGACCTTTGATAAAATGAAAAGTTGAAAGTTTAAAAAATGTTGGTAAAGGCTGGTGGGAAAAAAAAGCAAAAATATCAGATTACAGTATATACTGGAAAATAGTCTAACACCCCCCTTGAGTACTTGAGTATTGAAAAACACTCCACAATGTACTGACACCTTTGATGGACCCATTGGCAGGCTAAATAAATGGCCACTTATGCAATTTGTTTGCGAATTGGAATGGCTGAAGTTAACGCAAAAATACACTTTTCGCCATTTTATAAATATGCTTGAGCGGTTACCACAGCGATGTATGGCGAAAAGCGAAATGTGGCGGTAATGACCTTTCGCCACTGGTTATCACTGCTTTGTAAATAGCGAAAAGTCCAAATTTGGCAAAAGGGCTGCGTTAAAGAAGGCGAAAAGTTTAACGAACCTTTATAAATATGCCCCTAGGTGTTTATCTACAGGGGCAACAATGTAATCATAATATTAAAAGATCAGATTCATGTGGCCTTACCACTTTAATGCTCTTCTGAGCTGCTCAATCAGGAAGCTTCTGTCAGGCCGTAAGGTAATTAATTCCCTTCACAAATCGAGGGGTTCGGTCATATATATTGCCCTTGATGAAGAATATTTCAGTACAAAGCAAAGGAAATCCAAGCAACGTCTCTATCTCTCATCTCTCAAATGCTACAAATTAAAATAAAATGCACTTTGTCAATTTACTTTAGTTCATTACTTCAATTATAATTACGGTACTTTTATTTATCGAAGGAGCCCACATAGTGTGAAATCTATATATATTATTAGAAAGACACAGAGTACACATTACGTATTGTATAAAATATGTGATATCGGTTTTGCTCCATGGACTATGTTGTGAGGAAACATGACATAACCCTGACTCACCATTGGATTTAGTTGCCTTACTTCATCGTGGCTAAAAATTGGTCTTTGTATCATTTTCATTGTTTAAATGTATGAACTTGAGTTTTTAGAGGAAGAGAAGGGGGCACAAACACCAGGGCTAATACCTTGAAGGACATGTGAGCATTATGGTCCTGGGGGGTTTACATAAACATTTTATTAGGGGGTACACATGACCTTTAAAGGAAATGTCCATTAAAAAAAGTTTACTTGCCTTAATTCAGTTTAATTGAATAATGGAAGGCCAAGAAGCTATGTCTTACCCCCCATTCTTCAATAAAAAAGCATGCCCACCCCAAAACTATCATTTCCCCCACTACTGGCCCCACTGTATAGTGTAATGTCCCTCCAAAGTCAAAAAACTGTCCACCAGGAGCAGTGCAGGGAGGGAAAGATCCCTTGATCTTTACTTATCTTCCCTCTCTCCTCCGGCGTTCTGAACTGCCGGCAGCTGCGTCCGTGAGACGTGGCTGCCGGTTTGGCCCCCTGCTTGCAGTATCATGCAAGCAGAAGGCCGGGCAGTGTGGCGGAGGAGACAGGGAAGGTAAGTAAAGATCGGGGGACTTTTTAAATATAATAATAATGCGGTTGGGGCTGGGGGAGGAAGCCCTACAATACATACAAAATTTAGAAAAGGGGTGGACATGCCCTTTAAATAATCAGGAGACAGGAGCAGCATACTTACCCACAATCTTTCTCTGACAGGTCCTGACAGGTCCTGACAGACCGTTGAAAACTATGCGCATGCATGTACATTGCAAAATTGCAACGGGACCTTTCTAAGGAAATGGAGGAGGAGCGTGATTGTGGGTAAGTATGCTGGTTTCTCTCCTGATCCATTAATTGAGGGGTAAGACAGAAGCTCCTTTATATCTGAATATCTTAAACTGAATTACGGCAAGTCAATTTTTTGAGTGGACATTCCCTGGTAATAATGGTAAGTCTGTGGTATTTAGTTAGATTAACTGGATTTGAAGTTTTAAGAAAGGAGTGAAAGTGGGAAGCAAGACAGGAGGAAGAATATGGTCATCCCATATGTAGTAGGGGTGTCAGACAAGTTAAGAAGAATTTTCAAGAGACATCGTATGCCTGTCTGCTTAAAGACCCAACAAGGCACCGAGGCAGCAACTAGTGCATGCAAAAGACCCAATACGAAACACTAGAGCAACATCATATATGCAGTACAATGCAGCGAAGGGTGCTCTGATTTGTATGTGGGGGAGACTGCACCAACGTATGAGACAGCAGCTGCACCAAGGTATGGCCCAGCACAAAGGAGCCAATTTCTTGGGCCAAAACTCAGCTGTGTACCTGCATATTAAGAAAAAAGGACATGCATTTAAAGACTACCAACATCTTGGCCAAAGTCTGGTCTAAAAGAGGTGTTAAGAAAGCCATTTATGTCAAAATAGAGAAACCTAGCCTAAATAGAGGTGGGGGGGGGGGGGCTGACCCCAATTGCCATGCATGTACCATGCTATTTTGACACCTTACCCTGGGCAGTTTTGATAAGACCTCGTAGCCACAATGCATCCACACCTTGCATTCAGGTGGTACCTTACACCTTGCTGTTATATGCTGATTGAAGCACTTTTAAGGGAATTTACTGCCATCAGATCCTTGTACAAGTCATTCTAAATTGAGAAATCCAGTCGGATGACTAGCGAAACATCTTTAAAAACTAAACTTCAAGTCCAGTTGAACTGAATATCACAGACTTGCCCTTATTAAAAGGGAACTGTGGTCTCCAAACAATTTGAATTTCAGTTTCCTACCTTTAATACGAGCCATCAACCACCTCTCTAAGTGCTCCACAGCCCAAGATATAAAGAAATGACTGACCAGAAAGTTAATGGATGGGAGGCTGAATCTACAACCCTTCTTTCCCACTATGTGAAAACAGTCTTTTCAGGAAGAGTTCTCACTCTGCCTGAAAAGGCTATTTCCACAGAGTTTTCTGTAGTGGGCGGGGCTTATGCACCTGCAAGTGGACGCTCGTGGATGGACATGGCTTAGGCACCCACGGGTGGGCGGGGCCACATGGGGCTGTAAGAGAATGGGCCAAGGGGGGCCTGCAACTGGAGGGACCATGGGGTCCATGAGTGGGAGGGGCTGCAAAGGGGAGGAGGAGACACAGGGCAGACTGAGTGACATGGTTTCAGAACAGGAAGCAGGAAATAAATATCTTCAAAACTATGCAAAATAAACAATGAAAATAAATTCCAAGTAGAGCAATTCCTATCAATTTACCTAAAGTCATTTTTGGACCACAGTTCCCCTTTAATTAAAGGTCATGTCCACCCCCAACTAAATAATTTCATATAAATACCCCCCTCCCCAACCTAATACCCACAAGACCAGTACAGACGGCATAGGCGGATTTTGCATAAGGCTTAGGAAGGCTTAGCCTTACCAAATGAAACCTGGGGAAAAAAACTAGTGTACCTTTAAATATTTCTGGGGGTGGTGGTGGGGGTGTTATGGGTGCGCTGGTGTCAGTAGCTCCTCCCATAGCTAGCTCCCAACATTACCCATGTCTCGGCGCCCCTCTTAAGCTCCTGGATTGTATCTGGCTGGCCAGGCAGTGTGAGTGCAAATAAAGTTTTTCAAAAACCGGAAGTTCCGTTTTTTCTCCCAACAAAAACTTTACTGCACTGAGCCTGAGCCTGGGACAGAGGGAATCAGAACACAGAGCTCCGCTCCCTCCTGCCCCAGAGATTCCTGGGATGTCTAGAGACATCTAAAGCCTCAGAGTCAGCACTGTCTGCAGGCAAACTGTAACTGTAAGTAACTAAGTTATGTATACTGTGTGTGTGCCATTTCTCTGTGCCAAGCATATTATTGCCCATTTCTGTGCCAAGCATATTATTGCCCATTTCTGTGTGCCAAGAACATTGCCCATTTCTGTGTGCCAAGCATTTTGTGTAAAATATTAAATTTTAAACTATGACTTTATGTTGTGTAAAATGCAAAGTGGGTGTGGGGGGCATGAAAAGGGGCATGGCTTAAAAATTTAAAAAATGCGCGACATGTGAGTATTATACAGAGTTGGGGTTTTGGGGGGTGTTCTAGTTATTTATTAACTACCTACCATCCCTCATTTGTGTTTGCATGTTTTTTTTCTACCAGAAACCATTACTTAGAGAAAATAAGGTTTTTAAAAAGGCCCAAACATTTGTCAGATATGTTTCCTGTTGTATTTATTTTTAATGAGATATACATCTGAATAATTCCAGGCTATAATTTCCTTAACGTTAATGAGCACAATGCTTTTATTCTGTTCTGTGTTCCATTATTTTTTCAACTGCTCTTTTATTCTGTTTTCCAATTGATGCCCTGGTGCTCTGCCTTTACTTATCTCTAGGGATCATTCAGTTATATCACCCTTTCATACGGTACACAGGTAAGTCAGTTTCTCCTTGGAACATTTAAATCATTCCTAACTCAATCAACATCCAATTGTATGTCCTAATACCAGTAAGGAGAGCCAGCACAGGGCTTGCCTAAGGCTGTTTAGATAACGAAAGTTTATAAATGTCAGTTCTGGTCTGCTGTTCACACGTGCTCTGATGGAAAGTGACATTGCGTAGGCCATGCCTTGTGAATGGACCCCAAATACTACTGGAGAATGATGCGGAGTAACTGGAAGCCTCGCACACACATGCAAGACATTATGTTAGCCACCATATGCATTGACATGATCATCTTTATTTGTGTTGAACACTGAACACTTGTCTAAATATTTTAGGTAACACACAATTTTCTTATCCACAGTAGATCCTAGAAGCTTCTATACTAAATATGTATCACTTACCTTTCTACGTGGCTTCTAACCATAGATATACCCGTGTGAAATGTGGAAAATCTTTTCCTTTTAGCAAGCCCTGCAATTGCTTACTCCTTCCATCCTAAGACAAGGGGGACACATTGGTGAGTTTGTCTCCCAATCTAGGAAAAAGAAACAGAGCATGTCAGTCTCACTGAGAAAGGGTAGGCCGAGGGTGAGGAAAAAGGCAAATGGTCTGAAATATTGCATATTGTTCAGTCAATCTGAATGAAAATGTTACTGGATAAACTACCATCGGCAGCAATGGGATCTATCGGTCTAGATGGAAAATTTCTGTTTGTATTGGAGTTGGTCTTTGGGCGCCGCACCCTATAAAGTTGTATCCCTCCAATAGCTCCTACCATGTAAGTTTGTATTGGAGTTGGTCTTTGGGCGTCGCACCCTATAAAGTTGTATCCCTCCAATAGTTTCTACCATGTAAGTTTGTATTGGAGTTGGTCTTTGGGCTACGCACCCTATAAAGTTGTATCCCTCCAATAGCTCCTACCATGTAAGTTTGTATTGGAGTTGGTCTTTGGGCGCCGCACCCTATAAAGTTGTATCCCTCCAATAGCTTCTATCATGTAAGTTTGTATTGGAGTTGGTCTTTGGGCTACGCACCCTATAAAGTTGTATCCCTCCAATAGCTCCTACCATGTAAGTTTGTATTGGAGTTGGTCTTTGGGCGCCGCAGCCTATAAAGTTGTATCCCTCCAATAGCTTCTAACATGTAAGTTTGTATTGGAGTTGGTCTTTGGGCGCCGCACCCTATAAAGTTGTATCCCTCCAATAGCTTCTACCATGTAAGTTTGTATTGGAGTTGGTCTTTGGGCACCGCACCCTATAAAGTTGTATCCCTCCAATAGCTCCTACCATGTAAGTTTGTATTGGAGTTGGTCTTGGGCTCGCACCCTATAAAGTTGTATCCCTCCAATAGCTCCTACCATGTAAGTTTGTATTGGAGTTGGTTTTGGGCGTCGCACCCTATAAAGTTGTATCCCTCCAATAGTTTTACCATGTAAGTTGTATTGAGGTTGGTCTTTGGGCTACGCACCCTATAAAGTTGTATCCCTCCAATAGCTCCTACCATGTAAGTTGTATTGGAGTTGGTCTTTGGGCTGCACCCTATAAAGTTGTATCCCTCCAATAGCTTTCTACCATGTAAGTTTGTATTGGAGTTGGTCTTTGGGCTCGCACCTATAAAGTTGTATCCCTCCAATAGCTCCTACCATGTAAGTTTGTATTGGAGTTGGTCTTTGGGACGACACCCTATAAAGTTGTATCCCTCCAATAGCTTCTACCATGTAAGTTTGTATTGGAGTTGGTCTTTGGGCTACGCACTATAAAGTTTGTATCCCTCCAATAGCTTCTACATGTAAGTTTGTATTGGAGTTGGTCTTTGGGCTACCGCACCCTATAAAGTTGTATCCCTCCAATAGCTCTACCATGTAAGTTTATTGGAGTTGGTCTTTGGGCTGACCCTATAAAGTTGTATCCCTCCAATAGTTCTACCATGTAAGTTTGTATTGGAGTTGGTCTTTGGGCCGCACCCTATAAAGTTGTATCCCCCAATAGCTTTCACCATGTAAGTTTGTATTGGAGTGGTCTTTGGCGTACGCACCCTATAAAGTTGTATCCCTCCAATAGCTTCTACCATGTAAGTTTGTATTGGAGTTGGTCTTTGGGAGTACGCACCCTAAAGTTGTATCCCTCCAATAGTTCTACCATGTAAGTTTGTATTGGGTTGGTCTTTGGGCTACCACCTATAAAGTTGTATCCCTCCCATAGCTCCTACCATGTAAGTTGATTGGAGTTGGTCTTTGGGAACTGCACCCTATAAAGTTGTATCCTCCAATAGCTTCTACCATGTAAGTTTGTATTGGAGTTGGTCTTTGGGCACGCACCCTATAAAGTTGTATCCCTCCAATAGCTTCTACCATGTAAGTTGTATTGGAGTTTGTCTTGGGCACCGCACCCTATAAAGTTGTATCCTCCAATAGCTTCTACCATGTAAGTTTGTATTGGAGTTGGTCTTGGGCTACGCACCTAAAAGTTGTATCCCTCCAATAGCTTCTACCATGTAAGTTTGTATTGGAGTTGGTCTTTGGGCTACGCACCCTATAAAGTTGTATCCCTCCAATAGCTCTACCATGTAAGTTTGTATGGAGTTGGTCTTTGGGCGCCGCCGCCCCTATAAAGTTGTATCCCTCCAATAGCTTCTACCATTAAGTTTGTATTGGAGTTGGTCTTTGGACGCACCCTATAAAGTGTATCCCTCCAATAGCTTCCTACCATGTAAGTAGTTTGTATTGGAGTTGGTCTTTGGGCGCCACCCATATAAGTTGTATCCCTCCAAAGCTTTCTACCATGTAGTTTGTATTGGAGTTGGTCTTTGGGCGCGCACCATAAAGTTGTATCCCTCCAATAGTTCTACCATGAAGTTTGTATTGGAGTTGTCTTTGGCGCACCACCCCTATAAAGTTGTTCCCTCCAATAGCTTCTACATGTAAGTTTGTTTGGAGTTGGTCTTGGGCACCGCACCCTATAAAGTTGTATCCCTCCAATAGCTCCTACCATGTAAGTTTGTATTGGAGTTGGTTTTGGGCACCGCACCTATAAAGTTGTATCCCTCCAATAGCTTCTACCATGTAGTTTGTATTGGAGTTGGTCTTTGGGCTACGCACCCTATAAAGTTGTATCCCTCCAATAGCTCTACCATGTAAGTTTGTATTGGAGTTGGTCTTTGGGCGCCGCACCCTATAAAGTGTGATCCTCCAATAGCTTCTACATGTAAGTTTGTATTGGAGTTGGTCTTTGGGCTACGCACCCTATAAAGTTGTATCCCTCCAATAGCTCTACCATGTAAGTTTGTATTGGAGTTGGTCTTTGGGCGCCGCACCCTATAAAGTTGTATCCCTCCAATAGCTTCACATGTAAGTTTGTATTGGAGTTGGTCTTTGGGCGTGCGCCCTATAAAGTTGTATCCCTCCAATAGCTCCTACCATGTAAGTTTGTATTGGAGTTGGTCTTTGGGCGAGCACCCTATAAAGTGTATCCCCCAATAGTTTCTACCATGTAAGTTTGTATTGGAGTTGGTCTTTGGGCTACGCACCCTATAAAGTTGTATCCCTCCAATAGCTCCTACCATGTAAGTTTGTATTGGAGTTGGTTTTGGGACGCCACCCTATAAAGTTGTATCCCTCCAATAGCTTTTACCATGTAAGTTTGTATGGAGTTGGTCTTTGGGCACGCACCATAAAGTTGTATCCCTCCAATAGCTTCTACCATGTAAGTTTGTATTGGAGTTGGTCTTGGGCACCGACCCTATAAAGGTATCCCTCCAATAGCTTACCATGTAAGTTTGTATTGGAGTTGGTTTTGGGCTACGCACCCTATAAAGTTGTATCCCTCCAATAGCTTCTACCATGTAAGTTTGTATTGGAGTTGGTCTTTGGGCACGCACCCTATAAAGTTGTACCCTCCAATAGTCTACCATGTAAGTTTGTATGGAGTTGGTCTTGGGCGCCGCGCCTATAAAGTGTATCCCTCCAATAGCTTCTACCATGTAAGTTTGTATTGGAGTGGTCTTTGGGCTGCACCCTATAAAGGTATCCCTCCAATAGCTTCTACCATGTAGTTTGTATTGGAGTTGGTCTTTGGCGCCGCACCCCATAAAGTTGTATCCCTCCAATAGCTTCTACCATTATAGTTTGTATTGGAGTTGGTCTTTGGGCGCGCACCCATAAAGTTGTATCCCTCCAATAGCTTCTACCATGTAAGTTTGTATTGGAGTTGGTCTTTGGGCACGCACCTATAAAGTTGTATCCTCCAATAGCTTCTACATGTAATTTGTATTGGAGTTGGTCTTTGGGCACGCACCCTAAAAGTTGTATCCCTCCAATAGCTCCTACATGTAAGTTTGTATTGGAGTTGGTCTTTGGGCCCGCCACCCTATAAAGTTGTATCCCTCCAATAGCTTCTACATGTAAGTTTGTATGGAGTTGGTCTTTGGGCTACGCACCCTATAAAGTTGTATCCTCCAATAGCTCTACCATGTAAGTTTGTATTGGAGTTGGTCTTTGGGCGCCGCACCTATAAAGTTGTATCCCTCCAATAGCTTCATCATGTAAGTTTGTATGGAGTTGGTCTTTGGGCTACACCCCTTAAAGTTTTATCCCTCCAATAGTCTACCATGTAAGTTGTAGATGGAGTTGGTCTTTGGGCCCCGCACCCTATAAAGTTGTATCCCTCCAATAGCTTCTATCATGTAAGTTTGTATTGGAGTTGGTCTTTGGGCTAGCCACCCTATAAAGTTGTATCCCTCCAATAGCTCCTAACATGTAAGTTTGTATTGGAGTGGTTTTGGGCGCCGCCACCCTATAAAGTTGTACTCCAATAGTTCTATCATGTAAGTTTTTATTGGAGTTGGTCTTTGGGCGCCCACCCTATAAAGTTGTATCCTCCAATGCTCCTATCAAGTAGTTTGTATTGGAGTTGGTCTTGGGCGCCCACCTATAAAGTTGATCCCTCCAATAGCTTCTACATGTAAGTTTGTATTGGAGTTGGTTTGGGCGACGGCACCCTATAAAGTTGATCCCTCCAATAGCTCCTACCATGTAAGTTTGTATGGAGTTGGTCTTTGGGCGCCGACCCTATAAAGTTGTATCCCTCCCAATAGTTCTATCATGTAGTTTGTATTGGAGTTGGTCTTTGGGCTACGCACCCTATAAAGTTGTATCCCTCCAATAGCTTCCTACCATGTAAGTTTGTATTGGAGTTGGTCTTTGGGCGCCGCACCATTAAAGTTGTATCCCTCAATAGCTTCATCATGTAAGTTTGTATTGGAGTTGGTCTTTGGGCTACGCACCCTATAAAGTTGTATTCCTCCAAATGCTCTACCATGTAAGTTTGTATTGGAGTTGGTCTTTGGGCGCCGCCACCCTATAAAGTTGTATCCCTCCAATAGCTTCTATATGTAAGTTTGTATTGGAGTTGGTCTTTGGGCTCGCACCCTATAAAGTTGTATCCCTCCAATAGCTCCTAACATGTAAGTTTGTATTGGAGTTGGTCTTTGGGCCGCACCCTATAAAGTGTATCCCTCCAATAGCTTCTACCATGTAAGTTGTATTGGAGTTGGTCTTTGGGCTACGCACCTATAAAGTTGTATCCCTCCAATAGTCCTACCATGTAAGTTTGTATTGGAGTTGGTCTTTGGGCGCCGCACCCATAAAGTTGTATCCCTACATAGCTTCATCATGAAGTTTGTATTGGAGTGGTCTTTGGGCTACGCACCCTATAAAGTGTTATCCCTCCAATAGCTCCTACCATGTAAGTTTGTATTGAGTTGGTCTTTGGGCGCCGCAGCCTATAAAGTTGATCCTCCAATAGCTTCTACCATGTAAGTTTGTATTGGAGTTGGTCTTTGGGCACCGCACCCTATACAGTTGTATCCCTCCAATAGCTTCTACCATGTAAGTTTGTATTGGAAGTTGGTCTTTTGGGCGTCGCACCCCTATAAAGTTGTATCCCTCCAATAGTTTCTACCATTAAGTTGATTGGAGTTGGTCTTTGGGCTACGCACCCTATAAATTGTATCCCCAATAGCTCCTACCATGTAGTTGTATTGGGTTGTCTTGGGACTGCACCACCCTATAAAGTTGTATCCCTCCAATAGCTTCTACCATGTAAGTTTGTATTGGAGTTGGTCTTTGGGCTACGCACCCTATAAGTTGTATCCCTCCAATAGCTCCTACCATGTAGTTTGTATTGGAGTTGGTCTTTGGGCTGCGCACCCTTAAAGTTGTATCCCTCCAATAGCTTCTACCATGTAGTTTGTATTGGAGTTGGTCTTTGGGCTACGCACCCTATAAGAGTTGTATCCCTCCAATACTCTACTACATGTAAGTTTGTATTGGAGTTGGTCTTTGGGCACCGCACCCTATAAAAGTTGTATCCCTCCAATAGCTTCTACCATGTAAGTTTGTATTGGAGTTGGTCTTTGGGCTACCACCCTATAAAGTTGTTCCCTCCAATCTTCTACCATGTAAGTTTGTATTGGAGTTGGTCTTTGGGCTCGCACCCTATAAAGTTGTATCCCTCCAATAGCCCTACCATGTAAGTTTGTATGGAGTTGGTCTTTGGGCTACGCACCCTATAAAGTTGTATCCCTCCAATAGCTCCTACCATGTAAGTTTTTGTATGGGAGTTGGTCTTTGGGCGTACGCACCCTATAAGTTGTATCCCTCAATAGCTACTACACATGTAAGTTTGTATTGGAGTTGTCTTTGGGCTACCACCCTATAAAGTTGTATCCCTCCATAGCTCCTACCATGTAAGTTTTGATTGGAGTTGGTCTTTGGGAACTGCACCCTATAAAGTTGTATCCTCCAATAGCTTCTACCATGTAAGTTTGTATTGGAGTTGGTCTTTGGGCTACGCACCCTATAAGTTGTATCCCTCCAATAGCTTCTACCATGTAAGTTGTATTGGAGTTGGTCTTTGGCACCGCACCCTATAAAGTTGTATCCCTCCAATAGTTTCTACCATGTAAGTTTGTATTGGAGTTGGTCTTTGGGCTACGCACCCTATAAGTTGTATCCCTCCAATAGCTTCTACCATGTAAGTTTGTATTGGAGTTGGTCTTTGGGCTACGCACCCTATAAAGTTGTATCCCTCCAATAGCTTCTACCATGTAAGTTTGTATGGAGTTGGTCTTTGGGCGACCGCCCCTAATAGTTGTATCCCTCCAATAGCTTCACCATTAAGTTTGTATTGGGTTGGTCTTTGGCGCACCCTATAAAGTGTATCCCTCCAATAGCTTCTACCATGTAAGTTTGTATTGGAGTTGGTTTTGGGCCCGCACCCATAAAGTTGTACCCTCCAATAGCTTCTTACCATGTAAGTTTGTATTGGAGTTGGTCTTTGGGCCCGCACCCAATAAAGTTGTATCCCTCCAATGCTTCTACCATGTAAGTTTGTATTGGAGTTGTCTTTGGGCACCACACCCTATAAAGTTGTATCCCTCCATAGCTTCTACTAATGTAAGTTTGTATTGGAGTTGGTCTTTGGGCACCGCACCCTATAAAGTTGTATCCCTCCAATAGCTCCTACCATGTAAGTTTGTATTGGAGTTGGTCTTTGGGCACCGCACCCTATAAAGTTGTATCCCTCCAATAGCTTCTATCATGTAAGTTTGTATTGGAGTTGGTCTTTGGGCTACGCACCCTATAAAGTTGTATCCCTCCAATAGCTCCTACCATGTAAGTTTGTATTGGAGTTGGTCTTTGGGCGCCGCACCCTAAAGTTGTATCCCTCCAATAGCTTCTATCATGTAAGTTTGTATTGGGTTGGTCTTTGGGCTACGCACCCTAAAGTTGTATCCCTCCAATAGCTCCTACCATGTAAGTTTTGTATTGGAGTTGGTCTTTGGCGTCGCACCTATAAAGTTGTATCCCTCCAATAGCTCCTACCATGTAAGTTTGTATTGGAGTTGGTCTTTGGGCTGCGCCCTATAAAGTTGTATCCCTCCAATAGCTCCTACCATGTAAGTTTGTATTGGAGTTGGTCTTTGGGCGTCGCACCCTATAAAGTTGTATCCCTCCAATAGTTCTCACATGTAAGTTTGTATTGGAGTTGGTCTTTGGGCTACGCACCCTATAAAGTTGTATCCCTCCAATAGCTCCTACCATGTAAGTTTGTATTGGAGTTGGTCTTTGGGAACTGCACCCTATAAAGTTGTATCCCTCCAATAGCTTCTACCATGTAAGTTTGTATTGGAGTTGGTCTTTGGGCTACGCACCCAATAAAGTTGTATCCCTCCAATAGCTTCTACCATGTAAGTTTGTATTGGAGTTGGTCTTTGGGCACCGCACCCTATAAAGTTGTATCCCTCCAATAGCTTCTACCATGTAAGTTTGTATTGGAGTTGGTCTTTGGGCTACCACCCTATAAAGTTGTATCCCTCCAATAGCTTCTACCATGTAAGTTTGTATTGGAGTTGGTCTTTGGGCTACGCACCCTATAAATTGTATCCTCCAATAGCTTCTACATGTAGTTTGTATGGAGTTGGTCTTTGGGCGCCGCCCTATAAAGTTGTTCCCTCCAATAGCTTCTACATTAAGTTTGTATTGGAGTTGGTCTTTGGGACTGCACCCTATAAAGTGTATCCCTCCAATAGCTTCTACCATGTAAGTTTGTATTGGAGTTGTTCTTTGGCCGCACCAATAAAGTTGTTCCCTCCAATAGCTTCCACCATGTAAGTTTGTATTGGAGTTGGTCTTGGGCGCCGCACCCAATAAAGTTGTATCCCTCCAATAGCTTCTACTACATGTAAGTTGTATTGGAGTTGGTCTTTGGGCACCCGCACCCTATAAAGTTGTATCCCTCCAATAGCTCTACCATGTAAGTTTGTATGGAGTTGGTCTTTGGGCACCGCACCTATAAATTGTATCCCTCCAATGCTCCTACCATGTAAGTTTGTATTGGAGTTGGTCTTTGGGCACCGCACCCTATAAAGCTGTATCCCTCCAATAGCTTCTACCATGTAGTTGGTCTTTGGGCTACGCACCCTATAAAGTTGTATCCCTCCAATAGCTCTACCATGTAAGTTTGTATTGGAGTTGGTCTTTGGGCGCCGCACATATAAAGTTGTATCCCTCCAATAGCTTCTATCATGTAAGTTTGTATTGGAGTTGGTCTTTGGGTACACACCCTATAAAGTTGTATCCCTCCAATAGCTCTACCATGTAAGTTTGTATTGGAGTTGGTCTTTGGGCACCGCACCTATAAAGTTGTATCCCTCCAATAGCTTCTATCATGTAAGTTTGTATTGAGTTGGTCTTTGGGCTACGCACCCTATAAAGTTGTATCCCTCCAATAGCTCCTACCATGTAAGTTTGTATTGGAGTTGGTCTTTGGGCGCCGCACCCTATAAGTTGTATCCCTCCAATAGCTTCTATCATGTAAGTTTTTATTGGAGTTGTCTTTGGGCGCCCCACCCTATAAAGTTGTATCCCTCCAATAGCTCCTACATGTAAGTTTGTATTGGAGTTGGTCTTTGGGCGCCGCACCATATAAAGTTGTATCCTCCAATAGCTTCTATCATGTAAGTTTGTATTGGAGTTGTCTTTGGCTACGCACCCTATAAAGTTGTATCCCTCCAATAGCTCCTACCTGTAAGTTTGTATTGGAGTTGGTCTTTGGGCGCCGCACCCTATAAAGTTGTATCCCTCCAATAGCTTCTACCATGTAAGTTTGTATTGGAGTTGGTCTTTGGGCTACGCACCCTATAAAGTTGTATCCCTCCAATAGCTCCTACCATGTAAGTTTGTATTGGAGTTGGTCTTTGGCGCCCGCACCATATAAAGTTGTATCCCTCCAATAGCTTCTATCATGTAAGTTTGTTTGGAGTTGGTCTTTGGGCTACGCACCCTATAAAGTTTATCCCTCCAATAGCTCCTACCATGTAAGTTTGTATGGAGTTGGTCTTTGGGCGCCGCACCCTATAAAGTTGTATCCCTCCAATAGCTTCTATCATGTAAGTTTGTATTGGAGTTGGTCTTTGGGGCTACGCACCCTATAAAGTTGTATCCCTCCAATAGCTCCTACCATGTAAGTTTGTATTGGAGTTGGTCTTTGGGCGCCGCACCTATAAAGTTGTATCCCTCCAATAGCTCTATATGTAAGTTTGTATGGAGTTGGTCTTTGGGCTACGCACCCTATAAAGTTGTATCCCTCCAATAGCTCCTACCATGTAAGTTTGTATTGGAGTTGGTCTTTGGGCGCCGCACCCTATAAAGTTGTATCCCTCCAATAGCTTCTACCATGTAAGTTTGTATTGGAGTTGGTCTTTGGGCTACCACCCTATAAATTGTATCCTCCAATAGCTTCCTACCATGTAAGTTTGTATTGGAGTTGGTCTTTGGGCCGCACCTATAAGTTGTATCCCTCCAATAGCTTCTACCATGTAAGTTTGTATTGGAGTTGGTCTTTGGGCCCGCACCCTATAAAGTTGTATCCCTCCAATCTCTCTACCATGTAAGTTTGTATTGGAGTTGGTCTTTGGGCACCGCACCCTATACAGTTGTATCCCTCCAATAGCTTCTACCATGTAAGTTTGTATTGGAGTTGGTCTTTGGGCTAATACGCAGCCTATACAGTTGTATCCCTCCAATAGTGTCTACCATGTAAGTTTGTATTGGAGTTGGTCTTTAAGTGCTGCCCTTTTACAGTTTCTTTATTACTCCTGTGTCACTTTTTCTCATTTATTTAAACTAGTGAGAGCTGCTCTAGTTGGCCATTCTATTTAGATGCTACCTTTCACAATGGCTGATATCAGAGTTTACTGCATTTCCAGAGCAGTTACTAATGCATCTGACAAGGGATGCAAGGTTATCAATGTTGTAAAAAGGTTGGTTCCCTGTATCTGAGTGCAGAATTTCCCTCTAAAAATGCCCATCTGTTGGCAATCAGACATCAGGCAGCATGCACTATTACTATTCAAGTTCATACAAGGAGAAGATGAGTTTTTCAGCTTATCAATATGCCATATCATTTAAAATCGTATGTTCTAAGACCAATAAAAGGCTAACATCTGATTGGATGCTGCAGATAAATAGCACAGGCAAACTTTTCCATCTTTTGGTACATAAGCCGTATTGTTATGTCAGGACAGTTATGAAATGAGTGCTTCAGGGGCATGATGGGTAATGATTGTTATGTCCCACTTCCTTCTATCTTTGTTTTACTGAATGTTACGTTTTTTTTCCAAAAATTTTTTTCCAAAAACATGTCAATCATTTAAAAGGAAAAAAATCCATCAACAAGATTTCCTTTGTTCACACACATAAAATTGTAAAAATAAAGAAAATGTCAATGTCTGGCATAATAATGGAAATATAAAATACAAAAAACAGTCTGTGAACCTACAGGAAGCGTATCCCTTACCCTCTCCAAGGGCAGAGCCAGCTCGTTTAGCAGGTAACCGCAATCCATTCAAGGTGTGGTGAATTAGGAACAGGTATCACATAAAAGAGGTTTTATTAGCACCAAAGAAAAGCATTATCTGTGGATCGATCCATCTGATAAGTACAACTTGCAGAAACCAGGGGAGAAAACGGTAAGTCGCAGCCTTAAGCCTTTCGTGAATGATAGTCACTTCCTCAGAGACTCATATAAAGCCTTTGTGAGGATTTCAGGGAGATGACCCTACCTGCTCCCTCTGTAGGTTAATATATGCAATTGGCTGATTTAGAGTTGATCCTCAATTTAGCTTTGTTTAGGCTGAGGCCACACTACAAGGCACCAAATCATGCAGGCAATCGCGAGCGTTATGATTGGGTGCACAAATTCTGTGCGTTCGCGCATGTTGTTTAGCGTTTGCACTCGCGGTTTTGCTATTTTCACATGCCTGAACCCAAAAGCACACGCAATCGCATGCCCATCGGAAACCGCAGGAATTTTCACGTTCCCACAATTTCCATTTTAGCGCAAATCTCGGGCGCAAACGCTGGTGTGGCCTAGCCCTTACTGAACCAACAGGTAGACTCACAGGTCAGGAAATTTTGGTTTTGAATGGGCTTTAAATTAGTTACATAGTAACTGAGGTTGAATAAAGACACACATTCATTAATTGCTTTTGCATATTGCTTTTGAAGAATCACCAAGATAATACTGTTCTATTCCTATTGTCAAAGGGGTTCATATGCCTTATTTTCCAGAATTCAATTCTTATACAGTTTAGTCATTGACTGCTATGCTTCTTATACTTCAATGGCTTGCTACAGAATGTCTTATTAGGCCAATCGTGTTACATATCAGTACTGGTAAGGCACCATGTGACTGAGGTAAGGCAGGATGGCAATACTTGTACTTTCCAGTCAGCCAGTCCCTTGCTGCAAACCACGTGGCTCGTTCAGCCCAATTAAGTCATTGGCTGTTACATCACCATAATGACTAGTGGCTAGCAACCTGAAAGAGAGGCGAGGGACCAGAATGCATATCTTCTTCCAGAAGTTCTGGGGAGAAAGGTATGTATTTCCAAAACAGGGTTCAGATTGTGTGGTTAAAAGTTTGTTGGGGAGTTGATGATAGCACACCATCCAACACTAGGGTTTCCCGCCATTTAATCGGTACAGTTTTAGAAGTAAAAGGGTGCATTGGTTTTCTCGATAGTGTGCTGATTAAATGGTGGAGGGTATTTAAATTTGTGTTTGGGCACTTTAGCTTTCAATTTTCCTTCTCTTTTTCTGAACAAAATAAGACACACAAGCATCCTGACACACAAAGGCACAAAGCCAGAAAACGTAGGAACAATCCTAAATTGTGGAAGGGCACATGTAAATCACTGGCTATATCACACATGCAGAGACGCTGATTTAATAGCACAGACACTGCCAAGCGCTAAATAACAGTAATATAATCCTTCATGCAGACAGACTGTTCCACTCAGCTTCAGCTCATCAGTATGATGAAATGTTAATTGCTTAATTAGCTAAGGTTACCATCCCTGTGTGCAACTACCTGATTCAAATATTCCTTCTATTTCTCATCTTTAGTGAATACAATACCCAACTGTGCAAAACAGAGCAGCAATCTGTAAGTTTTTCACCAGCAGACAAAGCTACCCCGAGGCAATAAATGCAATTAAAATGCACCGTGCACTTTACGAATATTGAACACGTATTTCAGATCAGCATTTAATTTAGTTACCTTTAAAGGCTGCAGATCCCAGAGCAAGGTAAGTGACATTGCCCAGCTCCATCAAGACCTGCCATGTTGCATCTCCTCTCAGTTGACCCAGAAAGTCGTCAGTTCCCAGCTTTATGGAACTCTATGGATGCAATCCGATGGCATGCTAAGAAGCCCATGCTAGGACTGGCCACGCTATGTGCACTGGGGCTTGTGCGCTGCGATCCGATGATCGGAGCACGTGCGATCACAATTTTTGGTGCAATTCACATGAGCTCCAATCCCAGAAAATTACAGGGATTGCAGTGGGCATGTACTCAGTGTGGCCTTGGCCTAAAAAGGGTTGAAAAATAGACAGGAAGCATCCCTGTCATTGAAACAATCCGTTACAGTAAGGGGTATCTTCATTTATCAGGTAATGGGTGATAACAATAGCTGCTGTCATTGATATTACAGTTTTGGGTTCTTCTATGATGTGGCCACGTTAACCCTTGAATTGCCCCCCAACCTCCATCTAGACATACCTGCTCCTCCCACCACCACATAATTAAACCTTTTGTTTTGTTGCCTTGTCTAGTGTGATTCACTTGATCCCATCTCGGAAATGATCATCGAAAATCAAATATTAGGAAATTTTGAAACAAGTTTTAAAAACCTGTGTTCGAAAATGTCTATAGAAAATTCAAAAAAATCCAATTCAATTAATTGAGTGTAAAATGGATTTTCAGAACTTAAAACAGTTCTGCAAAACTGTTCGTCTCTGGTCTTACAGACTAAATAACACCAATGGGCTTAACCCAAATGTGCAGGCTTGTTTTAAAAAAGTAGCAGAAATGCACTGTCCTAAAGGGTTAAAGTCCCTTTAATAATTGGCTAGCAGGACTTTAACCCTTAGGTTGCGGTTGAGAAACTTGCGCAGCTGCTGCAGCCTATTCACTAGTGCCTGTGCGGCGAATCCTGCTTTAGTATTTAGCTGGTGAATCACTTATTAGACACTGTACTTTACCTTCCGAGGAAGGTCACAGGAACGTTGGATGGTAAGACGCTATGCCTGCAAAATGCAGTCTTTAGATTTTACATAGGTGAGACGTTCATCTAGGGACGATTATCTAATCTAATGTCTGCCTAGTGTATTTCCAGCATTTGTCCAGAGCACCTGTGGGTGAGCGTCCCTGAAGGTGTTTTAGCGAAACAGATTTTACACTAGGCTTCCCCCATGACCTTAGGCATTTAAAAACCCAATCAGTACAGGGGTAACACATTCGGAATGTAGAAGTCATGGGGTGGTACGGCACCATATGACACAACATTTCCTGAAAGGGACATTTTATTTTAACACTTACCAATTTTACCTTGTGCTCCTATTGTGCAGAAAAAAGTGAACTAAACTAAAGCAACTAATGCCAGCCATATTCCATGAACGCTAAATGATGTGGGGCCATTTGGGGTAGAGGGGCTCAACTTGTTCTCCACTTTCAATAGAACCGAATAGGCTGCTTGGCTACTGTCTGACTGTACATGAATCGTATCAGTGCAGGAAGAGTAATGGAAACAGAGCAGTCACTTGTGTCCTTTATTTCTCTGCATAAAACAGGGTATTTAACAGCTTTATCTGTTTTGCATTATTGCATATGTGATCTGGACCATAGCACCATTTCTCCCCTGACAGTTTCTGCTCTGTTTCATGACTATGGTGATGACTCCTATCAGCCCCAGTTTAGTCTGTGGTTTGGGCCCCCTTCTTTCTATACAATGTGCACTGTACCGACATAATACTGAAAATCTGTAGCTGGGCACCCATGTTTCCTGGGCGTAGGCAGGGGCATAGGTTGCCTAGTGATTAATCCTGCTCTGCCTACCTGTGCAGTAGTGTTTTTATGGCGGACATGTCCATCATTCATTCAATGGAACATCAAATGTTCTGGATCATCTCTGCAAGGTAAATGGGACAATTTACATGAGGTCCGACATTGTTACCATGATTATTGCATCTAGCAGATACACAATCAAATCCATCATTGTGTAACCATGACTCCATTTTGGATTTCTGAAAGGCAATATGTTTGTGTGTTTGGCCACCTTAACAAATTATTGTCATTTTCCTGCAACAAACCATTAACTCTTCTCAAGAACATGTTGTGACATTTACTCTGTTGCACCTTTAAACAGCAGAACATTATTGCCACTTACCTAATGAAACACCAGGTATCAGGTCACACATCTCTCTATTGCCTCGAAGCGTGTACTGACAGGAGTGCAGTATATCACGCTTATCAAGAATATGGCGTGTGCCTCCATGCTGGGAGGGAGGGAGGGCGTGTCTGTTGCAGAATACCGACTTAAAAAGCTAATAAGATAAAAGGATAAAAGGAACAGATTACATATGGGGGGGTTATGGACTGGTCCATTTGCTTCCAGAACACAGACATAATGCAATAACCATTGTTATCTAGGGTTGCTACCTCTTCCCTTTAAAACAAACACATGCAAAATTGTCATAAAAGACTGGTCAGTATTCACATTAGAAAACATGATGCAGGCTGCATTGATTTCAGTGTAGCCATACAGAGTTAAAGGGCATGTTCACCCCAACCAAAACTTTCACACATAATGTAGCACCTTCCCAAACCCAATTTTCACAACACTTACCATTCTCGCCGTACTCCTTAGTCCACATATCTTGAAATCCTCTGGTACATCACTGCTCTTTCGCATTGCAGCCATCATTCAAGGCCAGGACGTCTGCACTGCCAATCTGCTTTACAGCTGCATTAGCTCACTTAGGGGCTCATGAAGTAAATAAAAGTTGTCTTACCTGACCGAGATCCCGCAATGCTTTATTCTCCTTCGTGACACTTACAGCATCCCGGTATCCCGGAAGGTAAGATGTAACTGTATTTTTATACCTGCATTGGTCCCGTACACCTCCATTCAATAAGTGTTTATTGTCGCGCTCAAAACTTAACTTGGCCTTTATTGTATATGCTACACCAGTGCAAAATGACTGTAAAACCCACACAAACCCAATATTACATTGGGTAGCGTGTGTTTTGACTAATATTGCATCGGCCTGTTAGTGCTCACAAAGCTGTAAAGGAGATGGAAGAAAGAGGGTAATGACTGGAGGAGTTAAAGGTAGGATATCTGCAAAATGGGGTTTGGGGTGGTGATTACTCTAGTTGCAAAAGGTTTTTAGGGTGAACATGCCCTTTAAAAAAAATGGTATTCAGCCTTGCAGTGTGTTTAGCCTTAAAGGGAAGAGGTGGTAGCCCTATTGTTATCCTATTATGGAAGAGAAAACCAAGGAAACTTCCTTGCAAACTATAGGATTTTAATGCTGTTAATAGTCACAGTTATAAAAGGGGCTTAAAAATGAGAAATGTATCTGCCTTCTGAGAAATGCAGATAAACACTGTTACCCCAAGCTGAGATGAGATGCTTTATCCCCATAATACTAATACAAAGTCTAAACCACTATTCTTCCAGTCCCCAACACAAGCATTAACAATTTCATTCATACATTGCACAGATAAAAACAAACTCCATTGCCAATTGGTTGCTACACCCAGAAAAGCACAGGTGCAAACAGGTTGTGGTTGTACAATTCACACAATCCTAACTAATATGGATAATAACTGCTACACCCTGAAATAGATATACACAGCACTGGTTCAAATATCTGCATATACATCAATTACAATATTATAGCAATCCTGCTCTACCCACCTGCATAATGGATCTTGCCTAGACTGTGATGCCCTGATGCCATAACCTCCAACATTCCCCTTTAATAGGTAGGCTTATGGAAACAACATTGTGCAGGTTTGCAGGGGGAGGATAATAAGGTGACCAGCTCTGTGCAATGCATTTCTCACGAGTGAACCAATACATAATGGAGGTAAGGCAAATTATTTTGTGTAAAAACATGTGTAGCTAAGTAGGTCATCTATAAAGTTAAATGGAGGTATCTGCCACAGTGAAAGCAGCATAACTTAAAGGGAAAATGTACCCATTACACAATGACATTTTATACCTTCCTCACTCCCATCCTTTTCTGTACATGAGAAGTACCCACTATCCTCCCCCCAAGGTACAGTCTCCATCTCCTGATATTACAGAATCTGGCCAATGGGAATACATGCTTCTTGCAGCAGTAGAGGGCTGAGGATTCCTATTCATCCACTCTGTTGGCAATCTGCACACGTTTCCTTAACATTGTATAATGATATTTAGCTTAGAAGAATAACACCACTATCTGCAAAGATTCTAAGAGTATAATTTCAACCTGTACATCTCTATTATACCTATAACCAGCCAATGGCTAACTATACAATTTATAGCCTTCCCTTTCACACAGAATAACAATTTCATGGATATGGCGTCATCTTGCCCTCTAACAATGAGCACCCACAAAGACAACGCACAATATTTTTATAAAATGTACAGAGCACGTACACACTGCTATTTCATGTTCTGCTGTTGACCATCACCAAGTCAAGATGCCACAGACTTCATTGATGTGTAACAGTACATTCCTATGCTTTTGGTCCAATTTTCCTTCTAAATATAAACAGTTCGAACCTCTTTGCTTGCCAGAGAAGAGACAGGGAGAGTGCAACAATCTGACACTTAATCTGGGTACACACAGTAACGATAAAGCCCCAATACCGTCGAATCCGACTGTATCGGGGCTTTATCACTACTGTACCTTCGTTTCCAAATGAGCACGCGGCCGCCAAACGTTCGTGTCGGCTGAACGCTCGTTTGGGAATGACCAAAAATTTCCATCGGCAGCGCTAGGCTCCCTATACACGAGTCTAGCGTGGCCGATGGCAATACAGTCCAGAGCGTTCTCCCTATGATGTTTATAGGGAGTGCTCGGGACTGTGTGTATGCAGATCTTTAAAAGATGGCAGACAGGATCTTGCAGATCCTGTCTGTCATCTTTCAAAAATCTGTTCTGCAAATGCTAGAAACTGTACCCAAATCCTGCATGGTAATATTTCATCTCACTGTATTGAAAACCTCCTCCGTCTATCTGCAAACCTATACTTATTGAGATTACTTGTGCCTTGTGTAATTAGAAAAGTGACTGGCTCAGTAAAAACACAGTAATCCCTTTAAGCATCAGAGACAGATGTGCTGCGTTATGCCAAGAAAATGTGCTTTTTTTGGGGCCAAGGTAAATTGTCACGTATTTTTCGATATGGTTTGGTTTTCCATGAATGAACAATTCTAACTAAGGAGTGCAAAATATAATACAACGCTCATTAAATTCTGTCTCGTAAACCAGCCTTCTTTAAAATAATCTTAGGTCAAATGTTTGACTAGTTAGCCAAATATTGCCTGAAAATGTTTTACCCAGCCTTGTCTGGGCAGCACAATATGGATACCCAGTACCCACAAAATTAGCCTTAGATTTTGTGGTTTAAGGTTGGAATCTTGGGGTCTTTTCATTTAAACTTTCGAAATGGAGCAGCCATATTATGTTTAAAAACAAGATGGCGGTGCTTCCTGTTTTAAGTTTGCATTGTCATTGAACATGTCACCACATAAGCTTCCTCATCTTTAAAAGGATTAATGGAACTGATAGTCAGGTTTTCCATAGCCAGGCTCTCTGGGCTATAATGCCCCTTTAACACCTGAGTTCAGAGCTGCAGCTAGAATTTCCGCCCTTTTAAAACAACTTCTCTCTGTAGAGTCCCAGGCTCTCTGTTGACGGTTTATTAATATTTATCGGGTTCCTTATTCCATTCAGGCAGGTGACTTGTCCGGGCTCCATGGGCAGTATGGCCCCTGCAAACTGTGCTGGTTATAGAAAACACACTAGAGTTCTTGCCAAAACAAGAAAGATGCTTCCCTGTCTGGGTACAGTCAGGTGTGAGAAGCCAAATTGTAGGGATATAAAGTCTAAGGGCACGGCCACACTGCGCCGCAAACTCAATCGCACACGGAATAGCATGCGATTTCATGTGCAATTTTGTTGCATTTGCGCATGCGTTTTCTTCATTAGGTATAGGAAACCGCATGCGATTGCAATTAAAAATGTGGAACGCAAATCGCAAAGCACCCAAAAATGCACGTTGCCTCGTTTTCAATGATCTCAAAAAAACGCAAGTGCAAACACACAAAAAACGCAGCAGTGTGGCCTAGCCCAAAGAAATGGAAAATAGCAGGGAAATATTGTAGAGCAGGGAACTGCAGGGTCTTCTAGTTATACTGGGTCTTCCTAGGTATGGGAATTCTGAATTGAGAAAGCCAGTCGGATGAATAGCGAAACGTCTTCAAGAACTAAACTTTAAGTCCAGTTGATGTAACTGAATACAACAGATACAGGTATTGGAATGCTGAAATTAGCCACACAGATACAAGTACCTCTCATGCACCAGCTGACGGCTCACCGGTCACATCACAGCTTCTCCCAATGTAACCGCCTACCTTATCTGTAGTCAAGCAAGCATAGTAAACAAAGCAAAGAGGTATTTGCTCATACGTGTGGCCACCCATGGAGGTTAGAATAGGATTTCCTATCTCCTTGGGATATGGGCTTTAAATATAAAAAGTTTGGGAGGACTTTTTTGGGACATAGTTTCCCTTTAATAAGCAGTTTTCTGAGCTGTAAGTCAGGAAAAATTAGTTTTAGCCAAAAGATTTCTTTTTAAGCACGAGGCCAGATGTGAGGGTTTGACAGGGAGCACAACGTGTCGTGTTCCAAACGCTAATGTGTTTTTTTAAGAATAATATTTTCTAAAAATAGTATAGAGTGAGTTCACTTCACTTACTTTTATATGAAAATCAAAGCCATTTAATGCAACGGTACATAAAGTCACTGCAAAAAAACACATATTGGGGGTTTATGATTAGACACGGTCTATGCAGACCTTCCAGGATTTCTACCATCTTTCAAACACTTTGGTTGTGGATATATTTGTATATATTTATATATACACTGAGACTCCCTGTAGTAGGAATTCCTCTCCCCCTATCATCCCCTCCCTCTGCTTAAAGGACAACTATACTCCCCTAAGGCCAAATCCTCATGTTTGCTCCTTTAAAAGAACCCAGGATGAGGACCTTAACCGCTCTGTCCTCATCCCCCGGGTTCATATTCACTTCTATGGTACTTACCATAGAAGTTTTGTGCGTGCTGTTCCACATTTCCTCCTTCCGGTCTGCAAGCTAACCTGTAGGAAGACACGTTGAAGAAGCTGTCTTTCTATTGGTGAATCCCCAGGTGAGAAGAGGAAAGCGGGGAACATAGCGTCTGTGTTTAGAACTTTGGAAGGTAAGTACAGGACTGAACCTTGGGGTAAGGACTGAGTGGTTTAGATCCTCACCCTGGGTTCTTTTAAAGGAAGGGGGGGGGGGTTATATTTTAGTTCTAGTTCTCCTTTAGAGCATACTATTCTATTTTTTTGTTGTTGTTATTTTGGGTAAGAGGCAGAGCTGATAGGCAATAGAGAAGATTGCATTAAAAAAAAAACTCTGCTGTACTTGCCACAGACACTAGAAAGGGGCCTGTTAAATTTCAAATTTAAACCCCTTAAGCACTGGCACCCCTACCATGAAGCAAACTGAAACATTTGCTCATGCCGCCCCCCCTTTGGTCACCTAGAAAGGTTTTTAAAAAAAGCAACTCCTTCCTGCAATACTGGGAGTGTGTGCTTCTCCTTACAGTACCTGCACCTGGGAATGGAGCAGAATGGACAGTAAGTTGTACTTGTGATGTCACGGCCCTGCCCCCTCCGACTCAAGGGCCCCCGACATCTGGCAGCCCTAATGGAGAATGATGGGGACTGTAGTCAGGGGAGAAATTTGTTAAGTTTAGTTACTCATCTTTATGCATGAGTGTGTGTTTCTGTATGTGTATCTGTGTATGCCTGTATCTATGTATGTTTGAGCCTACGCAGGCAAGTGTATCTGTATGCTTGTGTGGCATTGTGTATGCATGTGTGCCATCTTGTATGTGTGCATGCCATTCTGTATGCGTGGGCAGCTTATATTTCAGTCTGTACTGTGTGTATATTTACCAGTTCACCAGCCCTCCAATTCACCAGCCAGTATAAAGTCAGCCCTCCAGTCCACCAGACAGTGTTAAACCCACACCCAATTTCACAAATCATGGCCATGTCCACTTTCCCATTGAAGCCATGCCCACTTTACTGCGGTGCCATTAGGTGTCATTAGGTGTCATTCAAAACCTGTTTCAGGTGCCAAAAAGCCTAGAAACACCCCTGCCCTCAGTAAGCCAATGGTAAGCCAGGGTAATTTTAAAAGAAAAGATTATTCTACTAATGCATTTCAATACAACTGTCTAATATTTAAATATCGGTAAATAGAGAAGTATATTTATATTAGAGGGAACAGTACCCTGGCTCCATAAGTATCTTTATCATTCATCTGAGACAGAAAAGCCCTTTACTGGCCCAAACTGCTACCAAAATCTGTGTTCCATCCCACTGAACTGTGAAGCTCTCCTATCTATTCTGTGTGACTGTGTGCCTTGTGTAAGTATAGTGACTGGCTCAGTAAATTCACAGTAATCCAGATGAACTTTACTGTGCCAACACAATATGGTTTCTGCAGATCAATGCAAATTGTCACGAAATTCTGACTAACAATTGTGCCATTTATTACAAAGCAATTTAAAAACTGCCCTGTAATAATCTTTATAAACTAATCTGCCCAGTCATCCCATTGTTACATTAAAGCTTTAACTGCACAATGAATAACGCTTGGTATATACCCCATCTGGTCTGGTAGTGTATACCCTGCTACTGACATGGATATGGTGTCAGCCTCCTTTCTAATACATTGCTACAATATCTCTTCTATGCAAGGGCACTGTAAGTAGGTGCCAGCCTGCTCTCTCTGGCAAAATGTATATTTTGTGTATGCAAATAACGTGCCAGTCTGCCATTCTTACCTTTATAACAATTGGCCACAATGATAGTGCCATCCTGCCCGACTGTCTACATACACAAACCGACTTTCAGTCTGCCCTCTCACAAACCTCTCAAAAATATATAGTCAATGCCAAATTGCCCCACAGTGCACATACACAGAGCCAGTGCCAGCCTGACCAATCATGCATCTCTATGACATACACAGAACAGGCTCAGTATGCACAGCTATTCTACTCAGTGTCACGTAGGCACAGTGGATGTTTCTAGCTGTGTTTCAGTCCATGCAGTGCAGCTCATTGTGTTCCGATAGTCATAGGAGATAAAGAGAAGTGTGTCAGTTCTCTGACTCATTGGTAAATTGTTTCCTGAGCCCAACACCACATCCTTTAGGCCTTTGGAAAATAGGGGCAAACCTACTACCTCACTTGCTGTGTTTCTCAGTCCCTCTGCCTAATGACATTAACCACAGAGCTGCCTAGGGGTACCAACGATGGGCACAGGGAAGTCACAACGTGGCATAGTCTGTGGAACTAAACACAAATGCTGCCTTGTCCTTACCACTCTTTGTCTTATTAATCATGAGACAGAGGTCATCGAATTCTTTTTCCTGAGACTGGGTATATACGATTTCCCATGTCCAGCCCTCTGCCTTTAAAAGGGAAGTTCAGTGCAAATACATATGCTTTTCAGAAAAAAGAGCAGTATTTGTTCATTCCAATGACCTTAATCTGCCAATTCCATATTTTGTCTGTGTATAAATAAATGTGTATAAACAACTTTCTGTTTGCAGGACCCCTAGTAGAGACCGTTATGGTTTTGCCCTTGACCCAGCGCCTGGGTTGATTCAGTTGCTCAGTAGAGATCTGAGCATGTTTGACCCATCCAACAGCCAATCAGTAGAAATTACTGTTAGGAACATTCCAAGGATGTTAGAACCTGAAATGGCAGCTCACTAATGTCAACAGCAGGGAACAGCAAAGGGTATGAAATCAACTGATTTTTCAAAATGGGAAAGAATATGTAGAATAGCTAGGTATGCACAATACAAACCAAGAATTTTTAAAATATTGATATTTTCCACTGAACTTTCCCTTTAACTTCCCCTTTTATCAATGAAGCATTTTTATTCATAACACATCTCACATGAAAATGTTCACTAGTGCTGCTGAACTACACGTGCCTGCTAGCCAAGTGTTCGTATAGTGAAAGTTAAACAATAACTGTAGTGTCCGTTGCGTGAAACTTTATAGGTCCCATTCATTCCAGCAGTATCTAAAGATATGTTCAACCTGCTGTCCCCATCTTGTTTCATTACAAATACCAGCATCCCCTGTCAAGCACAAGTTGGGCTGAACCAGCTGCAAATATACCAATAAGAACATTTCTAGCAAAGAACATAGTGATTTTTATCCCAACCACAGCCCTGCCAAGCTACCCCCCCCCCTTTCTTTTAACTGTAATGGGATGTCCCATTCTAATGCCTTTGTGCCTTCAAACCTGCAAGGTCACATAAATAATGTTACATTAAAAAAGGGGAAATTTTATTTGTTTATGGACATTCATTTCCTATCAGGAAAGACGATAATATTCCAGCGTGTTCCATTTTTCCATACATTCTGTTCTTGTATAGATGAGTTGATATTCTGGTTGTAAGTTGCCTTTGTTAGTGGGTGGGAAAAGAGTATTAGATTCCCAGCACTGGCTCCCTGCAAATTTAGTAGGGACTAAAAAAGCAAGCAATCAAAAAGTGGCTAGGTAATGTGTTATTAGTTATTAAAGAACAATATACACAAGGTTGGGCCTTCAGGTGAATATTTAACCTAGAATAGGAACGTTTACCACCATGCATTAATAGATCTATCCACTGTACAGAGCCAAGGCAGTTATGTTTCCGCTCAGGGCTGTGGATGTAAATTGCAGAATTCATTTCCCCTATTCCCATTTAATCCCTGTCAGTTCTGCACCATTAAAATGCAGGTGGAAAATCAATTGAATATTTATGTCACTTTCTAGTGACACTTTCTAGTGTCTGCTCCATGTGAAAGGAAGTGTAATCCAAAAAAAGTTTGTCTGCTATAATACAGGATGTGATGTGTATTGTAATGGACATATACACCAAGGCTCCTTATATACCACCTCCAGCCTGCAAGTGGTGTCAGTGAGGAGAGAAAGTGAAAGTAGATTGTGGTGTGTGCTTTGGAGTAATATTGACTCTAACACAAGATCCTGTGTATACGACCCTGTTACCGGGGACAGATTATTGGACAGACAATTTACCTTATTGGATACAAACTCTGAGGCAACAGATAAGTATAAACCAACTTACAAGGACACACAATATACAGGCCTGGACAATATTCAAAGTGGTGCACCATAAACCTGATCCATGTGATATAGTAACTATGTAAAGTGATCCATTTGATATAGTAACTATGGACATGGATAGAAAATTGGTTAATGAATAGGATGCAGAGAGTAGTTGTAAATGGGGCTTCATCATTATGGACTAAAGTGCTAAGTGGGGTGCCACAGGGTTCTGTGTTGGGGCCGCTTCTATTTAAGGTAGGCACAGCTCCTTTACCTCCCGTTTCAATAGAACTGGATTCCAAAATGTTAAAAATACGAGTGGAATACCCTTTTCTATATCTAGCTACACCTATCCATATCTCTCTATCTACAGTATATCTCTATTATCCATGTATCTACAGTATATCTATCTATCATCTATCTATTATCCATCTATCTATCATCCATCTATCTCTATCTATCATCACCCATCTATCTATATTTATCTATAACTATTTATCCATCATCTATCTATCAATTTTTATCTATCAACAATAAAGAATATGTCCTGGGCACACCTTAATGACTTTTTATATTTATTAACTTTTTGGTGCTGCACTGAGCACCTTCATAATTCTATCTATCCATCTATCTATCTATCTATCTATCTATCTATCTATCTATCTATCTATCTATCTCTATCTCTATTTATCATCTATCTTATTTATCTATCATTTATCTATATCTATTTATAAATCTATGATCTATTTATATATATTTATCTATGATCTATCTATATTTATATAATCTATCTATGTCCAATTATCTATATCTATCTACCATCTATTATCTATATATCAGTCTATTTATCTATATCTATCCTATCTATTATCTAATCCATCTATCTATAATCTATGTGTTATATATCATCTATATATCTATCTTATCTATCCATTATGTATGTATGTATCTGTCTATCTATATTTATATCTATCCCTTATTCCTTATATTATATAAATACTAACAAAAGTGTGCCCGTTGGTGCACAATGAAAATTATGTGTGTATGTTTTGCTATGTGTGGATATAGTGGATATAGAATCTTTACACAGGTATATTTTAAACTGTGACTCAGTCACCAGCTTCCAGAGAAACCAAATAGGATAATCCTGCAGGTCTGAGAGTACCCAGGCAACCATGCCACACTGTGTGGTTGAAACTAAACATGCTAGGTTAATACTTATTAGTATTCACCACGGCCAGTGGTGATGGTATCTCATATATTATAACAGAAGGTACCTCACAGCATCATGTTATTATAATAGCATTGCCCTAATAATCTAACGTATAAACAAACATTTCTCATTCCCAGTTTATTTAAAGAAATGGATTTATCCTTTATATACTCTTTTATACAGATCTAATTGAAAATAAATTGCTTCAGAGCAATTATTAATAACTGATAACTGCTTTTTATTTCAGTATCACAGTAAATCCTTGGTATACTTGCTTGGCTTTACCACTAAGCAAAAGGCTGAGGACTTGCAAGCAAGCACCTTCATCCCAACCATTAAAAGTGGCTGCCAATTCAAATTGTTCTAGCCAATCAGTCCACTCCCTAGTATAGTATTTGAGGTTGAATAAAGACATACCCCCATCCAGTTCAACCCATCTAGCAATATCCTCATTTCCTGCCTAACTGTTGATCCAGAGGAAGGCAAAAAAACCCCACAAAATTTATGAAGGGGGAAAAAATTCCTTCCCAACTCTAAGTGGCAATCGGAAATTTCCTTGGATCAACCCTACTTTATGTATCAATACCAGTAACTTGCAACATTCCTTGTTTGCAGAAACTCATCCAGCTTTTTTTTGAAACTGACCAATGAACCTGCCATCACAACATCCACTGGAAGACAGTTCCATAGCTTTACCGTTCTCACAGTGAAAAACCCTTTCCGAACTTGAAGCCTAAATCTTTTTTTCTTCAAGTCTTAAGGGATGTCCTCGTGTCCTTTGACATGTTCTATTGGTGAACAATGCCCCAGATAGTTTATTGTATGGCCCATTAATGTATTTATACACAGTAATCATATCCCCACGTAAGCGCCTTTTTTTCCAGCGTACATAATTGTAACTTTTCCAGTCTCTCTTCATATTCAAGCTCCCCCAATCCCCTTATTAATTTAGTTGCCCTTCTCTGAACCCTTTCCATTTTAAAGATGTCATTTTGTACACAGGATTCCAAAATTGCACTGCATATTCCAAATGAGGCCTTACCAATGCTTTGTAAAGAGGGAGAATTACATTTTCCTCCCTTGAATCCATACCTCTCTTTATACAAGACAATACCATGCTGGCTCTGGCTGTTGCCGTCTGGCACTGCTTGCTACCTTTAAGTTTGTTATCCACCAAAACTCCAATATCCCTTTCCAACAGGGATTCACTTAACACAGAGCCATTTATAGTATAAGCAGCACAAGGATTTTTAAGTCCAAAATGCATCAGCTTACATTTATCAACATTGAATTTCATCTACCACTTAGCAGCCCAATATGACTATATAGATCCCCCTGCAACGATTCCACATCCTCTGAAGTTTTTAATGGTTGACAAAGTTTTGTGTCGTCAGCAAACACAAACCTTGCTGACAATACCCACTTCCAAATCATTAATAAATAGATTAAAGGGTATTTCCACTCGTATTTTTAACATTTTGGAATCCAGTTCTATTGAAGAACAGGAGGTAAAGGAGCTGTGCCTTACCTTCCGTTCTTCAATAGAACAAACAGGAGCCAGGAGAGAAGGTAAGAAACTTACTCGCTCTTTCGCTCCCCCAGTGTGTAGTCTGACAGGTCCCGACGGACCTTGTATTCTATGCGCATAGATCGCGCATGCGCATAGAAGACAAGGTCCGTCGGGACCTGTCAGACTACACACTGGGGGAGCGAAAGAGCGAGTAAGTTTCTTACCTTCTCTCCTGGCTCCTGTTTGTTCTATTGAAGAACGGAAGGTAAGGCACAGCTCCTTTACCTCCTGTTCTTCAATAGAACTGGATTCCAAAATGTTAAAAATACGAGTGGAAATACCCTTTAATCTATTTATTAATGATTTGGAAGTGGGTATTGTCAGCAAGGTTTGTGTTTGCTGACGACACAAAACTTTGTCAACCATTAAAAACTTCAGAGGATGTGGAATCGTTGCAGGGGGATCTATATAGTCATATTGGGCTGCTAAGTGGTAGATGAAATTCAATGTTGATAAATGTAAGCTGATGCATTTTGGACTTAAAAATCCTTGTGCTGCTTATACTATAAATGGCTCTGTGTTAAGTGAATCCCTGTTGGAAAGGGATATTGGAGTTTTGGTGGATAACAAACTTAAAGGTAGCAAGCAGTGCCAGACGGCAACAGCCAGAGCCAGCATGGTATTGTCTTGTATAAAGAGAGGTATGGATTCAAGGGAGGAAAATGTAATTCTCCCTCTTTACAAAGCATTGGTAAGGCCTCATTTGGAATATGCAGTGCAATTTTGGAATCCTGTGTACAAAATGACATCTTTAAAATGGAAAGGGTTCAGAGAAGGGCAACTAAATTAATAAGGGGATTGGGGGAGCTTGAATATGAAGAGAGACTGGAAAAGTTACAATTATGTACGCTGGAAAAAAAGGCGCTTACGTGGGGATATGATTACTGTGTATAAATACATTAATGGGCCATACAATAAACTATCTGGGGCATTGTTCACCAATAGAACATGTCAAAGGACACGAGGACATCCCTTAAGACTTGAAGAAAAAAAGATTTAGGCTTCAAGTTCGGAAAGGGTTTTTCACTGTGAGAACGGTAAAGCTATGGAACTGTCTTCCAGTGGATGTTGTGATGGCAGGTTCATTGGTCAGTTTCAAAAAAAAGCTGGATGAGTTTCTGCAAACAAGGAATGTTGCAAGTTACTGGTATTGATACATAAAGTAGGGTTGATCCAAGGAAATTTCCGATTGCCACTTAGAGTTGGGAAGGAATTTTTTCCCCCTTCATAAATTTTGTGGGGTTTTTTTGCCTTCCTCTGGATCAACAGTTAGGCAGGAAATGAGGATATTGCTAGATGGGTTGAACTGGATGGGGGTATGTCTTTATTCAACCTCAAATACTATACTAGGGAGTGGACTGATTGGCTAGAACAATTTGAATTGGCAGCCACTTTTAATGGTTGGGATGAAGGTGCTTGCTTGCAAGTCCTCAGCCTTTTGCTTAGTGGTAAAGCCAAGCAAGTATACCAAGGATTTACTGTGATACTGAAATAAAAAGCAGTTATCAGTTATTAATAATTGCTCTGAAGCAATTTATTTTCAATTAGATCTGTATAAAAGAGTATATAAAGGATAAATCCATTTCTTTAAATAAACTGGGAATGAGAAATGTTTGTTTATACGTTAGATTATTAGGGCAATGCTATTATAATAACATGATGCTGTGAGGTACCTTCTGTTATAATATATGAGATACCATCACCACTGGCCGTGGTGAATACTAATAAGTATTAACCTAGCATGTTTAGTTTCAACCACACAGTGTGGCATGGTTGCCTGGGTACTCTCAGACCTGCAGGATTATCCTATTTGGTTTCTCTGGAAGCTGGTGACTGAGTCACAGTTTAAAATATACCTGTGTAAAGATTCTATATCCACTATATCCACACATAGCAAAACATACACACATAATTTTCATTGTGCACCAACGGGCACACTTTTGTTAGTATTTATATAATATAAGGAATAAGGGATAGATATAAATATAGATAGACAGATACATACATACATAATGGATAGATAAGATAGATATATAGATGATATATAACACATAGATTATAGATAGATGGATTAGATAATAGATAGGATAGATATAGATAAATAGACTGATATATAGATAATAGATGGTAGATAGATATAGATAATTGGACATAGATAGATTATATAAATATAGATAGATCATAGATAAATATATATAAATAGATCATAGATTTATAAATAGATATAGATAAATGATAGATAAATAAGATAGATGATAAATAGAGATAGAGATAGATAGATAGATAGATAGATAGATAGATAGATAGATAGATAGATAGATGGATAGATAGAATTATGAAGGTGCTCAGTGCAGCACCAAAAAGTTAATAAATATAAAAAGTCATTAAGGTGTGCCCAGGACATATTCTTTATTGTTGATAGATAAAAATTGATAGATAGATGATGGATAAATAGTTATAGATAAATATAGATAGATGGGTGATGATAGATAGAGATAGATGGATGATAGATAGATGGATAATAGATAGATGATAGATAGATATACTGTAGATACATGGATAATAGAGATATACTGTAGATAGAGAGATATGGATAGGTGTAGCTAGATATAGATAGATAATAGATATAGATAGATGGATGATAGATATAGATAGATTGATGATAGATAGATGATAGATATACTGCAGATAGAGAGATATGGATAGGTGCAAATAGACATAGATAGATAATAGATAGACATATAGACAGATGGATGATATTTATATAGATAGATAGATATACTGTAGATAGAGAGATATGGATAGGTGTAGCTAGATATAGATAGATAATAGATATAGATAGATGGATGATAGATATAGATGGATGATAGATATAGATGATAGATATACTGCAGATAGAGAGATATGGATAGGTGTAGATAGATATGGATAGATAATAGATAGATATAGGTAGATGGATGATAGATAGATAGATAGATGATAGATAGATAGATACAGATAGATGATAGATTTAGATGGATGATAGATATACTGTTGATAGATGCATGATAGAGATACATATATAGATAGACTGTAGACAGATAGATATAGATAGATATAGATAGATAATAGATAGATATAGATAGATTGATAGACATATAATAGATGATTGATAGATATAGAGATGATGGATAGATAGATAGATGGATAGATAATGTGATAGATAGATTGATAGATTGTTGATAGATATAGAGATGATGGATAGATAGATAGATAGATAGATAGATACAGAGATAATGTGATAGATAGATGGATAGATAATGTGATAGATGGATGGATGATAGATAGTTGATAGATATAGAGATGATAGATGGATGGATGGATAGATGGATATTTGATATAGAGGTGGGTATCCCAGGGGCCCCCACATACTGGACTGTACCAATAAAATGAAGTATTACCTGCAGTGCATTGTGCCATGTGAAACCCTCCAGCAGTTTACAGGTTAATGGAATTCTCTCCCATCAATACGGTGTCAATGTGGAGGTGCCCACCCACCCACGTGTCCCTAATATTCTAGGGGGTAGATTTTCTTTTTTTATGATTTAACCTTGTCTCTGATTGGTTGCTGAAGTCCTCTTCTGATTGGCTGCAGTTTTCCGGGACTTTAAAACTCTGGTGCATAAAAGCTCGGAGACTTGACCCGGAGCCCCGCACAGAGGGTTAGAGCGACTCCACCCAGCATGTATCACGTGACCGGCCTCCTGCTCCTGGTCATCTCTGTGAGCGCCTCTTATGACATGGATCCCAATGACTCTGTGGGCACCAGGAAGGGCAGATTGCCACAGCAGAGCTCAGGTGAGAGGGTACAGTGATGGTCGGGAGGGGCAGACAGGACGGGACGTGACTTTTCTCAGCTGTGAGATGGGGGGAGACGGGGATCAGGTTTCTGAGGGTCGGTTCTGAAGCCCTGACATAAACCATTATCACTATTATTATCACACATTTATTGTTATCACTATTATTATTATCACTATTAGTATTATCACTTATTATTATTCCTATTATCACTATTGTTATTATTATCTGTATTATTATTATCACTATTATTATTATTCCTTTTATTACTGTTATTATTATCACTATTATTATTATTATCACTGTTATTATTATTACTCCTATTATTATTATCCATATTATATTTCTATTATTCCTATTATTATCATCCCTATTATATTATCACTGTTATTATTATCCCTATTATTATTATTCCTATTATAATTATTCCTATTATCATCCCTATTATATTATTATCCCTGTTATTATTATTACTGTTATTATTATCACTTATTATCCCTATTATTATTATCATCCCTATTATTATTATTCCTATTATATTATCATCCCTATTATATTACTATTATTCCTATTATTATGCCTATTATTATTATCATCCCTATAATATTATTATCCCTATTATTATTATTATCCCTATTATATTCCTATTATTCATATTATTATCATCCCTATTATATTATCACTGTTATTATTATTATTCCTATTATATTGTCATGCCTATTATATTCCTATTATTATTGATTTGGCTTGATAAAGCCAAATTCCTGTTCTTTCTATTTCTTCTTCTTTTTCTTCTTCCGTTTTATTCTTCCTCTTTTTTTGGACTGTATCTCCTCCCACAGTTTTTGAGCTAGAGACATGAAATTCGGTACAGACGTGAGGGGCATATAGGAGGTGTGCTCTCTTCTAGCTAAGGAATCCACGGAAGCGTTACGGCGTTATCGGTGAATTATGGGACTTTTTTTCCCATAGACTATAATGGTAACAATCAAATGTGGATATTTTAAAACAGTTTGTTTCATGGTCATAAATACAAACGCTTATACCCCCAACCCCCCACACCGACACATGTACACCCACCTACTGACCTACCTTTCCATTCCCATGGAAGCCATACTTAAAGGGTAACTATAGTCAAAAAACGAATTTTGATCAATCATCAATAAAAGTTAGTTATATGGTCATACATGCAAAAATATATACCCCCCACCTTACACAGGTACACACACCTACTGACCTACCCTTTATTCCTTTGGCAGCCATACTTAAAGGGTAAATAAAGTCAAAAAAACTAATTTAGATTTTTCCTCAATAAAAGATAGTTTTATGGTTGTAAACACAAAAAAAGACATACCCACTTAACCAGACCCAGGTACACACACCTACTGATCTACTTATCCATTACTGTGGCAGCCATACTTAAAGGGTAACTAGAGTATAAAAAAAAAACTAATTTTGACCAATCCTCAAAAAAGTTTGTTTTTTTTAACCCCCAACCTGACACAGGTACACATACCTACTTATCTACTCTTCTATTTCTGTGGCAGACATTCTTAAAGGGTAACTATAGTCAAAAATACATTTTGATCAATAGTCAAAAAAGTTTGTTTTTTTAACTTCCAACCTGACACAGGTACATATACCAACTGAGGTACCCATTCATTCATGTGGCAATCATATTTAAAGGGTAAGTATAGTTAAAAAAAAAAAATCATTTTGACCAATCATCAAAAAAGTTAGTATTTTGTCCCCCAACCTGACACGAGTAAACACACCAACTGACCTGCCTTTAATTCATGTGACAGCCATATTTAAAGTGTAAGTAAAAAACAACAATGTCCTCATCATTGGCATTATTGAGTTTTACAATCTGCAGCACAAACACACATTCCCTTCCAAAATGCGGTCTTTCAAGCCAAATTCAAAGTTTATACTTAAACTTTTCCTTTCTAGTTATTCCTATTATTATTATTATTCCTATTATTATCACTGTTATTATTATTATTATCCCTATTATATTATCACTGTTATTATTATTCCTATTATATTACCACTGTTATTATTAGTATCCCTATTATTATTATCACTGTTGTTGTTATCCCTATTATTATTAGCCCTTTTTTTATTATTATCCCTATTATATTGTTATCCCTATTATTATTATTATTATTATTATTATTATTATCCCTTTATTATTCCTATTATATTACTATTATCCCTATTGCTATTATCCCTATTATTATCCCTTTTATTATTATTATTCCTATTATTATAATCCCTATTATTATTATTATCTATTATTATCATCCCTATTATATTACTATTGTCCCTGTTACTATTATCCCTATTATTATCATCCCTATGATATTATCTCTATTATTATCATCTCTATTATTATCATCCCTATTATATTATCCCTGTTATTATCCCTATTATTGTTATCCCTATTATTATAATTCCTATTGTATTATTATTCTTAATACATTTTCTATTATTATAATCCCTATTTTAATTTTCCCTATTATTATTATCTAGTATTATCATCCCTATTATATTATTATCATCGCTATTATTATCATCGCTATTATTATCATCGCTATTATTATCATCCCTATTATTATCATCCCTATTATTATCATCCCTATTATATAATCCCTGTTATTATTATCCCTGTTATTATTATCCCTGTTATTGTTAGTCCTATTATTATTATCCCTATTATTATTATCATCTCTATTATATTATCATCCCTATTATTGTTATCCCTATTATTATAATTCCTATTACATTATTATCCCTATTATTATTATTAATACATTTTCTATTATAATCCCTTTTTTTATTATCCCTATTATTATTATTATCCCTATTATTATTCTTAATAAATTTTCTATTATTATAATCCCTATTTTAATTATCCCTATTATTATTATTATCCCTATTATATTATCCCTGTTATTAGTATCGCTATTATTATTATTATTATTATTAATATCCCTATTATATTATTAGCCCTATTATTATTCCTATTAAATTTCCTATTAATGTAATCCCTATTTTAATTATCCCTATTATTATTATTATCCTATATACTAAAACCTGTCAAAATGCACAGACTCTGGACCTATCTGCACGTGACATCATCCAACCGCTGGCCACAGGTTCGGCGAGGGATGTGTGTGCGGGGGGGGGGGGGGCACCACGAGGTTCGCAAGTTATCCCTAATAGAGAATAGGCCATTAATATCCCTATTATATTATTGTTATTCTTATTGAGAATAGACCATAAATATGCCTAATATAATATTATTATCCCTAATAGAGAATAGACCTGATCCTCATGATTATTATATTATAATCCGTAATAGAGAATAGACCATTAATATCCCAATTATAATTGTATTATCCCTACTAGAGAATAGACCATTATCCCTAACAATATCAATACAATACCCACACATCTTCCAATGCAATGCAATTATATAAAAGATTGTACAATCAGGTTGAAGGATGTGTTGCATGAGGGATGATACTAGTAATTAGACTTTCTCCAATGTGAAAAGTTCTCCCTGTAGTGTTTTTCCAGTTACAGTGTCTCCAGGGCACCCGTGATTCTGTTTATTATATAAAACAATGCATGGCACTGTGTATAGTTACCAGTATTACACAAAAAATCCAGGCAGATTGTGCCTTTGGCTGTGGAACCCTGTGCACCACATTTGATATGTATTTTGAAAGATGTATCACAGTTATAGGCAAGTCTCCATTTAGGGATTTACGGTAATTTATAACTAACTGACTTTGTGCTTTGGAATCTGTGGGTCTCGAGAGAGAGTATAGATTGTAGCCCTGGGGGCTGCATTTTATATACGAGAATTGAGAAACCCGTGACGTAAACGTCACCAGTGGCTCTCGTGGTAGTTGGAACCTTAGACTTATCAGTTAGTCCCGCGATATTTGGATGTAGAAGATGGCTACAAATGGCGCCTCCATATTCAGTGCAAACAACCTGTAGAGAAAGCCGCATAGGCGAAATGTGTCCAGCTGTTTGTGTCCTTCTTCCTGCCTGCCCTGCTTAGCTGCGCCTATTGTGTACCCCCTTAGTATATGCTGACTGAATATACTGACTATGGACGGATAATTATAGAGATACACTAGTCTATATATGATGTATTTATTCCGATTAGGGGTTGACTTTTTGGCAGATTTAGAAGGACTTGAGATATATCTGTTGTGAATTGTATATAGAAGCTTTCAATGATCTGGATCCCCATATATGCACATTAAAGGGATTTTTATATATTTTCATACATAATGATGTGTGCTTGATTTTTTTCCTCTCTTTAACAATTCTATTTAAATATACTCTTTAGCACCTTACCCTTTATATGCGGGTTGAAATATATATATATATAATCTGTAATTGTTACCTGTGCCTAGACCAATTGTGTCCTACCACATTTGATATGTGTATTGGACAGTTTTAAGACAGAAATACGCAGTTGGGAATGTGTTTTTTCTAGCACAATACAGATTACCATAGTGATAGGGTAAAGTATATTATCCTGTAGGAAGATGGGCCCTTTGGGGCAGGGGCCAATCATTCCTAAATTCTACATGAAGGGGTTGGTTGCTAGACTTACAGGAACCTTGGATCTCTTTATTTCAGTCCCAAGTTAAATTATTTTGTCTATTGTAGTTATCAGTGGTTTCTTATGTGCAGTTAATGAATGAATGGCGGGGTGTAATCTATGTGGCCATGCAGGAGGACTTTAGTTCTCAGAGTAGAATATGAGGGGTCAAGGAAAAGGTGTGCAGGCACTGATCCGGGTGCCTAAAAGGTAAAGTAACCAGACCTCAATGGAACCATTTAGGTTTCACTTGACCATTAAATCTTGATATCTCTATGCTTATTATTTATGTATATATGTTCTCAGATGACCTCTTTGGACTAACTTACCTGTCTGTATTAATAATATATTGTAAGAATGAACTGTGCTGCATAGTAAAGTAGTGCTATAGCATGATTTCTGCATAGTTAAATTATATTGTCATAATTTACCCTTAGGTTGTCTCTTTTTTCGATTGATATAATGTCATTAGGAACTACACTTTGCATTCATGGATTGTGTTATTGGTCTTCTCAGTACCTGTACATTATGGCAGTAGGCAGCTCACTGTAATTGGTGGGACAGCAATGCCACTTAAGAAATGTTAAAAATAGAAGAGATCAGAAGTTTAAAACGTGTAATTGTCATTTCCCGTGAGACTATGGGTTTGCCCTGTGGATGTAATAGGGGTAGATATTTAGATTTAAGGATGTAAAATTATAATGGCAGTTGCATTTGGGATTAAAGAAAAGCAAATTGCTGGTATTCAGATGAGATGGTTTAAGATTTGGCTAACGCAGCAACTTGGTTTTCGGGCCTAGGCACTCCCTGTGGCTATTAGCCATTTATTTATTAGGTGCTCCCTCACTGGGTCCTCTACCACAGACCCTTAAGCTATAGCACAAGCAAAAGGATTGTGAGGGGCACACTTAGATGGTGAAAACACAAAGTATTTATTGAATCACGCACACACAACGTTTCAAGGATCACTATGTCTTCCTGTCCACCTGAGGAAGAGGACATAGTGATCCTCGAAACGTGTGTGCTTTGTGATTTCACCATCTAAGTGTGCCCCTCACAATTCTTTTGCTTGTGCTTAAGATTTGGCTAACCCAGTCCTCCACGTCACTTTATTTGTTTAATGGTGAAAGGGTTAACTCCCGTTACCTGATACAAATGAGCTCCTCGTGCTGTGAGCAATATATGTGGTTATCCGTCTGCGGTCAAGCTTTACATACTAGAAGGATGGAGATGAATGGCCATGCAGTTTTACTTTTCTGTGATACAGATATACAGGGGGAGGGGGCCCCAATACTTATCTGGTAACAGCTGTGTCTTGTGCATAGGAAACCTAATGCGCTGTCCTGCACAGCTGACTGGATTAGAGGGCCAATGAAAAGCGGGTCCTGCAGAGATGCAGAACTCAGGGGTCTGACTGTTCTGTTACCATAGAAACATTACTGCAACTTAACCCCTTCTTACTATGTGGCCTGCATGTCAGACACCCAACCTCTTTTTAAAGGAACCAACCCTGTTTGCCTGTATGTATGTATGTATAATTTTATTTATAAAGCGCCACTTGGGTATGCAGCGCTGTATAAAATACAGAGTATACAAAGGGAATAAGTGCAAGCCATTATACAGATAAATAACAATTAAATACAATTTCATACATCAGTTAAGAATACATTTATATAAACTATGTATAAATGGATATAAGTGCAACAAACCTCGTCACATTAGGAATGAGATCCCTGTCCTGAGGAGCTTACAATCTAAATGGTTCTTTGTTAACTTTGTACAAGGAACTGTTCCTGGACTTATATTGAATCCTGTGGGTTTCTTTTACAGTGGAGGTAGTTCGATGTTTGAATGGAGCACTGCAAGTGGGTTGCGGAGCGTTTGCTTGCCTGGAGAACTCCACCTGCGACACAGATGGGCTGTATGACATCTGCAAGGCCTTCCTAAACAGTGCTGCTAAGTTTGACACTCAGGTACCACATCTATCTGTAAACAAAAGGCAGTGATGTAAAAAGATGTTGTGATGTAATCATTATTCCTATCGGTTCTTAAATGGCTGTCTCTGCTAGATCTGTGATTAGGAATTAGAATAGAGATCCCATGGGTCCACTTTTTCAAACCTGACTCTCTACTGCTCATAAGTTTATAGCATGCCCATACCATTAATCTAAAATCTATACAAAGGTTAACAACCCCCTAATACACAATACTTAAATTCCCATGTTCACCGCCCCTTCTTTTCTGCTTGCTAGCTCTTAAGTGTATAGCAGACTTGGTGGGCAATGACTGACTGCTACCTGAGCTGCCACCTCTGTTCATGCATGTGTACATAAAATAGTACAGCTGTAAGAGGTGAGGGGTGGGGTGAACCTTGATTTAAATAGCTGCCTTCAGAACACATTGCAGTCTTGGGGTTGTAAGGAAGCTTAACCTAGACTGGGGGGTTGGAGACATTCCCTTTAAAGGGTACCAAACATGAAATACCTGACATGAACTGCACCAGATCCAAACCCACACACCTGCTACCTGCAACCCAAGACACAAATTTAAAAATGGCCATTTTAAAAGCTTAATTGTTCTGTGTTGGATGTCACTGTAAGAGTTAGAATTTTTTATAGGCATCAGCAAATCTGCAGAGTATATTCAGTTAGTCATTAAAAAGTCACTATCAGGTCAGTGCAGCGATAGCGACTCTCGGTACATAATAAATGTGTTAAAAAATCCAGGAGCCTGTCTTCCTGTGAAAATGTTTTTGTCTCTTTGTCCTCTGGGAGGTACTCTGGCATGCGCCGTGAAGCCGATTTACCCACCCCACCCCCCATCCAGATCCATCGCGCTGCACTTATTTTAACATTAAGGGGTGTGTACACTGTAAATCCAACTTACCATTACTAGATAGCTTACACTTTAAATGTAAAGTGTTTTCACTTTTTCTACCACCCTTCTATACTCGTCTCCTCCGTTTTCAGCCCCGCCCCCTTGAGAACGGGACAGTATTTGCTTGGCAAAGGGATTTGTCCAATCTCGTGGGGGCTGAGCTGAAAACGGGAAGAGACAGAAGGAGGAAGACAGAACCTTACAGCTAGTAACGGTAGGATATACATTTAAAGCCTAAGCTATCTAGTAATAGTAAGTTGGATTTACATTGTACTCTTTAAATCCTTTTGCTGTATTGTAGCTCTCCGCCTTCCAAACCTAACCGCATTGTCTATTTGTAAAAAACATTTAGAAGAACTAACTTACCTGACCGGGATCCCTTGGCTGACTCAATAGTCGTCTGTGATTGGCTGACTCTTAGCCAATCACAGAAGCGGCAGCTGGTTAAGCCCCCAATGCAAGTCTGGTGCATTGGAGGCTGAAGCAGAGGGAACCCCCGGGCTGGTAAGGAACTTTTTTTACAAACAAACAATGTGGTTAGGGTTGGGAGGGAGGAAGCTAAATTACAACAAACTGATAATTTTAAAGGGTACGTCCACCCTAAAAACTATAAAGTTTTTAAACCTGTTCGATCAGCAAATGACCATTATCTGATAATCAACCTTTCTCTGTGAATAGTTCATTCCACAACACATTGTATTGTATTTCACATGATATCTGCCCTGTTCATGGATGTCATATGGCTTTATGTTCTGCACAAACTAATTAAAATGAATGACTGATTTAAGTGTGATGTCTCTATCTTCTCTGGATCTTAAGTTATAGTTTCTCTGGTGGCCATACATGCACCAATCATGATCATATGATATCGAGATATACCGTTATTGTACGATCCTCGGTTTTGGGTATGCCAAGAGATTGTCGGAAACCTTTATAGAATCAAAGGAAAATGAAAGTTGCTGGTATTAATCTATAAAGGGGCACATTGCCAATACTGCAGGTTTAATATGTCTGCTAACAACGCAGCCTTAACGTAATGCTTGTAAATGAGGTCACTGTAAATGGGTCAGCGAGACATTAAAAAATGGCAGTTGCACCTCTCTATAAACGAGACTGAAATGGGTCACTAGACTTTACAAGAGACGTATTTTGACGTTTGGTTGTTATTTGTATTTTTAGGCTGAGCTGTGGGATTTTAAGGAGACAATGATCAAGGTTTGCCCCAGTCCAGTATCCCGTAGCAAATAGGCAGGTGAAGAAGAGGAGGAAGGGCACACTGGGGTGGTAAAATAAATGTAAAAGCTGTTGGCAAAGGAGAATTAGGGATAGGCCACACTAGAGCATTTTAAAATGCAATCTGTTGGCTAGTGTTGGCCAATTGGTCTGGCCACACTAGGTGCATTGCGCTGTGATCCGCTCTTTCGAGCGCATGCAATCATGTTTTTGGGAATCGCATGAGCTCCGGTAACATTGGGTGCGCACATGCTTCTCCCACTTTGTACAGTCTGGTAGAAAGAGCTTGCTGAAGTCTGCTTTGTGAAGCTAGTTCTGGAACCACAATCCGATCAACGTGAAGAAGCATGTATTCCCATTGGTCATTCCCTGGAGAAGGGAAAGCAGGTTCATGAAGCCAACTTTGGTAGGCATTTTCTAGTGAAGTAGGTAAGATCCAGGGGTGAAGGCCTTGCCATTATGGTCTTAGGCTGGATACATTTGTGGGGGGTGGGTTCACTGTATAATTTCCCTTTAATTCTTATTTAAAATAAATATCTTTTCCTAGGGACATGAATAAAAAAATAGGCTAATGATTCCCATGTAGTGCAATGTGTGCAAATAAAGAAATGTCTGTTGAATAACCGGAAGATTCATTTATTCAGTGAGTGGGTGTAATACACGAAGAGCAGATGTTCTGGAAACAGTTCTATTCTGTTCCTGTTAATCCCTTTTATCATATATTCATATCATGATCAACTCTCTATATCATTCCATCCACACTCCAAACAGTAGAATTATCTGATGCTCATAAGAGGTGAGCTTGATTGTGTGTGTGATATACACAGTTTCTGGCAAAAGTCTTGTCATTTTTAATTGATCAATTGGTGTTAGAAATAGCTCATATGAAAAGCTAAAACCCTCCCAAATATTAAATGTACTGGTAAAAAATAGTTTCACTGAAAAAAGATTTATCATTTAATCAAGACAGAAATGTCAAAATGTTGCGAGACAAAAGTGTAGTCGCCTATACAGAAAATGATTTACTTTACAGCCAATCCAAAGTTATGTCAACAAATTAAGTAGTGGTGCTGTGAGATCTAAATTTAATATCTTGTATGACTTCCATGAGCTTGAAGGACAGCATCCATGTGGTTTCGCAAGGATTCATACAATTTATTGATTAAATCATCAGGAATAGCCAAGAAAACAGTCTTGCATGCCTCCCAGAGTTCATCAATATTCTTTGGTTTCGTCTTCCATGCTTCCTCTTTCATCCTACCCCACATATGCTTAATGATGTTCATGTCAGATGACTGGGCTGGCCAATCCTGGAGCATCTTGATCTTCTTCGCCTTAAGGAACTTTGATGTGGAGACGGAAGTATGTGATGGAGCACTATCCTGCTGCAGATAGTGGTTGGGAATATGTGAGGTAGCTAAAACTTCTTGGTATTTTACATTATTGATATTGCCTTCCACTCTGCAGATCCCTCGCACACCCCCATACTGGATGTTACCCCAGACCATGATTTTGCTTCCAACAAACTTCACTGTTTTCTGGGTAAATCTTGGCTCCATGCGGGTTCCAGTAGGTCTCCTGCAATATTTGCGGTGACTGTGGTGTAATTCAACAGAAGATTCATCTGAAAAATCCACCTTTTCCCACTTTTCCAGCATCAATCCTTTTAGCAGGCTGTGGGACTTGGCGAATGCCACACGCATTTTTAATTTTTTTTTGTTTAGTGCTGGCTTATGGGCGCTGATTCGACCATGGAGGCCATTTCAAGACAGAATCTGATAAACTGTTCTGGTTGACACAGGGATTTCAAGTGACCAGGTCTCTTGGAGCTCTGCTGCAGTTGAAAATGGACTTGCCTTGGATTTTCGAGCCAACAAACGGTCCTCTCGAGCAGTTGTCTTGTGGAGTCTGCCTGACTTGGGCTGGTCAAAAACTTCTCCAGTTTCTTCAAATCTTTTCTTTATCCTCTGAACTTGACGCTGAGAGACATTGAAGGTGTGCGCCACATCAGCAGTGGATTTGGTCTTCAGCCTCTTGATAATCAACACTTTAGTCTCAGGGTGAATCTTACGCATGTTTGCAGAGGTCTATTTGCAGTTGATGTGAAGGTCTAGTGTACTGGGGTTCTTTTTATACACACCTGACACCTAATTGATCCATTATTAGTCACAGGTGAAGCCCATATGACAAGGCGACAACACTTAGGGGCATATTTATAAAGGATTGTCTTTTTCGCCAAATATTTAGCGCAGCACATCGCAGCGAAAATAGCGCCATTTGGGGCTTCGTTTCGCCTTATTTATAAAAAAGCGAAAAAAACACACTTCGCGGCTGAAAAAGGCGAACGGGCACGATAAAGAGCGAAAAGTATCGCAGCGAAAACTTAATGCATCTAAGAAGACTGCATTGTGAAAACCATTCGAAACCAGAAAAGCCCACTAGAAAATGATGTCAAGTTCAAAATGGCCACCTCACATTTACCAAGAAGTCAGCCATGTCTTATTTAGTCAATCTTCTTAGAATTTCTCAATTGGAATACAGTTTTCTTTTGCACTGCACATTCACCTTTCTAATGTGCGTTCGCCTTTCTAATGTGCGTTCGCCTTTCTAATGCGTGTTCGCTTTACCAAGGCATATTCCATTATAATGTGCGTTCGCCTTTCTAATGCGCGTTCGCTTTTCCAAGGCATATTCCATTATAATGTGCGTTCGCCTTTCTAATGTGCGTTCGCCTTTCTAATGTGCGTTCACCTTTCTAATGCGCGTTCGCCTTTCTAATGCGCGTTCGCTTTTCCAAGGCATATTACATTCTAATGCGCGATCGCCTTTCTAATGTCGCTTTTCCAAGGCATATTACACTCTAATGCGCGTTCGCCTTTCTAATGTCGCTTTTCCAAGGCATATTACACTCTAATGCGCGTTCGCCTTTCTAATGTCGCTTTTCCAAGGCATATTACACTCTAATGCGCGATCACCCTTCTAATGCGCGTTCGCTTTTTCAAGGCATATTACCCATTAGAATGCCTTTTCGCTCAAACAATGACTTTTCACCACCTTCAGGGTCGCGCTAATCTTTCGCTCTTTTTAACGCAAAAACCACCTTTCGCTCTTTTATAAATCGCGTTATGCCTTTTCGCTCCCTTTTCGCTAAAATTACCATTGCGAAGTAAGGCGAAAAGGGTTTAGCGATAGCTCACGGAAACGGTTTCGCCATTCGTTAACGCTACCTTTATAAATATCGTTAACTGTCTTTTTGGCGAAAACCCATGCGAAAAGCGAATGCGAAAACATTTCGCTACTTTTCGCTCTTTTATAAATATGCCCCTTAGTCTTTGCAAAAATTGACTCAATGGGCTTTACCAAGCTGTGAATATTAGAATACTGAAGCGGCACTTCAGGTCTATTTGTACACAAGAGACAAGACTTTTGTCAGAAACTGTATATATATACATAAAAGAATTAATTTGGAGTCACACACAATTTCTCTTTGCAAATAAAAGCTTATATTGTCGCCATATGACTTCACAAAGACAACATCGGAACGCTTGGTTCCTTTTTTCAAGTCAAAAGCATATGTAACTCACAATGATATAATCACAGTATTTAAAGGATAAAACAGGAAATGACATCCCCTTCAATGTTACATTATATCCTGAAAGGCAAACAAAATAGCCCACACGTGGTGCCCTGTGGTGTGTATACGCAAGAATCCATGGTGCACATCTATCTATATGTGTAGCATGGTATTCGCGTACACAGACCACGAGGGCCAAGTAACAGAGGACAGCCAAAACAAGGAGCAACTATATTTAGAAAAATAGAGCAAAGAAAACCAGAAACATGATGCCAGGATGGAATATATACAACAACATACAGCACATATATGTGCACACCCTGACAATAGCCCTATATAAACAGATCCAAATCTTAATCCATGTGGATAAAGCGATTTAAGCCTCTTTATCCACCAGGTTTCACGTTTTCTTATCATGTGAACCTGAGGTTTTGGCTGTCCTCTGTTATTTGGCCCTCACGGGGCCCTGTGGTCTGTGTACGCGATTACCATGCTGCACATATAGATAGATGTGCACCATGGATTCTTGCGTATACACAGCACGGGGCACCATGTTTTTCTCTTTGCCTTTCAGGATATGATGTAACATTGAAGGGGATGTCATTTCCTGTTTTATCCTTTAAATACTGTGATTATATCATTGTGATTTACATATGCTGTTGAATTGAAAAAGGAACCAAACATTCCAAAACTTAGTCTTTGTGAAGTCATATCTATGGCGATAAAATAAGCTTTTATTTGCAAAGAGAAATTGTGTGCTACTCCAAATTATTTCTTGTCTATCCAAGGGAAACTTCCTATGGGAGATAAACACCACTAGGAGCTGTAGTGTTGGAGTGCTACCATTTTACCAGCAAAAAAAATAATATATATATACTATTGTAAAAAAAAAAAAAAAATAATATAAATATATATATATATACTCTGTTACCAACGGACAGAGCACTCGCAGGTCTTCTCTAAAGTCTTTTATTATTAATACATCAACGCGTTTCAGCTGTCACCGCAGCCGTCCTCAGGATGTGAATACAATTCAGGTAAGTGAAAATATAAAACCTAGGTTTCAACCCAACCCGCCCTTTGTGCTCCTCCCACGATTAGTTAACCCTATGTGTGCCAACAGTGACCATATGACTAAACACCATGATCAAATACTCCTGATAGCTCAGGGCTCATACATATTTAAGAGTTATAAAATACATAATTAAGAGTGATAGAATACATAAAATTCATAAAACCAATCAAACCCCCTGTGTTGCTCTCAAATAAGCTTAAATACATACATAAACATACCCCTTTGATTATATAAAAAATAAGTAAGAGTTTGGGGAGCTTTTTAAAAAAACTAAACATGCGGTTGGGGCTGGGGGACATGGGGGAGCAGAATATTTAGGGGGTTTTTCGCTAGGGGGAGGGATAGTAGAACGGGAGGGAGAGGGAGGGGGAGGGAGAAGGGCTGCAGCACGCATGGCAGGAATCTCCGGGAGGCCAGGTAGCAGGCAGTGTCCTATATGGACCTGCTAGCCTCCTGGTGGGCAGTTTTTGGAACTTTGGGGGGGGACTACAGGAGAACCAGATGGAGTTGGGATGTGAGGTAAGGATTAAACTACACTACATGGTGGGGCCAGTAGTTGGGGGGATTATAGTTTTGGGGGTGGACATGCCCTTTAAAGACAGATCACAAGTCCTGCAGTAGATCAAATGCACAAACAGGAGAACAAATTGATTGATCATTTGAGCCATGGCATATAAATATTCATACGCATATAGAACACACATATTGTGTGCGATTATGTTGATGCAATAAACAGGAGTATTTCCTTAGCAGAAAGTGTGTTCAGAGTTTTCTTTATTGCATAAAAATTGGACCCCATTCAGGGAGCTATCAGCCCTCTTCCTCAAGTGTCAGGTAGCTCCATGAATGTTGTGTTTATATATAATTTTCACACTTGATGCACATATACTAGTGTGTACTTGTTCTTTCCATTGTTCCTGTTGGTGACCTTTGGGTAGAAGACCTGTGACCCTACCATCACCTGGCAAGTTTACTACAGTGTGCTGAAGTTAAAAAAAAAAAAACTTTTTTGTAATGTATGATTCACTCAGTTCTTCTTTTCTATAAAAAATGTTACTTAAAAGGAAAAACACTTAATTGCCCAATCTATTATCAAAAATGTTTTTGTTTTGTTTTTATTTGGGGGGGTCAAAAGTCATTGCATTTGCTCACTGGTGACAGATGTCCCACTTGCCTCCCCCCATCCTTCTCTCCGTTCTACGTGAGTAACAGTTCCCGTCCAACTTTGTTGGGCTGGAAAGAAATGAAAGGGATTGTTGGCAGGACAGCTGTCAAATATTGCCCCCTTTGGTGCTCAGTTCAAGGCAAAAGTGGCAGGATAGGAGACAATAGACGATCTCTGACCAGAGTTTAACATTTCTTAAAATAACATTTTAGTGTTTCTTTCAAGATCAGAAACCTTTCACTAAAATACTAGTAGCCCTTAAAGTTAATACATTATGCATTTCTACCATCCAAAGACTGCAGGATAAAAAGCAATACTTTCTATTGATTTCCCTGGCTGTGCTGGACCCTTGAGTCAAGGGGGAAACATATATTATCCATTAAAGCCCCTTCTAGAATATGTAGTTCATTGTTGAAATCTAGCATACAAAAGCATATAGCAGAATGGGTTTAGATTCATACAGGTAAATGAGGTTAACTATAATGTTTTATAAAGTAAATGCAAATGAAGAGTTTAATCCTTTTTAAATTTTAATTTAATTTAAATTTAATTTAAAAGTTTAATGAATGTTTAATCCTCAAATGAAATGTCATGTTACATCCATGACCGACAGCTTCTAACTAGACATACCAGAAAGCAGAGAGAGGTATTCAGGCAGAATTGCAGGTAAGACTCCTATCTCTCAGCAGTCCTCACTATCACAGTTGTGGTGGGATTCGGGGAGTCATACAGACATAGCCTTAACATCTTAAACTGGTATTCAAGGCTTCACAGATTACATTAGATAGTTTGGAGGGGATTTTCTATTGTCACAAAAAGAAAAAAAAGGTAATCTCAAGATTGAGAACATTTCTGGTGGGAATCGAGAATACATTTCTCCCCTTTAGTTTGCAAATGAAGTGGCTCCAGATGCAGGTGTATTTCCCCCTCCTCTGTCTTGGACGCAATGAACCTATATTTAGCTATGTGTGTTACATAGTTCAGTGGATTTCCACTATATGGCAGATCTGGAAACCAATGCACCATGTAAATTATACTTCCTGAACTGCCCTTCGTTCAGAAACAGACTTTATCAAAACGTTCACAATGTTCATATTCGGCTGTTGTGGGGTTTTTATTGATCATTAAGCTGATTCTACAATACACATGTAAGAATTTTAACAAATATGTATTTGTTGACTCACAGGGTGATGTAGCGAGTACCAGCACGATCACAGCTCTTAGAAGGAAATTTGTCTAAATACTTTACTTAAAGTAGTTAAAGTTGTAACTCAAAAGAGCATTAAGCGCATCTGTACCCCGATTGCAGTAGTTGTGTGTGCTCTTCTTTGCAAACCCCTGCAACTATAGTCTTAAAGGAAGTATCCTCAGTACAATGCTACAAACATGATAGTGTGACTTTAAAACTATAATTAGTGATAACTATAATATCTTTACAAAGCAGACAATTTTTATACATTTTATTTGAAAAGAACACAACCTGCTTCTGCTTATCAGTTGCCCTGATTTATCTATTTATTGGCACACTAAGGGCCAGTGCTATTTCAAACAAGGAAAATGTAGAATCTATTGTTCCCAAGGGCAGCCATTTTGAATATGTCTGCTAGAAGTCTGGGTTTGCAATGATGACACAATTCCATTTCACTCCCCAATGAACACCTGTAACCCCAACAGTAGCCCTGTGTACAGAACAAAGCACAATGAAGAAGAAAGACTGCAATGTAGATACAAGATCCATCAGGTCTATAAGACTCATATTGGAGAGTAGATAATAGACACTATGTTGAAGGCAACCATTCAATAGATACAGGTGGATCTCTCCGCTACTAGTAAGCTTGGTAAAAACATTCTAAACTAAAATAGGAAGCATTATTCATTTTTGGATTGTGGCTTTTCAAATCATGGAGCTTCCTATGTGAAGTTCTCTGATGAGCAGCAATGAAGATTAATCTTACATCACAGATGGTCAAGAACTTTCCCATTCTATAAAAAGCAAAAAACTTAAACATCTGTTGCTTTTAAAATAAACAGAAAAAATGACTTTATTCTCTATTTTGGACATTTCATTTTTATTAGTACTTCCCAAAATTTATCTTCGACTAAAAAATAATTTTAATTGCTTTTTATTATTTTGGGGAAAAGGGTCTTTTTACAAAAAACATAATAGATACAGAAAGGACTAAGCAGCGGGAAACTCTCTCTACCATTGTGTCCTCCTGTCTATATATATATATATATACACTGTTACCAACGGACAGAGCACTCCGTTGGTAACAGTGTTTATATTCTACAGAGGCACCGGGGCATTTGAATAGGAAGCGTGAGTGCGGGACCGATGGAAGATTATTATATATATATATATACATATACTTTAAAGGCACAGCTCCTTCGCACTGGTATTCGGTATATCAAACTCCTATCAAAGACGGAGCACTCCTTGGACTTCAATCAATATGCTTTTATTAGTTCATCAGTAGGTCTGATCACCTACGCATTTCGGCCCAATGGCGGCAACTGCCGAAATGCTTAGGTGTTCAGAACAACTGATGTACTAATAATAAATTGATTTGAAGTCCAAGGAGTGCTCCGTCTTTGATACAACTTCTAAGGTAGGGATCTCCCACACTCTGTCCTATTAACTTCCACCAGGGTGCTCCAGTACAGAGATAATAGATAAGGTATAAATACGAAGCACTCCTCGGGTTTTCTCAGAACAATTTATTAACAAACACACTGTAGGTCTGATACACCTAGGCGTTTCAGCTCATCGGTTCCGGCTGACCCTGATGACGGCCCGGAACTGATGGGCTGAAACGCGTAGGTGTATCAGACCTACTGTGTGTTTGTTAATAAATTGTTCTGACAAACCCGAGGAGTGCTTTATGTGGGCACTCTCCCTTAATATGTAAATCCTTTATTATTCACTGATACCCCGGTGCATCCAGCAAAGAGATGTATAGAAGATACTTGAAAAAACTTCAGTGCACTCTCAAACAAATGCCTTTTAATTGGCCGTTGTGAAAACTGTACCTCAAGTAGTTCAGTCCCATAAACCCCTTTTCGTTTTACTTAAACCTTTCAAAGAGGCTCCCAGGGGCAGATATTCTGCCTACAAAACCGCAGCTCCTCTCTTCATCCGTGATAGTGACATTAAGGCAAATGGCTGACTCCCATTACACAACGAGACTTCTCTGCGACTGTGCATTCTCATAACCAACCAGCTCGCAATAGCATCAGAGGAGGGGTGTCCATGTCAGCGAGGGATTGGGGGGTTAAGTAGAATCAATGTGCTTTACTTTAATGGTTTGTGACAGGAAGCGAGCTGGGTTATGTTTATTGTGTTTTATGTGATCCTCCTGCAGGGAAAGGTGTTTGTGAAGGAGAGCCTGAGGTGTATAGTGAATGGCATCACATCTAAAGTTTTCCTAGCTATCAGGAGGTGCTCGAACCTACAGAGAATGATATCAGAGGTGCAGGAGGACTGTTACACAAAGATGGATATCTGCACCGTTGCACGTTACAACCCAGACGCCATCACCGAAGTTGTTCATTTACCTCATCATTTCTCCAACAGGTGAAGTTTGGGTTTTGTTCTACATGGTGACAGTAAGCTTTTTATCCATGGATACCAATAAACACCAAGGCATATCTGAAATAACATTTGTTGCAGAAGCAAATTGCATATGCAGATATTAACACTATTATAGCTCTTTAGTGCAATGCTGGAAATATATTTGCATACAGAAACCCACAATTCCCAGAGGGGGTGTAAGATCATTTTTTATTTATGTAGAAACTTATTCTAAGCTGCCTGGGAAAAAAGTAATTGCACAATCAGTGGTAGAGACATTTTCACTTTTGTTTCATACGGATGGAATAAATCTATAATTGTGGTCTGCGGCTTTTTCTCATACCCACATTTTGTTAGATGTGTTGACTAAGCAATGTAACTTCTGAATAGTGCAATATGTTCTTATGCAATATGTTCTTTGTATTTTTTAGCAAGATTCCGATTTGCCTCCAGGAATGAAATAATACAAAGACCTTTATTTAGAGCCTTTTGTCTGACCCCTGTAATAACTAATTATTTACAAGCTATCTATCATCTCTAGAAATGGGTATTAGTGAGTTTGTGTGTACAGTGTATTTCCCCTCTTCCTGATTTCTTTTCTTTTTTTTACTGACTGCTTTCTGGCAGTAACTGACTGCTTTCTGGCAGTTACTGACAGTTTTTAAACTCCTCCCCCATCTTCAATAATTTGGTTTGAAAGAGACAAATTACTGTTCTTTTTCTTTTATTCTTTGCATATATTTTTGGACTGTATCTTCTCCCACGGGTTGTAAACTAGAGACACAGACTTGCCGGACACATAGGAGAAGTGTGCTTTTAATTAGCCAACAAATCCATGAAAGCGTTTCTGAAATTCTCGACAAATATACAAACGTTTTGCTCATAGATTTTAATGGACACCAGAGTACCGGTCTCCTGATTACATTCATCTGTGAGCAGACCTAATCAGCGCTGATTAGCTGCCTTTTGATTGCCCATATCACAGATGCAGGTTTTAAAACTCACTTTGTGCAGCCTGTCAAGACAACTGCCTGTCAACTTTTTTTTTTTATGTTCTCCACCAAAACTATAACCCACTACTGGCCCCACTGTGAAGTGTTGATAAATCCTTACCTTACATCCCTGCTCCAAATGGCTGCCCTGCAATGTCTGCAAAGTCCCAAAAAGTGAAGAGTAGGAGCCTGGCTGTGTCCCAAAAGTTTTCTGCCTTTTACCTTTCCTCCGGGAGGTTTCTGGCATGCTCAGTGAAGCCCTCCCTCCCTCTGAATCCCATTTGTCTCTCCCTTCGCCTAACGCTTAACCCCTGTAGTGTAGTGGTCCCTAATCCCTCCCCAACCGCTATGTTTATAGAAAATGATCCGAACGTTACTTACTTTCCTTCATTCCCCAGGTTTTCTGTAATGCCGGCAGCCGCGTCCCTGATTGGCTGTCTCTCAGCCAATCAGAGACGCGACTGCCGGTCCCGCCCCCTGTTTGCAGTTCCGTGCAAGCAGAGGGCCGGGCAGTGCGGCAGAGGGAAGGTAAGTAACTATCTGGGGACTTTCTCAAAAATCTATTATGGCAGTTGGGGCTGGGGGACCAATAACTACAATATAAATAAAGTTAAAAAAAGGGATGAACATGCCCTTTAAAGGACAACTGAATGGTTTAGCTTTTCTGATTACCACCTACTGTTGATCTAATTATTTACTATTTTAATAAAGCTTGTATTTAAAGGGTAACTGTGATAAACACTAAGGACTTTCCTAAGTCTTTAGTATTACCTTAAAATGATCCTTGGACTTGCAAGTTTAATGAAGAGCTGAAGCTCCAATGTGTGAAGAAGCACTCCTGTTTATGACGTTGGGGCATGCTCCTTCTCTTTTTTTCAATAAAAAATAGCCATGGCTCATGCCTGGACCTTCTGTTAAGGGGCTCCACCTGAGGAGTCAGTCAGAAGGAACTGTCAATTTCTTTAAACATTGGAGCTCCAGATCTTCATGGAACTTGCAAATAGAAGCCTTGCTAAGGGATCATTTTAAATGTGATATAAAGGGCCATTGGAAAGCTATTTGTGTTTTCATCACAGTTCCCATTTAAACTAACCCTGATCCAGCTATGCCTCTTGTCCTTCCTCCTATCCATCCTTTTGCAAATGTCAATGCAATTAAAGGGCAACTAAAGCCACAGAACAACACTGAACCAGAAGGCAGAACACCTTGATATAAAGCCAGTAATCAGTGTCTTACCTCTCATTTTGATATGGGTGTTGGGAAATTTACCTAAATAATATATGGTTTTTGCTTAACATCACAGCATTCTAATGTCACACAGTCTGGTCAACGACCATTATGTTCTGCCCATGCTCAGTCCTTAGCTATGGCAGAAATTCTTACAGTTGGTCACACCCATTAATAATCTCTATCCAATCCTTTTATGGGGCAGATAAAGCAAGGAAGCATGTGACTGAGGTCAGGAGGTGTGGTCTGACACTGCACATATACACAGATACTTAATTCAGTTCTTAACAGGCTTACATTTATTTTAATACAATTTACTGAAGTCATATTATATAGCTTATTGGTGTTTTTAGGGGGGTTGTTTTCAGATTCTGGAGTATAAAAAATGGATTTAGTTCTCCTTTAAGGTCTGGCCATATACTGTAGGAGGGCGTGTCCTGGCTGCAGAGGATGATGGGTAACCCCTTTTGAATCACAGATTTTCGAATTTATATTTTTTTTAATGCTGTCACAAAAATACTCTTCTCTATCTCTCTCGTACCTATTGCAGGTATTACAACAAGCTGTTGCGAAGTCTTTTGGATTGTGATGAGGAAACTGTATTTGCCATTAAAAACAGCTTGATGGAGCAGATAGGACCCAATCTTGCCAGCCTTTTCCATGTTCTACAAAGTGACAAATGTTTTCACATCCAACCCCGTATGGATTTTAACCGTAAGCGAAATAATGACCATCAGAAGCTCCGGATATACCTCCGTAATGTTCGGGGTGAAAACGCTGCTCTTGTTCCTGACATGGTTGGTTCCACAGAAGAAGACTAGAAAAAGTTAAATTGTCTGCAATTGGAAATCTTTAGAACTTCTTAAGTAGCAGTTTCTCTTCACTGGAAATTCACTGAATTAGAATTGTAAGCCTAGATTAGCCAATCAGAGTTTGTAGAATGTGTCCCCTCTGCGTATGATCCATGATGTTCTCTACAGTTCCCACTCATAGTTAACAAATGGAAGGGACGAGTCTTCAACCTGGTGCAAATCAATCCTTTATTATATTACATGCCCAACAAATGTGAGGGTAAACACTGCAGGAACCTGTCCCTGATGCGTTTCGTGACAGTGGTCACTTCATCAGAGGGAAACACGAAACGCGTCAGGGACAGGTTCCTGCAGTGTTTACCCTCACATTTGTTGGCCATGTGATATAATAAAGGATTGATTTGCACCAGGTTGAAGACTCATCCCTTCCATTTATTATCAGTTGAGACATTTTAGGAATTTCTTCCATTGGAGGTGCCGGTCCTCCTGGGACTGAAAGTCTCCCTGTACTGCTGGGTCCGATGGTAGACCGGAGGAGGTAGGACACCCGATTTTTACTCCCACTCATAGGTTACTGCTTATAGCTTTCTGTGGCTATTGTTCCAATCTTGTGTTTTAGGACCACTCACTTGCAAATGTCCCAATGGTTGTTTATAAACAAAATCTAACGTCAAATTTAGAAGAGATATTATTTAAATTCATTTTAAAAGAGCAGAGCCTAGAAGAGTCGGTGAAGAGATGGTTTATATAGGACCAACTGTGATTTATTTGTGTATTAGCCGAAGTGATTGGTGGTTTATTAATAACAGGGCAGAGACATGCAGCTCAATGGAAACACTAGGGCTGATTCAACAAAAGATGCAAAAGATTGCCTGTGCTATTAATCTGCAACAACCAATCAAATGTTATCTTAACTGCAGTAACCCTGTAAAGTACATGTGATTGGTTGCTGCAATTTAATAGCATCTCTGTTTGCCTTATTTTTTCTCCTTCCTATTATTTATTAAAGGGTATCTATTTTTTTTATTTTTTTTAAATTGTACCTTCATATAGCGCCAGAGCCCACTACTGAAAACATTTTCCAGATTTTAAATTTGAGAAATCATAATCTGAAATCACAGGGAAAGACCTGTCACTCCAGAAGCAGAAATTATAATATGTGCCCTATCACTGACCTCTTACTAGGATTTTTGGCTGCCTGCCGGAACACTTTCTACAATTGAGAGAATCAGCAGAGAAAAGAAGGCAGGGGGAGGGAGGGGGAGATGTGTAAGCAGAGCAGTGTCCATGGTGAGGCTGTGCAGAACTTATTAGTGTCGCAGACACTACAAGAAGACAGTGAGTAAGGGAGGGTGGGGGCAGTTAGGAGCACTCACTAAACATGAATAATTTCATGACAAAGTAAGCAAAAATAAATATGTGAGTACCACCATTACTTCTCACATATTGTAGTTTCAGATAATATAAAGTTGCTTCAGTGAGTATAGTGACCCTTTGGCTGTGATGTAAAAAAGCACTTAAATGCCATTATATAATTTATTTATTTTTTAAATCTGAAAACAAGTTTTTTAAATTTACCTTATAACAGTCTGAACTGTTAAAAGATGCCCTGGGTATTAAACACAAAGGCAGCTTGCTGTGCAGTGCAATAACATTTAAAAGAATTCAAATATTACAGAGCATAAACAAGGTATCAGTGGAGAAGTTGGATCAGTGCTTTATGCCTACATCTCTGCAGGTTGGACATCCTTCCTTCATAACATTTAGTTCTCCTTTAAACTTCTTTTCGCTACTTCATTGTATAGCAACAACAACAAAATAAAGATTTATTTCAGAAATGAAAGTTAATCATCTAGAAAAGTAAATTGTTTGATGGCTAAGACTGTCCCTGGCAAATGAGAACCTGCAGAATAAGCAGTACTAAATGCCTTATTCTCTTTCCTTCACACTGATTGGACACCTTAAAACACAACAGCACATACAGAACAAGCTTTTCCAGATGACTGTCTGGAATTATGGGAGTTTCAATATGGAGGACAATAGCTTGCTTGTTTCTCTTTTCAACTTCATGCAAGTCATTACATGTGCATACGCCACTTAGGCTGGGTTTGGTTGAACAGAAAGTAATGAGATTGTATGCGGTAAGGCTTATGTTCTCTTTATAATGGTTTATTTTCAGAACTTGTAAGGCGGAGGGTGATGAGAGTGTAATTTATTTTGGGTCTAAGATGTTCTCCATCTGCATGTTTATATTTCTCCATAGGAGTAAGGGGAGCTAGTGTCCCTTAAAGGGCATGTCCACCCCCAAAACTATAATCCCCCCACTACTGGCCCCATTGTGTAGTGTAGTTTAATCCTTACCTCACATCCCAGCTCCATACGGTTCTCCTGTAGTCCCCCCCCAGAAAGTCCCAAAAACTGCCCACCAGGAGGATAGCAGAGTCCATATAGGACTCTGCCTCCTACCTGGCCTCCGGGAGAAGTTTGGCATGCGTACTGCAGCCCTTCTCTCCCTCCCGATTAGGATTCCCTCCCCCTACCATAAAACCCTTTTTACCAAACATTCCCCCTGTCCCCCCAGCCCCAACCGCTCTATTAGTAATATCAAAAAATGCCCAAAACATTACTTACCTTCCCTCTTGCCTACGCCGCACTGAACTCCCGGCAGCCGCATTCTGTGATTGGCTGCCGCTCAGCCAATCACAGACGCGACTGCTGGTCCTGTCCCTCTGCTTGCATTTTCTCGCAAGCAGAGGGCCTGGCAGCGCGGCGGAGGAAAGAGGGAAGGTAAGTAAAGGTTTTCTGATATTACTAGCATAGCGGTTGGGGCTGGGGGGACAGGGGGAATGTTTGGTAAAAATTTTTTCAGAAGGGTGGACATACCCTTTAACTGCATTGCTGTTTTTTTGTGGAAATTAGCCTAAAGGCACATGGAAAACACCAGAAAACTTTGCATATTGAGAATTAAAGCTGTAGCCCAAACTTTCCCTCTGCTTATGTTGATTTGTAAGTGGTGGTAGTCAACACGCAGACCAGATTTACCTACTCTGTACTGGAAAGACTCAACAATTTCAAAACTCTTCAACAAATGGCGCCCTGGGTCTGAATCCAGCTTGGAAAATGTCACAGATGGTGGGAAATGAGTGTTTATTTTGCATTTTCCCTTGCCAGGAGAGGTATAGAGCCCAGTTTCTAGAGGAAAGTGATAGAGCTTATTCAACTGTATGTATAATTTCAAGCAATATAATGCAGGAATTTGTCAGGAATGGGCAGATGGATCAGGGATGGATCGTGGGCTGGCAGATCAGGTAGAGTTACCTACCTACTTAAGTTTGTTCTTTTCCTTTTAGATATTACTGTGTGTTTGTGTAAATGTGGCACTGCCACTAGGTGGCCTCAATTTGTAGGTTGGTGTGAGGCACTAACTGATCTGAGGCCCAATGTGCCAAACACATCGCAATGTTATCGTAGAATAAAGTTGAGAATGGCTGTCTGTGTACTGTTTTTATTGTAGGATCAGAAGAGCAGTGATCGCATGGTCACTTATAAGGCCAATATTTTGCATGAGCAATCGCCAGAACCGATATTTTATTGGATCAGGTACAGATTGGCTGTATTCTAAAAGAGAACTAAACTTACATTTTTGTACTCTATAATCTTACACCTTAAAAACACTTCTAAAAAAATACAATATATGTAACACCCAAAAGGTAACTTTGTGCAAGCACATCACATCTCTTAAATTTCAATGACTTGGACCCTTGTCTTGACTGTAGCCTGATTGGCTTGAGACAATTAGTCCCTGTGACCTGCAGTAAGAAGTTTCTGCAGTAGGTATGAACTGGGCATGTGTGGAATACAAATCAGTCAGTGACCAACCTGTGATATCCTGAAATGCTGGGAAATAAAGCACACAAGCTTCATGTAAGTAAGGTACATTTCTCAGCACCCACATCACAGATTACTGCCTTAGGTCAAGGAGCTCTTCCTTCTGATTCCGTGTTGTTGACCAGAAAATTGTGCTTGTGACACTTATTAAAGGGCATCTATACCGAAAAAAATGTTATTTTAAATTGGCCATAACTAGAAACTATAATTCTTCCCAACCACCACTGTATCGTTTTTTTGTTGACCTGCCCCCTATTTCTTTAGATATCCAATCTAAAACTTCTTATATTTCAGCTGTCAATCAAGTTCCTTGCTCTCAAAAACTATTCTTTTGTGAGTAGTTTTACTGTAGCTGGAATGGTGACAGAGTTTTGAGAGTTGGAATGCTGTGTGCTGGCTTGACAGTTGGTTTGTGGGGGAAAAAGTCAGGTCGGATGGAAGTGGGAGTGGTTAAAAGAGGGAGGGGGGGATACTGCTCCTAAACAAAGTGTGTGCTTGATTAAAGGCATGCAGCAACACACGCAAATCAGAGTAAGTGCTACTTACATGTATTCAATTAAAGATGAGGCAAAGTAATTTTTTCAGTATAGTGTCCCTTTAAATCTGCATAATTATCTGCAAAGATCTAATATTGCATAGCATCTACTTCTTCCCCTTATGGAAACCTTACACTTGAGTATAAAAATAATAGCCTTCTAGCTACAGTTGTGTGTATTGTGTGTATGGTTTCTTAAAAGGGAAGGGCACATCATGCCATCGGACCTCCACATTCTTCTCAGTCTGTAGTAATTAAAATGACCGGAGGTCATTCTGCCAGTTTTACAGGATATCATACTCTCCAGGTTCTAGAATTTTGATCACTGCCATTTATCTTTAGAAGACAATGGCTATTGGAATTCCCAGTGTGGTTTTGCCTAGAGATTAAACAGTTGAAACACAGTTAGCATTAACTGACTGTTCTCATGCCTAATGCCAGTATCAGAACTGTCATCCTTCCACTCCATGCAAAATTACTGAGCACAAAGCTTATTATATATTTCCCCCAGGAAATTACTATTAAATGCATCTAGGTGCATACACTAGTAAAGTGCCCATCTGTATAAGAGCAGGCTATTCTAATTGAGGTAGGTACGGCTTTAAGAGCTGCTTATAAAAATCTCAAATTCCTTCTTGCTAAATGAGTCAGTTCCTACTCCCAGGCTGTGTGGGTTTTGGATGTCTACATGGAAAATGTAACCACAATTGTTTGCAGAACTGGAAAGTGCTTCTGGCTAGAGCTCTGCACGTTGCCAACATCAACGACGTCCATGCAAACCATTGCATACTATCTGTTCCTTTGACCGTCAAACACCTGCCTTACCATTGCAAGCACTGTAAGTTCTGGGTAGGAGATACTGAATGGCCCGGTAGATAGTAGGCCCTTTGTACTGTAATTAACTCTCCAAATGTGCAAAGTGTGGAAGTACATTCAGATCTAGGAATACATAATGGATTGTCCAAGTAAAAATATCAGGGCTGGTATATAAAGGTACAGTGTGTTAAATAAGTTAATTGTCTGCTACTAAATAATGCAACATATTGTCTTAACCTTACAGCATTACAAGTTTTCTGTAATGACAGAGGGCACCAAAATAAGAGGAAAGCTTAGGGCTTAAGTCTGTCAATATTTCTAATGGAAAGCAGCTCACATAAGTCGCACACTGATGTTCATAGGAAATGCTTAGTAGGGCTTTTCCCAGACAAACAATTAAGATTTTTCCCACTGAAAGATGAAATCAGGAAGCATATTCCATCCAAAGTTTCCCATGGCCCGAAGGGGAAACCCAAATCATAGGCCAATAGTTAAACCAAGGCTCAAAGGTTTTGGGGACCCCTTAACTCTATGGGCCATATTTATATCCTGTTCGTAATTGTACGATTGCCTATATAATACCATTGCCGTTTACTACCATTAATGTACAACAACGGATATAAATGTATGGCTGTGGCTTTACATTTATCAGAATTTTCTGATACCGCGCGTTAATAAATTTGGCCCAACTTTGTGAGGTTTTTGTCAGCTTAATTGTTGTTTGAAATAAATACTAATTCATAATTCCCAATGTGCTTCTATTATATACAGTGATTTGAAAAACTATTTGCCCCCTTCCTGATTTCTAATTCTTTTGCATGTTTGTCACACTTAAATGTTTCTACTCATCAAAAACCGTTAACTATTAGTCAAAGATAACATAATTGAACACAAAATGCAGTTTTAAATGATGGTTTTTATTATTTAGTGAGAAAAAAAACTCCAAATCTACATGGCCCTGTGTGAAAAAGTGATTGCCCCCTTGTTAAAAAATAACTTAACTGTGGTTTATCACACCTGTGTTCAATTTCTGTAGTCACCCCCAGGCCTGATTACTGCCACACCTGTTTCAATCAAGAAATCACTTAAATAGAAGCTATCTGACACAGAGAAGTAGACCAAAAGCACCTCAAAAGCTAGACATCATGCCAAGATCCAAAGAAATTCAGGAACAAATGAGAACAAAAGTAATTGAGATCTATCAGCCTGGTAAAGGTTATAAAGCCATTTCTAAAGATTTGGGACTCCAGCGAACCACAGTGAGAGCCATTATCCACAAATGGCAAAAACATGGAACAGTGATGAACCTTCCCAGGAGAGAGCAGAGAAAACTCATCCGAGAGGCCACAAAAGACCCCCAGGACAACATCTAAAGAACTGTAGGCCTCACTTGCCTCAATCAAGGTCAGTGTTCACGACTCCACCATAAGAAAGAGACTGGGCAAAAACGGCCTGCATGGCAGATATCCAAGGCGCAAACCACTTTTAAGCAAAAAGAACATAAGGGTTGTCTCAATTTTGCTAAAAAACATCTCAATGATTGCCAAGACTTTTGGGAAAATACCTTGTGGACCGACGAGACAAAAGTTGAAATTTTTGGAAGGTGCGTATCCCGTTACATCTGGCGTAGAAGTAACACAGCATTTCAGCAAAAGAACATCATACCAACAGTAAAATGTGGTGGTAGTGTGATGGTCTGGGGTTGTTTTGCTGCTTCAGGACCTGGAAGGCTTGCTGTGATAGATGGAACCATGAATTCTACTGTCTACCAAAAAATCCTGAAGGAGAATGTCCGGCCATCTGTTCGTCAACTCAAGCTGAAGCGATCTTGGGTGCTGCAGCAGGACAATGACCCAAAACACACCAGCAAATCCACCTCTGAATGGCTGAAGAAAAACAAAATGAAGACTTTGGAGTGGCCTAGTCAAAGTCCTGACCTGAATCCTATTGAGATGTTGTGGCATGACCTTAAAAAGGCGGTTCATGCTAGAAAACCCTCAAATAAAGCTGAATTACAACAATTCTGCAAAGATGAGTGGGCCAAAATTCCTCCAGAGCGCTGTAAAAGACTCGTTACAAGTTATCGCAAACGCTTGATTGCAGTTATTGCTGCTAAGGGTGGCCCAACCAGTTATTAGGTTCAGGGGGCAATCACTTTTTCACACAGGGCCATGTAGGTTTGGAGTTTTTTTTCTCACTAAATAATAAAAACCATCATTTAAAACTGCATTTTGTGTTCAATTATGTTATCTTTGACTAATAGTTAACGGTTTTTGATGAGCAGAAACATTTAAGTGTGACAAACATGCAAAAGAATAAGAAATCAGGAAGGGGGCAAATAGTTTTTCACACCACTGTATCTACCTCTGAATGGCACAGGCTTAGGTGAGGCACCTGTATTCTGCCCAGTACCCCGCAGTGTCTACTATATCAACCCCCAAGGACTTTAAACTGGCATTAGCGAACAAATGGGTTTAAAAGACTTACTTAAAATAAAGCTAGGATCCAGCTTTATTTTGATTCCTTCATCACAAACTTCCATAAATGGGATTTTGCAGGACAGGGCCTGAATCTCGGAGACCCTTCTTCCTGAACATAGAGCTATTAGCAGAGCCGTTTTCCAGGAATAATAACTCAATGAAATTTCTTTTAATGGTTCGAAAGGAGGAGGACTAAAGCTTTTAAGAACAAGACAAATCCCATGGTGGCACAAAGGATCTATTGATAGGTCTTAGATTCCAAGAGCAGATATTTGGACTTTTAGGGTATTGACAGCTAGATCCCTTGTCCTTGAACTAGGAAGTCTAAAATAGCAGGGACATCACAAACAAGAGTCTTTATTACTCTTTGAACACCAGGAACAGAAAGTTTTCCATATTCTCTGGTAGATAGCTGATGTTACAGGTTTCCTACATAACATCAATGTGTCAATAACTTCTAAAGACAATCTCAAAGACTCCATCATGTCTCTTTCAGAAACCAAGCCGTTAATTTGAGATCTTTCAGGTTCGGGTATAACACCAGCCCCTGGGAAAGGAGGTCGGGAACCAGAGAAAGAGGCCATGGAGGGCAGACAGGCAACTGCATCAGATCCGCATACCATGCCCTTCGAGGCCATGCTGGAGCTACAAGAATTATCAGGCACTTGTCTGAGCGAACTTTCTTCAATATCCTCGAGATTAACTGAAACGGGGGGAAATGTAACTCTGAATTTCCAGAGGATTTAGAGAGAATCTCTCCCTATTGCTTTCAGGTCCCTGTAGAGAGAGAAGTACATTGGATTGAAATTGTTGCATGAGGCCATGAGGTCTACTTGGGGAACCCTGCATTTCTGGCATATTTGTCGGAAAACCGATTCCTTCAACGACCACTCGTTCTGGTCTAACTCTGCTCAGACGGTCGGCCCATACATTCAGGGTTCCTTTGATGTATATGGCCGATAAATGTGTGACGTGGACTTCCGCCCAAGTGAATATGAGATTGGAGAGTCTGACTTCTTGTGCCTCCCTGATGGTTTATATATGCTGCCACAGTTGAATTGTCCGTCTGGATCTGAACTGCCTGGTTTAGAAGAAGATGCTGAAAAGCTTGGGGAGCTAATAAAATTGCCTTCAGTTCCCTGTAATTTGAGGATGTCAGAGCTTCCGAATTCGTCCACTTACCCTGGATGGACTGATTCTGACAATGAGCTCCCCATCCTATCTGGCTGGCATCCGTGGTCACCACTATCGGGATTTACAGAGATAAGGGTTTCCCTTTGTGAAGGTGATCCCTGATCAACCACTAGTTGCGGGATTGTTTTATCGACGTTGGAATGGACGTAAGGTTGTCACAGGAGCTCGGATCTTGACACCAGACTCCGAGAAAGAACTGTTGCAAGCCCCTCATGTGTGCTTTCACCCATGGTACTCCCTTGATCGCTGAGGAAAAAAGACCTAGAATTTCCAATATGTTCCTGAGAGAAATTATAGATGTTGTCTGCAAATTGATTATCATTGATCTTATCTTTGTAATTCTCTCTTCGGGAAGATAAACTCTGTTTTCCCCTGTATGGAAGATAAATCCCAGAAATCTTTTTTGTTGGCTGGGAATTAGATCTGACTTTTTTGTATTTATCAGCCAACCCAGTCTTTGAATGCAGGCCAAGGTTACTTGAGTATCAAGCTTTAACCTTTGCACCGAGCTTGCCCTGATCAGCCAGTCATCCAGATATGGGATAACCTTTACCCCTTGCTGCCTTAAGAAGGCTGAGACGATGACCATAACCTTGGTAAAGACTCTTGGGGCAGATGTAATTCTGAAGGGTAAGGCTGCAAACTGATAATGTATGATCTCTTGGTCTGTCTGGAGAGCAATCCGAAGAAACCTTTGATGGCAGGGACGAATCGGTATATAGAAATAAGCATCTTGCAAGTCCACGGTTGCTTAAAAATCCCTGGGAAGAAGTCATGGTGGACTTTACTGACTCCATCTTGAAATGTTTCTTTAATATGAGGGTGTTTAGAATCCTGAGGTCTATGATCATACGAAACTGGCCTGAGGATTTGGGAACCAGAAACACTTTCGAATACACTCCCAGGCCTATTTCCTCCAAGGGAACTGGACAAAGAACCTCTTGTTTTATAAAAGTTTGAACCGCCAAATTTATAGCTTAGGCCTTCTCTGCAGCTTTTGGGATCTGCGTAAGGAGAAAATTGTTGGGTGGGAGCTGAGTAAACCTAATCTTATGGTCTCTAGAACCCACTGGTCTGTAGAGATCTTTTCCCATTCCTAAAGAAAAAAGGTTAATCGACCTCCCACTGGCCTGGCGTCATTGGCTACTACCTCTGGGCTGTCTGAATCTAGAGAAGGTGGAGTTTCCCTAAATGGCCTGAAACCTCTACCTTTCCAGAAGGATTTCCTTTCCTGTGGCAAAAAAACATTTTCTTCGCCCTTCTTAGTCACTAAAGCGTCTAGCTCAGACCTGAACAAAAGACCTCCTTCAAAGGGCAATCTACATAATCTATTCTTGGAGGCCGTATCCACTTCCCAAGATTTAAGCCATATGGCTTAAAGAGATAATCCGCTGCCCTCTGCAGAATTGGAACATCCTTCAGAATTTGGTCTCTTGAGGTATTATGAGTTAAATTATATTCCAAATCGGCCAACCAGCTCTTTAGGGCCTTCGCAAATGAAGCCAAAGCTTTTAGGATAGATTTTAGGGTAGCTCCAGAGGAAGGAAAATAATTTCTTATAGCTGCCTCTGCTTTCCTTTCCATAGGTTCTTTAAGACTGGACCCATCTTCCAAGGGCAGAGTGGTACGCTTGACTGTTAGGGCTACAGGGGAATCCAGAAGTAAAACACAGGGTCGCACTAAATTTATTTAGTGACCACACATCACAAAGTTTTGGGGGGAAAACAGTGCCCCCTTCCTCAGGTACAGTTTTTCCCCCAAAACATTGTGATGGTTGGTCACTAAATAAATTTATTACGTTTGGAGTGCGACCCTCTACTGTGTTTTACTTCTGAAATATTGATCCACTAAGGGTTGGATTCTTTGAGGCGTAGGCACCCACGCTTGGATAGAGTGCAGAAGACGGTATATTTTCTGGACTACAGGGGAATCCACCTTTAGGTTGGAATCCCAATTTTTTGACATCTCTGGATCAAAGGGAAAGAAACTCGGGGAAACGTTTGGGAAGAATCAGGATTTTTCCTTTCGGCCTGAATGCAATCCTCAAGTGCTTTGTGTACCAGAATAGTAGTATTCCTCTTAACGGCTCCAGAAATTTTTTTTAAACTTTCCGTGGCGGCTGTTGAGGGTCATCCTCTTCTAAAGTATCCCTCAGTTTTGTGACCTCATTGTGCAAACTCTCGGCTCTCCTCCATTACAGCTACTGGAACTGGGAGCGTTTTGTCAGGCCAGGAGGATCGGCCAAACCAGATCACCACCTGGGATATGCACTGAGAAGGAGCAAGAGTGGGGGAAACGCAGGCAAAGGAGATTACTCCCCAGGGAACATGAGCCAGGCACGACCCACCTGCAGCCAATCCTTCCCATCTAGGGTCAGACTCAGAGCACAACAAACGTGATGCTGCAGGGAGCACAGGTAGGATGAAAAAAACTCATCAGAGTGTGTGGGGGGAGGGGTTTTAAGCTGTAGGGGGGTTGGTCCTTCACAGGATCTCATTGGTTATTGCTGCCTTTGGAGTGAGGAGGAAAACAAAATTAGAAACAAAAAACAAAAATGCATTTTACTGTCCACACCTTTTATTAGCCCTTTAATGTTTTTAGAATGGGACATATTTATGTTATAGCATCCTAGTGATGTCCAATCAATACTTCTTACCAAATTGAACTTTGCCTGTTCTTTTTCTTATTTGGCTCTGAAGTATAAAACTGTATAAAACTGAAGTCTGGTGTTTTTTGACATTCCAGTTGTAATGTTTGCATTGAACCATTAGAGGGAGCACAAGTACCATCTAAGTTTATATAGGGCACTGGTAAATATTGTTATAGCCCTTAATTAGGGGAGGTGCTAGTTTAGCCACATGGATTTTTAAAGAAACATTGTGTAGAAATGCTTCACTTTTATAACTGAACTAAAATTCTATAATTGTCTAACAGGGATATTATTAGAAACAATTAAAAAGGTATCTGCCCATAATAATTACATTTCAATACAGTCAGAGGAGGTTCAATAAAAGTTTTATCATTTAAAATGGTGCTAATTTTGCCCCATCCAATCAAATGTGAGCTTTCAAATGTTAAATAATATTTGATTTAACACACATCCGGTGGCCGACCCCCGAGCGCAAGACACCCACTGATTTTGGAGGAAATATAGCCAACCATCAGGAAATAAATGCTGTGTAAATCTAGGTACACACAGTGGGATTAGCCTTCTATCTCTCACCCGTGGCCCCCAAAAAATCTCCTTAAAGGACTGATTTTTAGTATAGGAAGCGGATTACGGATGCTGGCCACCTGAACAATCACCCTATAAAAAGTAAAAAGAGAGCGTCAGAATCTGTGGTAGAGAATATATAGAGCATGCCAGACTAATAATTGTCTCCATTCTGGCAGAGTAAGCTGGCTCCTCCTTCCATTTAGTCCATCAAGGCTGTGACAACTGACATTGGCAATGATTTACTACTGTTTCCCTTGCTGCATCCTCTGCATATAAAAAGCTCAGAGGGAGCAGGCAGATACCTTTGCCAGAACAGAAGAGAACTTATCATTACATATCTGGTTACAAATGCATGTAATAAACTGGTGAAAGTAGCAGTTGTGGTTGCAGGCAGATAACAGACATGCCCTTTAAAGAAGTGCTATAAGCTTTTTGCTTCAGGGGCTTTATTCATAGTACTAAGCACTTATGTTATGGTTTCTACTATTGGGTCAAAATAGTTCTCATTATTTTTACTGCTAAACATCATTTTATTTGATTTTTCATCAGAATTGAACATTTTAGCAATTTCACCCTATTGTGAAATACGATTGCATGTGCTAGTCCGGTGCGATTGAATGCGTTTGCGCTTTTTTCTTTACAGATAGGGAAACGTATGCGTTTGCGCATAGAAATGCAGATAGTGTGTGTTTGTGATTTGGAAATGGATGCGCAGCCGCAAATGCAATGTTCGGAAAAAACACATGCGCAAACTCATCAAAATCACGCTAGTGTGGCCTAGCCCTGACTGCTTGATTGAAAGGAGAAGCTGCAATCTATTACAGGTGGCTGTTGCATTTATTTAATTTACTGACAGAGGGCGCCACTGTCACACACAGTACTGAGCTCTTATAAAAAGGAACAGCTGAATCATTTTTCATTTGCTTTCTCAGCGCAGGAAAACAATGCGATGGATCCACTGGTATCAGGAGGGACACTTTAACATTTGTTTCACATTAGTGCAACTTTATATAAATAAAATACTCTGCAGTTTAGTGAATGTGACCACCATTAACCACGCTCTATTACTGAACATCATGGTCTAGACTGATCTGCAGAATTCCCCCTTCTAATCCTGTTTTCTAGTCCCACCCAGAGAGCCAAACTGTTTCTGAAAGCACAGCAGACGCAGGAAGGAAACCATGCAAATAGAATTACTGAAACCTCCAGTCTGCAACTAGATTGGAAGCAGAAATGTAACTTACATGGAGGGCAGCAAAGCAATAGAACAGATATTGTGGAGTTACTCGGCCTATCATGCATTGTTCCTTACTCCTCTGCTTGGCACAGATACACATAATAGACATAGGTGGAGATATTTTGTGTACATTTAATCCCCTTACACAAGTAAAGTGTTTTGTTGGCTCCAGACCCATGGATACCCAACGCATTTCACCCTGCAATCCTTCCTCATTTCACCCGACAATACACGTGTGGCTGAATTGTTCATTGATCTGACAGAACTAATCACAATGCAGACGGGAGGCACTACACGTCAGCCACTTCAAAAAGCAAAATCTTAGCTCTGTGAAGTTGACCCCCCTACAATCAGCACAAATAACAATTCTATTGTTTTTGGTTTGTGCCCGTTTGTGAAAAAAAATTAAGATTTGTGCTGCTTTCATTTAGAAGATAATAGCAATTTTTTTATAAAGGTCAAAGGGTCAATCAGCCCTCCTACAACAGAGTATGGACACGAAACTGGTATTTCTGGTTAGTGCTACGTTTGTGCTGTTTTTTGCTGCAAAAATGAATGTTCTAACTTAAGTTGTTTTTGGGAAATTAATGTTTTTTATAAAGGTCAAAAGGTCAGCCAGCCCCCCTACAATGGAATCTGGATACGAAACCAGGTTGGTTGGTGCTACGTTTGTGCTGTTTTATACTGCAAATATTAAGATTTATGCCGCTTTCGTTTGGAAGATAATAGCGTTTTTTACAAAGGTCAAAAGGTAAGGCAGCCCCCCTACAATGAAATCTGGATACGAAACCAGGCTGGTTGGTTAATGCTAAGTTTGTGCTGTAAATATTAATATATTCATTTGGAAGATAATAGCAGTTTTTTTTACAAAAGTCAAAAGGTAAGCCAGCCCCCCTACAATGAAATCTGGATACGAAACCAGGCTGGTTGCTTAGTGCTACATTTGTGCGGCAAAACTTAAGATTTGTGCCGCTTTCGTTTGGAAGATAATAGCGTTTTTTACAAAGGTCAAAAGGTCAGCCAGGCCCCCTACAATGGAATCTGGATACGAAACCAGGTTGGTTGGTTAGTGCTAAGTTTGTGCAGTAAATATTAATATTTGTGTCGCTTTCATTTGGAAGATAATAGCGTTATTTACAAATGTCAAAAGGTACGCCAGTCCCCCTACAATGGAATCTGGATACGAAACCAGGTTGGTTGTTTAGTGCTACGTTTGTGCTGCAGAAATTAAGATTTGTGCCGCTTTCGTTTGGAAGATAATATCAGCAGCCCCCATACAATAGAATTTGGGTACAAAACCAGGCTGGTTGATTAGTTGCACATTTGTTCTTTTTTTGCTGTGAAAATTAAGATTTGTGCCTCTGTTATTTGGAAATTAAAGGACAATTATACTCCCTGTAGTTCCTATTCCTGCAAATTACCCAGGTTGAGGACTCACCTCTGGGTACTTTACACAAGCCCTGCACTACTTGAAGATTCCCTAGGTACTGCGGTTCAATCCTCTTCTCTGTGACACTGTGAGTGCCAGTTTCCGAGGCAGCCAATGGGAAGACATGCCCACATCCTGCAAGGAGACGTCTCAGCCAATCAGGGCCTGTCTGGCCCTCAGGGTTGCTTCTAGGATTTTTGACACCTGAGTTAAACTTTATTAAAAGGTGCTCCCTGTATGTAATAATAAAAAAAATATGTAAATGGGTTTCACTTTAATTATAATAATTATTAATTATTAATAATTATTATATTTAATAATAACAAACTTAGAATACGGGCATAAATGCCCCCTTTCCAAGTTGAAATCAGATCAGAAAAGTCTTTCTTTAGCAAAGTTAGTAAATGGATCTCTTTGTAACCTATTTACAAATACTATCACTATGCTATCAGTAACTGACAACTTACTATGGCAAGTCCTGGACTGTGATCAAACAGCTGATCAAACTTCAGTACCTTCACTGGAGAATGAATCTCTGATCCATTCACAAATACTTTGGAAAGTTGTAAGTGTGACAGCTATAGCAGGTACTGAACTGTGATCAAACAGCTGATCACAGTTCAGAACCTCCAATTGACCACCCACCAGGGTAGTTTAAATTGTGAATGGATCTCTTTGATCCATTCACAAATACTATAGTATAGAGGGACAGTCCCTGGCATCAGAACAAGTCCCCTGACAAAATAGGAACCCCATTACTGCTACAGCTCTGCAGGGTAACAGGCTCCTGCCACTTCAGGTGTTAAATACCAGGCAGTTTTTTTTTATATTTTCCCCGTTTCCTTTCCCTTTTCTCCAGAGGCCCCTTCTGCAGTTTCCATGCATGGAAAAGGCACAGAAGCAAAGCAGAAGACAGGCAAGGGAATGAGTACATTTGGGAGCACATTTCAAAGCTATAAACATTGCAAGGTCAGGTTTTTGCAGTCATTTAGGCTGCAGGAGAAAAATATGTTTAGTGGGTGGACATACCCTTTAAAAGTTAGCTGTAATTGTTTATTTCTGCAAGTTTTGTCTGCTTCCTACCTCCCTTTCCCTTTACTATATGCATGTACAAGCTATAGTATAGGGGAGCAAAGAAGCTGTCTGTGAATAGACCAAAAAATGTGATTACTTGTGATTGCGGCTAACTTTTAACCCCTTCACAGGAAGTAAGACATAGCTCCTTAACCTCCCATTATTTAATTATTATAAAAAAAGTATGTTCAATTTTGGAGTGGTAAGAACCTTTAATTAACCTTTAATAACCTTTTAATAAAGTTTAACTCAGGTGTCAAAAAACCTAGAAGCATCCCTGAGGGCCAGACAGGCAGCGATGCCTATGATTGGCTGAGACATCTCCTTGCAGGATGTGGGCGTGTCTTCCCATTGGCTGCCTCGGGAACTGTCACTCACAGTGTCACAGAGAGGAGGATCGGACCGCAGTACCTAGGGAATCTTCAAGTATTGAGAGTACTCGCAGTTTAGCATTGGCTATTGTTTGAGGAAGCTGGAGGCTGGATTTAGGTGGTGCCGATAAGAGGACTCTACGCCTAACACCTAGTACCCGACCGCCAATGTGAATTTGACAGCCGCCCGGGTGAAGGTAAGGTACAGCTGCACTAGATTGTAAGTCCCGGTGCGGATACATGGCATTCATGCCTCCATCCTATTATAGTCTGGGAAGGAGGGAACGGTGTAATACGATCTTTTACTAGTGTTTGGTAATTACGCTACTATACCATTTAAATACGGCTGGAACCCTATTTTGGGCACCGTGTGAGTTATGGATGTCTCCCTGCAATTTGACTGATTCATTGCTGTTGGGGATACAGACTCTGGACTTATACATCATTGGAGTTGAGCTTCCAGCTTATCTATTACGTCCTCAATATGTGTATATGTTTAATGGTTTTTATATTTACTGTTTTGCACTTTTGGATATATGAACTAGAGTTATGCACTTTACATACGATATGTAAGATTCTGGCAATAAAGAGATGTGATTTCATACGTTAGGTTTACAAGGTTTCAGCATTCATTTATATATTGGGATATAATAGCGATGGGTGCTGTAAGGGGCTCCTCTGGATGTTTTCACCCCTAGCACAGCCTTAAAATCTTGTATGGAAATGGCTACTCGCTAACCCAAAGTGTATGAGCAACTGTTGTGCCTCCACCATATTTTTGTTATTAATAGCTATAATCTTCAAGTAGTGCAGGACTTGTGTTAAGTACCCAGAGGTGAGAATTTTAACTCCTCAACCTGGGTAACTTGCAGGAAGAGGAACTAGAGGGAGTTGAGTATAATTGTCCTTTAACTTCCAATTGAAAATCTTAATTTTTACAGCAAAAAAAGCACAAATATGGCACTAACCAACCAGCCTGGTTTTGTACCCAAATCCTATTGTAGGGGGGCTGCTGACATTTTGACCTTTGTAAATAAAATGTTATTATCTTCCAAACGAAAGCAGCACAAACCTTAATATTTACAGCACAAACATAGCACTAACCAACCAACCTGGTTTCTTATCCAAATTTCATTGTAGGGGGGCTGGCTTTCCTTTCGAACTTTGTAAATAACGCTATTATCTTCCAAACAAAAGTGGCACAAATCTTAATATTTGCAGCACAAAACAGCACAAACATAGCACTAACCCAACCAGCCTGGTTTCTTATCCAGATTCCATTGTAGGGGGGCTGGCTGACCTTTTAACCTGTGTAAATACTGCTATTATTTTCCAAATGAAGGCGGCACAAATAATATTTACAGCACAAAACAGCACAAACGCAGCACAGCACTAACCAACCATTGTAGGGGGAGGGCTGATAAAAAACACTAATTTCTCCAAAACGACTCAAGTTAGAACATTCATTTTTGCAGCACAAAACAGCACAAACGTAGCACTAACCAAAAATACAAGTTTTGTGTCCATATACTCATACTGTTGTAGGAGGGCTGGTTGACCTTTTGACCTTTATTAAAAAATTGCTATTATCTTCTAAACGAAAGCAGCACAAATCTTAATTTTTGTTGCACAAATGGGCACAAACGTTGCACAAACCAAAAACAATAGAATTGTTATTTGTGCTGATTGTAGGGGGGTCAACTTCACGGAGCTCAAAATCTTATATGTGTAAAAAGCCAAAAACTGAGATACAATGCAGGTGTGTACTTATACAGTATATATGTTGTATGGTGCTGATTGCTGAACATATTACACAGCGTTTTACAATGAATTTATCCATTCACAACAGGCCCTGGGCCACAAAGCTTACAATCTAATACCTAATCACTCAACCTATCATTACTGTAGGTTTTAATCATTGTGTGTGAACCAGAGGAAACATACACAAACCTGGCGAGAACAAATAAACTGAGAAATGATTTTAACCCTAAAGTCACTGTCCACGGCCACTATTGCTGTGACTGACAGTCATTTGTCCTGGTCGAGCGATCGTCGGGACAATTAATACCCCCGTGTGTCCCCAGCCTAATATGTTCCTTAGTTGCACAGTAGCAGGTGATCCATTAAGAAAGTAGCGCACAGTGCTCTCCCAGCCATTTCCTATCATTAGTCATTTCTGTGCAGGGGGCGGTTCCAGTTTGGGGTTTAATATTAAACAAAGAGCCCATACAATGCAGAAAGGAAATATTACCCAATGTCTATCACACAGCTTCACACATGGATGTTTGCTATAGACCCCAGGCCGTACACAATGGCAGAGAATGCACTTGACATCTATCTCTGTCACCCTGAAAGGGAGCCCAGTGTAGCTACAAACAACATCCTCTGAGGCTTCTCTCTTATCCTCGCACTGGACAGATCCTGTTCTCCTTTAATGCAAAATTCCTTTGTTTTACATCAAGGGAAACGTTCAAGTACAACTAATAGGTTCAAATATTATGAGGGCTCAGGAAGATCAGAGCCCATAGAAAGACTAACCTGGTCATGGGGAATTCAATCATCCCACCACAATAAAGGTGTCCATACACTGATGCTGCTTACCTGCCGTCATTGCCGAACCTGTGCCACCTGCTCTGACCTTGTGCCAGTTTATGATCAGAAACTACGTTTCCTGTCTAGACGCACTGAAGTCTGTAAGAAGTTTCTATGTTCTACTTTTTCTTCCTTAGGTTTGCCCGGGAATTTCATTTCCCCCACAATGATGGAGACATGCTAATAGAGAAGGGATCCGGGTTCAACACTAACCCGGATCCGCCACGGAACTCCTCGGTTCCGAAATCCGAAAAGTCCATCCAAATCCGGACAGATCCTCTGGATTTCAGTACTTTGGAAGACATTTTCGAAGATTTTCGAAAGTACAGGGCTATTTCCGATAATTTTTGAAAATAGCATTGAATGTTTGAAAATTATCAAAAATATGATCGGCGACCATTTTCGAGTCTCCGATCGAAAGCTCAGATATGGTCTCCAATCGTATTTTCGAACGTTCTATGCTATTTTCGAAAATAATGGAAAATAGCCCCATACTTTCGAAAATTATCGAAAATTCGTTCCAGATTCGGATTTTCGGATCTTTGGGATTTTCCCGAGATTCGGGAATCCGAAAACGGAATGAAACTAGTGAGTTTCGGCCATCTCTACATACTAATAGGTTGTGTGTGATTTAAAGGGCATGTCCACGCCCCAGTTAATCACATTATATAAATATATTAATGGGCCATATAATAAACTCTCTGGTGCATTGTTCACTAATAGGTCATATAAAAGGACTTGTGCACATTTTATGATGGATGATTGGAAGAAAAGAAGTTTCAACTTCAGGAAAGGTTTCTTTACAGTGAGAATGGTGAAACTGTGGAACGGTCTTACAGCAGATGTGGAAATGGCTTTAAAAGTGGGCTAGATACATGTACTGTAGTTCTGGTTGGCACAGAGATACTATATAATATTGAGAATTACTGGTATTAATACATATACTGTAGTTCTGGTTGGTACAGGCATACTATATAATATTGAGATTTACTGGTATTAATACATATACTTGTAGTTCTGGTTGGCACAGAGATACTATATAATATTGAGAATTACTGGTATTAATACATATACTGTAGTTCTGGTTGGCACAGAGATACTATATAATATTGAGAATTACTGGTATTAATACATATACTGTAGTTCTGGTTGGCACAGAGATACTATATAATATTGAGAATTACTGGTATTAATTCATATACTGAAGTTCTGGTTGGCACAGAGATACTATATAATATTGAGAATTACTGGTATTAATACATATACTGTAGTTCTGGTTGGCACAGAGATACTATATAATATTGAGAATTACTGGTATTAATACATATACTGTAGTTCTGGTTGGTACAGGGATACTATATAATATTGAGAATTACTGGTAATCATATTATACTGTAGTTCTGGTTGGCACAGGGATACTATATAATATTGAGAATTACTGGTATTAATACATGTACTGTAGTTCTGGTTGGTACAGGGATACTATATAATATTGAGAATTACTGGTATTAATTCATATACTGTAGTTCTGGTTGGCACAGGGATACTCTATAATATTGAGAATTACTGGTATTAATACATATACTGTAGTTCTGGTTGGTACAGGGATACTATATAATGTAGAGAATTACTGGTATTAATACATATACTGTAGTTCTGGTTGGTACAGGGATACTATATAATATTGAGAATTACTGGTATTAATACATATACTGTAGTTCTGGTTGGTACAGGGATACTATATAATATTGAGAATTACTGTTATTAATACATGTACTGTAGTTCTGGTTGATCCTGGGATACTTTCCAATTTGCTGATTGGAGTCAGGAAGGAAATCCCCCCCCCCCTTTAGCTGGTTTTTTTTGGGGGGGGGTTGCCTCCCTCTGGATCAACTGTTAGGAGGGTGAAAATATTGAACTTGATGGACGTGTGTCTTTATTCAACCACAATTACTATGTTACTATGTACTTTATTGGATGGTCTGCGATATACCGGTACAGTGTTTATTGACTGAGTGGCCTGTCATATACAGTGTTTGTACTTTATTGGGGAGATATCTATCTGTTCTAATATATGATTTAACCTATTTATCCGTGTACTAAGGAGTATAAAATACACATTGTTGCCCTCTGCAACAATAGAATAGTTCTTTTCACATAGAACTGGTTGTTACAAATGTTTCAATTGTAACATCTGTAATTCTTTGATCATTGGCAATTATTTCACACACTCATACACTGGTAAAAAGTATGCCATAAATGGATACTTTAATTGCAACACAGAATATTGTGTCTATTTAAGTGAAGGCTACAGCGCCACAAAAGCGATATCAGAATCGCACTGGCTAAACAAGGGGATGGTACCCCTAGGGAAGATATGCCACCCGTGGCAGCACACTTTTGTGACATGAAACACCAGGTATCGGAGTTGAGAGGCATGATCATTGATCACATACCTATTGATAATAGAGGGGGTGACAGGAACAACACTTTACTGCGCAGAGAGGCCATGTGAATTCACAGATTGAATGCCTTACAACCTAAAGGCTTAAATACAAATCTTGGCCTTACCTGCTTTCTTTCAAAAAGATGATTTCCTACATATTAGGGCTGTGTACCTTTGATCTAATATTATTCATTTTAGTTACTAGATACTCTTTTATATGTGTTTTATTATCAGTGAGTCAAATATTTGTTACACTTAATGAACTCTTTAATGTGGAACTTGAATGTTTTTATACAATATGTAGATTTAAATAATTTTAATAGTGCACTTACCACTTTATATTTATAGCACTGTATCACTTTTGGTCACCTGTTTTCTCCTTGACCACTAGGTGGCCATCTTACATTGTTTGATTGTTTGTTTGCTTATATAAAGCACTATGCACTTTGTTTCTTCATAAATGTTTGTCTGAGGAAGGAACCAGTTTGGTTCCGAAACTTCACTTGAATAAAGCAGTTTGTATCAAGACTGGTGTGCCCGACTATATCTGTGAAGACCTAACCTCACATGAGCTCACCTACTGACTTACCCTTCTATTTCCGTGGCAGTCATACTTAAAGGGTAAATAAAGTAAAAAAAAAAATAATTTTGATATATCCTCGATAAAAGATAGTTTTATGGTTGTAAACACACAAAAAAAAGACACACACCTTCAACCAGACCCAGGTACACACACCTACTGACCCACCCTACCATTTCCGTGGCAGCCATACTTAATGAGTAACTGTAATCAAAAAACAAATATTGTTTAAAAATTTTTAATCATTAATCATTGTTTTTTTAACCCCCAACCCCATCATCAAAATTTTAATCATTAATCATTGTTTTTTAACTCCCAATCCGACAAAGGTACACACACCTACTGATCTACTTATCCATTACTGTGGCAACCATACTTAAAGTAATCAAAAAAGTTTTTTTTTGTAACTTCCAACCTGTTCCAGGTACACATGCTTACTGACCTACCCTTCCATTTTTATGGCAGCCATATTTGAAGGGTAACTATAGTTAAAAAAAACTATTTTGACTAATTATCAACAAAGTTTGTTTTTTTTTTAATCTCCAAACCGACACTGGTACTCACACCTACTGATCTACTTATCCATTACAGTGGCAACCATACTTAAAGTGTAACTAAAGTAAAAAAAAATTAAAAAAAAATTGGTGGTTAAAAAGTTTGTTTTTTAACTACCAATGTGACACAGGTACACACACCTACCCTCCATTACTTTTGCAGCCATACTTAAAGGGTAACTAAAGTCAAAAAACAAATTTTGACCAATCATCAAAAAAGTTTTTTTTTTTTTAAACCCCCAACCCGACACAGGTACACATACCCACTGATCTACTTTTCCATTACTGTGGCAACCATACTTAAAGGGTAACTAAAGTCAAAAAAACTAATTTTGATCAATAATGTTTGTTTTTTTTAATCTCCAACCTGATCCAGGTACACACACCTACTGACCTACCCTTCCATTTTCATGGCAGTCATATTTAAAGGGTAACTATAGTCAATAAACACTTTTGACTAATCATCAACAAAGTTTGTTTTTTTTTAACCCCCAACTTGACACAGGTACACACCTACTGGTCTTCTTATCCATTACTGTGGCAGCCATACTTAAAGGACAACTCCACCCACATAAGAACATCTTTTAGAAAGAATGGCCTCTTTAAAATATGTTGATATATTCTACTTTGTCCTATGAATTCATTACTGTATGTCTGCTATGCTTCTGGATGCCTCATGAAAACTGAGCAATTTAGAAACCTGTACTGAGCCTGGGCATGCTCAGAAGAGGCAGACAGGGGATTAACATTCAGTCATTGGCTGTGACCAGGAAGCAGAAACACGGGAAACAGGACATTGTGCAGGATTTCAGGTTAGACTTATATATTTCAGATTTCAAACTATTACTGTTTAGGGTTTTGGGGGGTTATTTACCTGTATGTATGTTTTCATTTTGGGGCTGGACTTGCCCTTTAAAGGGTAACTAAAGTAAAAAAAAACTAATTTTGATCAATAATTTTTTTTTAGTTCCAACCTGATCCAGGTTCGCACGCCTACTGACCTACCCTTCCATTTTCATTGCAGCCATATTTAAAGGGTAACTATAGCCAAAAAACAATTTTGACTAATCATCAAAAAAAATTTTTAACCCCCAACAGGTACACACACCTACTGACCTACCTTTCCATTTTTATGGCAACAACTGTGGTCTCTAAACAAGTTAAATGAAAGGCCAGTTTCCTAATTTTAAAAAAGCCACCAATCACCTCTCTATGTGCTCCACAGCCCAAGATATACAGAAATGACTGACCAGAAAGTTAATGGGTGGGAGGCTGACTTGTGACATTCCTCAGTGTTTGAGGGAGACAGGAAGTCCTTCCTCCTCTCTGCTGTGTGATTTCCTGATAGAGAAGGTAAGGGGGGGTCTGAGTAACCCACGGCACCCGCGAGTAGGCAGGGCCACATGGGGCTGTAAGATAATGGGCCATGGGGGGCCTGCAACAGGAGTGACCATGGGGTCCATGAGTGGGATGGACCAGGGGGGCTGCAAAGAGGAGGAGGAGACACAGGACAAATTGACTGAAGTGCAGGGGACCTGGTGATGCTGCTGCCATATCACACACAAAAATGAAAATATCTTCAAAACTATGCAAAATAAACAATGGAAATAATTTGCAAAAATTCCCAGGGGAGCAAGTCCTATCAATTTACCTCAGTTTACCTAAAGTCATTTTTGGACCACAGTTCCCCTTTAAATGGTAAGTTTAGTATAAAAAAAAAACTAATTTTGACCAATAATCAAAAAAGTTTTTGTTTTTTTTAACTCCCAACCCGACACAGGTACACACACCTACTCATCTACTTATCCATTACCATGGCAGACATATTTAAAGGGTAACAAAAGTCCAAATTTTTTTTTGATCAATAATAAAAAAGTTTGTTTTTTAACCCCCAACGTGACACAGGAACACACACCTACTGACCTACCCTCCATTAGTTGCAGCCATACTTAAAGGGTAACTAAAGTAAAAAAAACAAATTTTGACCAATCATCAAAAAACTGATCTACTTATCCATTACTGTGGCAGCCATACTTAAAGGGTAACTAAAATCAAAAACTTTTTTGATCAATTAAAAAGTTCGTTTTTTTTAACTTCCAACCTCATCCAGGTACACACGCCTACTGACCTACCCTTCCATTTTCAGGGCAGACATATTTACAGGGTAACTATAGTCAAAAAACAATTTTGACGGATCATCAACTTCCAACCTGATCCAGGTACACACACCTACTGACCTACCCTTCAATTTCCATGGCAGCATTAAAGGGTAACTATTAAAGGATAACTATTGTCAGAAAATACATTTTGACCAAAGATCCAAAAAAAAATGTTTTTTTTAACCCCCAATGTGACACATACAAAAAACAGAATTCTAGTGCACAAACAATTCTAATTGCATATTGGCTACCTCCATAAGGTTGCTACTACAAACAGTCTGCTAAACCCTGGATAAATAAAAGCAAATAGTTCAATAAATTGGCCAAATTATTTTAAGCCCAGTCACCACGTCAAGGTTGCTTTCTTTAACTGGGTCCTAATGTGACACAGGTACAAACACCTACTTACCTACCCCTCCATTACTGTGGCAGACATACTTAAAGGGTAACTAAAGTAAAAAAAACTTATTTTGACCAATCATCAAAAAAAGTTTGTTTTTTTAACCCCCACCCTGACACAGGTACACCCTGACAAAGTTTGTTTTTTTAACCCCACCCTGACACAGGTACACCTACCTACTGATCTACCCATCCATTTATATGGCAGCCATACTTAAAGTGTAACTATAGTCAAAAAACACATTTTGACCAATCATCAAAAAAGTTAGTCTTTTATCCCCCAACCTGACACGAGTACAGACACCAACTGACCTACCTTTAATTTATGGGACAGTCATATTTAAAGGGTAAGTAAAAAATAATAACCTCATCATTGGTATTATTGAGTTTTAAAATCGCACACATTCCTTCCAAAATGCGGCCTTTCAAGCCAAATTCAAAGTTTATACTTAAACTTTCCCTTTCTAGTTGATGGTTATTGCCTGCCCCTCTATAAATACATTAAGGGGTTATTGCCTGCCCCTCTATAAATACATTAAGGGGTTATTGCCTGTCTCTCTATAAATACATTAAGAATAATTTCTACACTTGTCTTTTTCAGGTCATTTCAACCATAGCAGGTGAAACCCCATGTTAAATGCAGTTTTGTTTTATTAAGTGACGTTAATAGAGTTCTGTACAATGACAGATGAAAGTACAATATCATCCATCTAAGGAAATCTTTACTAACATAAATCACACTTAACTCCTATCCTATCCTATCACTGTATTACAATGTAAACAGATATACAGTATGAGGGACAGTGACTGTAATGGGTTAGAAGTGTTTGAACAATCTTTTAGCTGTCACTAAACACCAATACAATGACCGGGTCCTTGTCCTATGTAAACATGTGAGCACGCTCATTGGTGTGCCTATTGAAATAAATATATATATATATAGAGAGAGAGAGAGAGAGAACACAAACCTTTTAGTCTAATTGACTAGTTCTCTATAGGACCCAGCAGCCCCCCCAAAAACACTTACTTTTCTCATTTAAATGAACACTAAACCCAACAAAATAAGTATTTGCCATTTGTTTGTATTATTCACAGGGAGGTGAGAACGCTTATTCTCACCTCCCTGTGAATAATATTACACTCGGGGGACCTGGAACTTACCTTACCGCTGCTCCACTCGCAGCCGCTCCTTCACTGACAGCCGCTCTGTCCCGACCGCGCGCCATCCATATTATGCCATCTCTGAATCCCGACGGCTTTGAGAAAGCTGCCCAGCAGGTACGTCCATTTGTGACTTTTTCAGTTTTTTAGGTCTCCCTCCATATGGTGCTCTAAGCCCAGTCTGGAATATGCTTTATTCCCTCTTTAGATACACTGTGTATACTGTACATTTGTTATTTATCATGCTATTGCATCCATATGCACTATGGTTTGTTTTGTTCAGGAGCTACAGCATGTACAGTTTTCATTTGCTAGGTTAGTGCTTGTCTAGTCCTGTACTAAAGATAGGGCTGAAGTCAGGAGGAAGACTGGCAGAATCAGTTTTCTTTGGACAATAAACAGCACAGTGAGGGCGAGTACCCCCCAAAGTATACCTGGTTCATCAGGTGGCATTTTATTGTTTGTACATTACCAGTCTTATATTCCTATCCAAAGTACACACTATACACACTATAGTTCTCCTTTAATAGAATACAAAGCTAAATATATTGCTGGAAAACTGCAGAACATCCTAGAATGAATTTGTTGTGGAGAAATGAAATCAATGTAATGTGTTGAATATTGTATGAACATGTTGTAACTGCACAATATTGTGTTCATTGTGTTCATTTCTTTTTTATCTGGGTACAAGTCTGGAGAAATGAAGGACTGGTTTGTTGGTCGTAGCAATGCTCAGGGTATAGATCTGAACAGAAACTTCCCTGATCTTGATCGCATTGTGTATTTAAATGAACGGGAAGGAGGAACAAACAATCATTTGCTGCAAAACCTAAAGAAGTCCATTGATGAAAACACAAAGGTTAGTATCCCATGCCACACACGACTCTCATGTTTAATTATTTATTATGTGGAACTTAAAGGCAGCAGACTAAATTCTCAAGGCCCAATGAGTAAAAGTGATAGAGAAGAGAGGGCTCCTGGAAGTGCAGGATCCTTAATGAAAGGAAATGTTAAGGTGGGTACACACAATGGGGCTTTTTGTCCTGACCAATCGTTCACTGTGAGTGCTTGGTCGGAACAAATGAATGTCGGTCACAGCAATAATTGACTTGGCCTACCAGCGGGTACGATCACAGCCGAAACCAGCACAGCACCAACCAAATCATGGAAATATCGGTAGATTGGGCCAAAAAATCTGCCCATGTGTACCCGGTTTAGGGGTGGCCTAGGGGTCCTAGAGAGGAAATGAAAAATGAAATTTGCATTGCAGAGTTGGAATAGGCAGCCTGAGATCTAACAGACCTTAAGTTGTATTTTTTTGTGTGGTGGATTTATGTAGGTAGCAGTGAACTATTGGAGATATATTAAGACATATTCTCTCTTTATTTACCCAAACACTAGCTTAAATATTAAGGGCAATATTAGTGCTAGAAAGAATAATGATGAAATATATATAAATAAACGTCAGCTGCGAACTTCATGGTTACTAAACCAATCAGCCCATTTACCTCATTGAAGGTTTGGCAAAAAACAACGAGAATCTTAAAATATGTTTTGTGTGCCTTCTTCAGAAAGAATGCTAGAAATATGTGATGCAGGCTGTGTTAAAGTCTCTGTATGTTTTTAGCCAGAAAATTTAGCATACATTACAACATTCCCTTTCCAAAAAAGACAATATAAAATAAAAAATAAACAAAATAAAATACTAATATTAGGATCTGCCCTGCAGTTTTACCTTATTTTTAATCCATAATTCTGAAGAGGTTGATACTTCCTCTCACTATCCTCTGAAGTTTGCTCTAAGCTATGTTTTTCTAGAGCACATGTGCCAAACTCAAGGCCTAGCTCGTCTAGCAGTTTTTTGTGGCCCCCGGGGACTGTACAGCATCTAAGACTTACTATACTGCTATCCATTTGTGCAGTCCCAAGCAGCAGCGTAACTACTGTATAGATGTGCCTGCTAGATACCATGATCAGCTGTTTTAAAACCGCTGATTGAGTGCACCTTTACTAAGAAATGCGCAGTCAGCTATCATGTTATCTAGCAGGCAGATCTATATACACGCTACTTGGGACCCTACAAATGGGACTTGTACAAATGGATAGCAGCCTAGAAAGGCTTGAATGCAGTCACCTCTGTAACAGCTGATGGCGTATCTAGCCTAGCACTGGGGAGGTGTGACAAAGGACCTTCCATTGGAGTTGGCCATTCCATTACCACGCCTGTACATTATCGTGCCATAGGCAGAGGACCCACTCCTAGACCCAGTTCAAAACAGTGGTTTTCACATCCTTTACCTGCCGTAACCCACCACTAGGCACAAGCGTGACAGAGTCCCAATCCAGCACTTGCCAAGTATCTTAATAAAAAATGTACTTAATAAATAAATATTGCTATTGTTTCAGTGTTTGGGTTGGATAAAAAAATTCAAATCAGTGTATCGTCGTTGGGCCAGTGAAAGGTCAGCATTAGTTTTCTTGTTTACTTTACATACCTTTCAACAATGGAAAATAGTTCCATACAATGCTTTATTTGTTTTAATTATTTTGGATTACATTTTCTTTAGGTATTTGTTAAAGTAATGACTCTTGTAACATATTTTTGTGCTAGAATTACAGCAGCCACATTGCTGTTGTAATTTATTAACCAGTTGGGAATTTTAAATCTTTCATGATATTTAGAAAACCTCAGCAGCCCTAAATTATGACTGTTGGGTTTCTGGTCAGTACAATCCACTTGCACAGATGGTTGAAAGTTATTTTGTACTAAAAATGCCACAACCTATTGTGTGTTGGGATAGATGCTTGAGATATTTATCAGATAAATATGGGGTGCTGGAAATAAAACATGGACTGGATTCTTCTCAGAGCTAAGAAGGATTTACTAGGCATTGATTACAGAAAATAATGTTTTCTTGCCTTTCTTTGTTAAAGGGCAAGTCTTGCCTAAAAATAAGTTTCTTTTAAAATGATTATTACCCCCTAAAACCTCCCTTTTGCAAGGTTCCTAGAATTCAAAAGATCCCCCAGAACTTAATTTCCTGATAAATATGTCAAGAAAGTGAAGTTTTGGGGGGTAATAATAATTTTAAAAGAAACTTATTTTTATGCTGGACATTTCCTTTAATATCTAGAATATCATTTTAGTAATTGCATTTTTACTGTGTATATTGTATGTACGAAAAAGGTAATTTATTGTTTTCTATTTATTTATATGGTAGCTTTTAAAAATCAGTGTGGCTTTAAAGCCATTCACAAAAGCCGTGTGTAGAACAGAATGCCAGCATCATTTGTAAATTTGAAAAAAGTACAGACCCCCTAATAGTTATCTCTGTGCATAATACCCTCACTTGACCTACATATCCCACACTTTACGCTGGCCATGCACTATTTATACATTTTATAGATTAAATGTTTCAATCAGCGATTCTATAAAACTGCCTAAAGACTGGCTACTTTGGTCGGTTTTACCTTTTGGCATTGTTGTGGCTCGTTCATTTGCAATCTGAAATTAACCGTTGGAAAAAAAGGGGCCAGTTGGTTCCTTTGATGTCACATGAATGTCATGTGAGCATTAGAAAGGTATACGGTGTATGGCCAGCATTACTGGCACTCACTTCTGTTTTTCGTGCCCCGTCATTTTAATTTAGTGTATGTGGCTTGGGGTCATTTACGATCGAGTTTAACCTGATGTGCTGACATTTGAAGTAATGCAACAAAAAGGCGGAAATGGTATATTAAATAGGCTGAGGCGCATGCACAGGTATCTATTTGATTTGCTCATCAGAGCAAAACAAATAAGCTGCAGCCTTGCTTCCTAGAAGCTAACAGTCTATCACAAAATAACACAGATCCTCCCTATCCCTGACACAGAACAGGGAATTCAGTACAGTTTTTGTATACTCAATTTAACTAATCATTTTAGATGATCCCCTCATTGATTTTAAATCTATGATTTTTCAAATCTATGTTTGGAGTTCCTTACATTTTTTTAATCAAAAATTGTCATTAAAACTGGTAGAATTCTCCATATTGCCATCTAGTGGATAACACAGTGCATTAAAATTTTAAATAGTATTACAAAGATTGATAATGCCACCTAGTGATCCATTCATATAAAGGCATAGTTTAAATGGGGGCTAAAGTCTTCTGACAATATTGCCCCAATAGACAGAGTACATTCACAAACCCTCCTTTGCTGTGGCTGCTGTGTGATTTATGAAAATAACCCATGGTTACTAGGGGTCAGGCCCCATACTCAACCTTAGCTGGGTGAAACCCAAAAATCTCCCTTTAATATATTATTCATATATCAAAGCAGAACTAAACTTGTTTTTCTTTTAATACTAATGTGAAAGCTTTTCTACCCAGAACACCTATGCAGGATTCTACTCTAGTAAGTTGCATTTAGTACATGTGAGAAATAGATTCTGTAATAGATGTGAGAAATAGATTCTGTAAGAATGCCTCCATGTTGTTGCCAGTACAACTTACAGCCCATGTAGTCTTCAAAGAGCTTTGAGAGCATGTGCACCTATTTGCCACATCCCTTGACCCCAGTATTCACTGTATCTATGCACAGAGTATTTTCTACACAGATATATTCAGCTGATTTTTCTGATATATTTTTTTTTGTTTCCCTTCCTGGAAAAAGATAAATCTTCTTACACATGTTCTTTGCATATATTTTCATGGCTCACCTAAAAAGCTCTGGTTTTAGAAAGATCCTTGTTTTATTTGTCTGCAGACTTCCCTTATTCCATAGTGGCAAGGGAATTTATCATTATTAGGGACAAAAGCATTTAAATATGATTATACAAAAACTCTACTGAATTCCCTGTTCGTGTCATGGATAGGGAGGATCTCTGTGTTGTATTGGGATTGACTGTTAGCTTCTAGGAAGCAAGGCTGCAAGCTTATTTGTTTGTGAAGTGTACTGCATACACATAGGTGGGGTTAACCTTTGTGCTGACAATTCAAGTCTAGTATTTCTGTAAATTTGAACATGGGGGAAAGTTCTCAGTCTTCCTTCTATCTAATGTGACCAGTCACATAATAAAACATTTAACCATATTTGTAGATAGAATGGCTCTCTGGACACTCAGTCTAGTGACCCTGCAATCATATGAATGTGGAATTAATTGTTATCCTAATTGGTTATGTTTTTAAGCAGATAAAATGAAAAATACCAGTTGAAACTAATGTTATGTATATTCTAACTATCTTTGTAGCTTGCTCCTGAAACAGTTGCAGTAATCCATTGGATTATGGATATCCCTTTTGTCCTGTCTGCCAACCTTCATGGAGGGGATGTTGTTGCAAATTTCCCTTATGACAAGACACGAAGTGGTAAGTAACATCATAATGTTAGATCATAGCAATGCTGTAGTATAGTATAGTATTTGAGGTTACAGAAAGACATATGTCCAACCTACTCTGCAATACCCGCATTTTATGTTTAAAAGTTGATCCAGAGGAAGGCAAAAAAAAAAAAAAAAACAGTATGAAGAGAAAACTTCAAGTGGCAATCAGAAATATCCGTGGATTAACACCAACTTTATTTATTAATAACAGTAACATACAAAATTCTTTGTTTTTAGAGGCTCAACCAGCTTTTTTAATCTATCCAATGAACCTGCCATCACCATGTCCAATGTAAGACAGTTCCATAGTTTTACCTTACTCACAGTGAAAAACTCCTTCCAAACTTGAAGACTAAACTGCTTTCCTTCCAGACTTAAGGAATGTCCGCATGTCTTCTGACATGTTCTATGCCCCATATAGTTTATTGTATGTCCCATTAATGTATTGATACAGAGTGATCATATCCCCACACAAGTGTCTTTTCTGTAGTGTACATAATTGTACCTTAATACTTAAACATATGTAGAAAGTTGTATACAGTCCCAGATTCTGGTGATCCCTATTTTTTGGTGTGATAGCCACTTTGTTAGTAGTAACACTATTGCACATGTGCTTTATATCTTAGTTGCTTAATTTGCTTAAGCTAGGTACACACAGTACAGATTTCTGAAAGATTACAGACAGGATCTGCAAGATCCTGTCTGCCATCTTTCAAAGATCTGCTTGTGTTACCTGTTGATGTTTGGCTCACAATAATTCGTTCACATTGGAGTGCAAGTCTACTTTGTTTCTCTTCAGTACTTCATTCCCTTTAAAGTAGGGGAATTAGACTTTGTGCACCCATTCAGGGTTAGTGTGCATATGGACCTTTGTTACCTATTTAGCCTGTTACATGACCCACCCCCTATTCATTTTATACAGCCTATCACATGACCCACCCCATCCATTCCATAACACCCTGTCATATGGCCCACCCCATCCATTCCATACAGCCTGTCACATAACCCACCCCATATCTATTCCATACACCCTGTCAGATGACCCAACCTCTATCCATGCTATACACCCTGTCACATGACCCACCCCATGTCTATTCCATACACCCTGTCACATGACCCATTCCATATCCATTCCATTTACCCTGTCACATGACCCAGCCTCTATCCATTCCATACACCATCACGTGACCCACCCCATGTCTATTCCATAGAGCTTGTCACATGACCCACAACATATCCATTCAATACACCTGTCACAGACCCACCCCATGTCTATTCCTTATATTCCATATCCATTTCATACAGCACTTACAGGGAGATGCAATATCCCGCGGTAACGAGAAAATAAGCGCTAAAATCCCGCTAACCTATGTACTAATGTGTTAGCGAAGGTTTTGCACTGCCTGAACCATGTCGCAATTTTTTCTTTGCGCAGCGCAAAAGCGATGCAATAAATTTTGTGCTGGTTTTTGCGCTAGTTTTTTGTGCAACAATTAATGCCTTTTCAATGGTGTCTTTATAATATGTGCAAAAGGTCGCAACTTACCACTAGCGCTTTCGCAGTGTATTAACGGTCGCAAAGTGGTTAATACATTGTGGAAACGAGAGCACGTGGTTGGCATAGCGAAATATATTGCATCTCCCCCCCCCCAGTTCTCTCTGCTGTCCAATGCCTGTGCTCTAATGCGCCATCCTGCAGCCTGCTATAGGGCATCCCAGTCATATATATAACACAGGAAGCATGTTGTACTGTAGATGCTGGGTGAAGTTCAAATGCTCCATATCTCTATGTCTGTCTCTATGTTCAGTGCCCTGTGCACAGTCGCTGTATCTGGTCACCTCAATCTAGAAACACTCAGCCACACCATAGAAAAAGAATTTAAATGGAAATCCTGATAGCAAGTCTATTACCAGTGCATCCTCCCTGGATGGTCTCCTCTGACAGCCATTCAGTACATGACCATTCATTAGTAGACAGGCCCCCTGGCATTCCTGCACCTGGGCACTTGGTAAAGGCTTTCATTGTGGGATTACGCTGTGTAGCACTGGAAATAGGGCAGTTGTCCTTTAATAGCTAAACATTTTTCAATCGACTTTGAAATGCTGTGGGGTGATAGGTAGATCTTAGGGCACCTTTAGGAGGCTCCGTTTTTACCTGTGTATTACCTTGGCCTACGAAGATTGAAAAAGCTCCATTCTCCCTGGGGTACATAGAAAGGCTGAGGCCATACTTGCAGGTATCACAGCCATGCCACCATTTATTGTTCCAAATAATCACAAGTTGATAGAGGTAAGACAAGCAGCATTAACTGCAAACGGCAAATTTATTGCATGTGAACACACAACATGTTTCCAGCCTCACTGGGCCCTTTCTCAAGTGTGACATTTTCAATATGTTTTAGTATTAGAGAGGTTTATTTTATTGCAGGGTTTGGGACCATTATCAGCTGCACATGTCTTAAATAAACCTTGTTTGTATTTGCAGACACTTAATCTGTAATCTGATCAGTAATGTGTTGGTAAATGGGCCCAGACACTGGGATTAGAATAATCTGGATTACCCACTTGTTCTCGAAAATGGTTAAACAGTGAAATAATGAATATGCCTCCCCCCAGGGCTATGAGTGTCTGTGTCCCTCTGTAATAACCTGGGGATCGAACTATTGTGAATGGAACTGGTACCATGGGGCTCTGTGTTGACATCTTTTACACAGGAAAGAATTGTACAATTAGACTGAAACAGGAGTTTGTATTATTGAGGGCTATAAATATGTTTAATATGTTATAAAAATCCATTTAAATGTAGGTGTGTGTGGGTATATAAATATCTACTGATTAAGTGGGAATTGGGCAGTGTGGTTATTGGAGCTGCCACACTGAGCACATTTAGCTCTGGGCTTCAGATAACCAGTTCTCTTGTCTATAGAGAACTCTCTTTTGCCCCTCAAGCTATTTGCTCTGTCCCAAGCTAGAACAAGCAGATGAGACCAACTGCAAACTCTGCTAGGCCAATAGAAAGTAGAGATGGAGGGGTTGCTGGGTGGGTTGTTTGCAGGAAGGGAGGTGGGAAACTGGCCAATGGGCATTGAGAAGGTCTGTAAGGGAACTTCATTCTAGGGCTGATTAGAGACTCTCATTACAGGGACTCCAGGAGGAAAAAAGGAACTTCCCACAGGTGTGCAGGGAGTCCTCATTGCCCCCATGATCTCTACATTCTGGGCTCCCTGATATACTGTCTCTCCCCCAGCCATTAGCAATGCTTTCTAGCTCCACACCTTTCTCTGTCAAGGACATACTGAGGCTGGAATACAACCAACACAATGCTGGGGCAGTGGAGTTACCCCTTGTATCTACATACCATGGCACTTACCCACCAGTGACCAACACAGAAAGGAGAGATGGGGACTGGGGGTCCCCCAGAGCTTCCTGTGAATCCCCCCAAAGGGAAGATTCAGATCCCACCCAACAACAAAGTAAGAACTGACAAACCTAAGTGTGTGTTTACTTCTAACTAATAGTCTCTTTATAAGAAAACTAGTTATATTAATTACTTATTTTCTCATTATTAGAGAACTAGTTATTTATTATATATTTCTTTATTAGTAAACTAGTTATATTTATTACTTATTACCTCTTCATAAGAGAACTACTATTTATTCCTTATCTCTTTATTAAAGAACTACTCATATTTATTACATATTCACGTTAATAATATATATTATATTCACATATTACGTAATTCAATATAAAAGTTTGCCATTGCTTACCTTTGTGCGATCCCGCGATACAATAGCAGATGTAAACGAGATTACGGTAAGATTAATGTAAAACTTTCCGGTAGCGCCAGAGGAAAGTTCCCCTACAGAAACCTGTTACATTTCGCGCTTCAAGGTAGCAAAAAACCTAATATAAGGGGTTCTGTATCGGGTGCACAGCACTATTTCTTAAAACGTGGAAATGGCACTGTGCCCTAAAATCCGTGTAAAACACACGTTAACCCGATATTACTTCAGTTTAACACGGTTTTTGCATGGATTTCACCCATATTGAATCTCCTTATTATTGTGTTCATTTCTATCTATTAGAGAAATAGTTAATATATATTCCTTATATATATTACTTAACGCTCTATTAGAGAACTAGACATATTTATTAGTTATTATCCCTTTATTAAAGAGCTAGTTAAATGTATTACTCATCATATCTTTTATAATAGAACTAGTTAATGATTATATTTTTTTTTTTATTAGAGAACTAGTTATATTTATTAATTGTTTTATCTTTACTATAGAACTAGTTATATTTATTACCTATTATCTCTTTATTAACTGGTTATATTTATTACTTATTGTCTATTTTAGAACTACTGTACAACTACTGTTATTTAGAGCCATATGTATAAATGCATGGTATCGCCCTTAAGCTATACCGCGCCTTTAACCATCGTTTTAATGATCACTAAAATAATTGTTAATGTACAATCTTTCTACGACCAAACATTCATAAATTAATGAACGCTCTGAGTAAATGTATGATCGCGCCAATACATTTATGTCCGCCATCATAATTTATGGTGTCGCTAATGTGGGATGCAGCACGTTTATAAATATGGCCTTTAGTATATCTTTATTAGAGAACTAGTTATATTTATTGCCTCTTTATTACAGAAATTTTTACATTTATAATTTATTGTGTCTTTAGTAGCAAATTTGTTATATTTGTTGTTTATCTCTTTATTAGAAAAGTAGTTATATTTGTTACTTATTATTTCTTTATTGAAGAAAAAAACAAGATATAGTTATTATTTAATGTTTCTTTGTTGTAGAGCTAGTTATTTATTACTTATTAACACTTATCTCTTTATTACAGAACTAGTTATTTATTGATTATTATCTCTTTATCAGAGAACTATTTATAGCTTTTAATTTAAGAACTCATTATATATGTTACTTATTACCTCTACAGAACGATTTATAGTTTTTGTTATAGCTATTATTTTTGTTCAATAGAAAATTATAGTTATTATTTGTCTCTTTATTAGAGAACTAGTTATATGTATTACTTATTATCTGTTTATTAGAGAATTGGTTACATTCATCATTTATCTCTTTATTAGAGAATTATTTATATTTATTATTTGTCTCTGTATTAGAGAACTAGCTTTAGTTATTATCTGCCTCTTAATTAGAGATCTATTTATATGTATTATTATCTCTTTATTAGAGAACTAGTTCTGTATATTATTTGTCTCTTTATTAGAGAGCTGGTTATAGGTATTATTATCATTTTATTAGAGAACTAGTTCTGTATATTATTTGTCTCTTTATTAGAGAACTAGTTATATTTATTATTTGTCTCTATTAGAGAACTGGTTATATGTATTATTATCTCTTTATTAGAGAACTAGTTATATTTATTATTTGTCTCTTTGTTAGAGAACTGGTTATGCTTATTGTTTGTCTCTTTATTAGAGAACTGGTTATATGTTTTATTATCTCTTTGTTAGAGAACTAGTTATATTTATTATTTGTCTCTATTTGTCTCTATTGTCTATTATTTGTCTGTATTAGAGAACTGGTTATATGTATTATTATCTCTTTATTATTATCTCTTTATTATTATCTCTTTATTAGAGAACTAGTTATATTTATTATTTGTCTCTTTATTAGAGAACTAGTTATATTTATTATTTGTCTCTATTAGAGAACTGGTTATATGTATTATTATCACTTTATTAGAGAACTAGTTATATTTATTATTTGTCTCTATTTGTCTCTATTGTCTATTATTTGTCTCTATTAGAGAACTGGTTATATGTATTATTATCTCTTTATTATTATCTCTTTATTAGAGAACTAGTTATATTTATTATTCATCTCTTTATTAGAGAACTAGTTCTATTTATTATTTGTCTCTATTAGAGAACTGATTATATGTATAATTATCTCTTTATTAGAGAACTAGTTCTATTTATTATTTGTCTCTTTATTACAGAACTAGTTATATTTATTATTTGTCTCTATTAGAGAACTGATTATATGTATTATTATCTCTTTATTAGAGAGCTAGTTCTATGTATTATTTGTCTCTATTAGAGAACTGGTTATATGTATTATTATCTCTTTATTAGAGAACTAGTTCTATTTATTATTTGTTTCTTTATTAGAGGACTAATTATATTTATTATTTGTCTCTATTAGAGAACTGATTATATGTATTATTATCTCTTTATTAGAGAACTAGTTATATTTATTATTTGTCTCTATTAGAGAACTGATTATATTATTATTATTATCTCTTTATTAGAGAACTAGTTACATTTATTATTTGTCTCTATTAGAGAACTGATTATATGTATTATTATTATTATCTCTTTATTAGAGAACTAGTTATAATTATTATTCGTCTCTTTATTAGAGAACTAGTTATATTTATTATGTGTCTCTTTATTAGAGAACTAGTTATATTTATTATTTGTTTCTTTATTAGAGAACTAGTTATATTTATTATTTGTCTCTTTATTAGAGAACTAGTTATATTTATTATTTGTCTCTTTATTAGAGAACTAGTTATATTTATTATTTGTTTCTATTAGAGAACTGATTATATGTATTATTATCTCTTTATTAGAGAACTAGTTATATTTATTATTTGTCTCTTTATTAGAGAACTAGTTATATTTATTATTTGTTTCTTTATTAGAGGACTAATTATATTTATTATTTGTCTCTGTTAGAGAACTGATTATATGTATTATTATCTCTTTATTAGAGAACTAGTTATATTTATTATTTGTATCTTTATTAGAGAACTAGTTATATTTATTATTTGTCTCTATTAGAGAACTGATTATATTATTATTATTATTATTATTATCTCTTTATTAGAGAACTAGTTATATTTATTATTTGTCTCTTTATTAAAGAACTAGTTTTTTATTATCTCTTTATTGGAAAACATGTTTTATATATTATTTTTTAATTCGAAAACTAGTTATTTGTAATATTATCACTTTATTGTTGTATGTATTATTTTTATAAATAAAAGTCATATTTATTATTTGTCTGTTTATTAGAGAACTAGTTATTGTTATTATTTGTTTCTTTATTAGAAAACTAGTTATAGTTATTGTTTGTCTCTTTATTAAAGAACTAGTTATATGTATTACTTGTCATCTGTTTATTGGAGAATTGGTTAAATTTTTCATGTGTATCTTTATTAGAGAACTAGTTATATTTATTATTTTTCTGTTTATTAGAGAGTTATATTTTAATTATTTCTTTATTAGAGAACGAATTCTGTTTCTTACTTTTCTCTTTATTAGGGAACTAGTTCTATTGATTATTGGTCTCCTTATTAGAAGACTAGTTATATTTATTAACTTTCTCTTTATTAGTGAACTAGTCCTATTTATTAATTTTCTCTTTATTAGAGAACTAATCCTATTTAGTAACTTTCCTTTTTTAAAAACTTCTATTTATTATTTTTCTCTTTATTAAAAAACTAGTGCTAATTATTATTTGTCTCTTTATTAGAGAACTAGTTCTATGTATAATTATCTCTATATTACAGAACTAGTTCTATGTATAATTATCTCTTTATTACAGAACTAGTTCTATGTATAATTATCTCTTTATTACAGAACTAGTTCTATGTATAATTATCTTTTTATTACAGAACTAGTTCTATTTAATACATTTCTGTTTATTAGAGAACTAGTTATATTATTTTTTTTCTCTTAATTAGAGAATTATATTCTTCATTTGTCTCTTTATTAGAGAACTAGTTCTATGTATTAATTTTCTCTTTATTAGAGAACTAGTTCTCTGTATTCCTTCATACCTGGTTATATATGACTCCTTTTGGATCTCATTGCAATGTTCCATAGACTGTGTGTGAGGGTAGAGGAGGTGAATTAGCACCTTGTTACCTTTTAGGGAGTTTATATGTAACTACTGTTGATCTCTGGATTATATGGTATTTAATGGGTGGTTCTTCTTCACAACAACATACAAAAACTTAATTCCACATAATATTTGGATTTATTGTCTTTATCATTCCCAACAAATCCGTATGAACTCTTCTAACCTCCCAATATTCTAATGGATTAACAAGGAGCTACCATACTGAGCAACAGGAATTACACCTAGACATTTCTGTAAATTTTAGTAGATTTTCATTGAAAACAAAACTGCATAGGGAGATGTAAAACAATTTCGGTTATTTTTAATTTGGGGATTAATTGCCCTACAAACCTATAATTATTTCAATGACATGATATAAAATGATATATTAATTATAATTGTGTGCTAATAAGGTGATAGATACAGACGCCACAACAAATATGCCAAAACAGTAAAATATCACAGACTGAGAAGAGCATAAATGAACTCAATGCCCATGGACAACTTGCCCAGTTATCCCTTTATCCTTCCCCAACATTATATCCCAGGACGGAACCCCTATACAGTATATCCCAGTATATAGTACTGTCCATATATTACTTATTCATTGATACTTACTACCCCCTACTGCCAAACCCTCTATTTCCCCTATACTAAGAAATTGATAGATAAAAGATACATTGAGAGATAGATAGATAATAGCTGTATAGATAGATGATCGATAGATAGATAGATGATAGATAGATAATAGATGGATAGATAGATAATAAATATAGTAATTTTATAGTTATAAATATAGTACTTACAGTCCATACAGTCAAGTGTATATTCCATATATGTTGGTAAATTCCTGCTTTATTTATAGTGATTACAGTCCATACAGTCCGGCTCTGTGTAAGGTTGTAAATGATCTGCAGGTTGCAAAGGCCAATGGTTACTTTTCTATTCTTATCCTCCTTGACCTCTCCTCTACTTTCGGCACAGTCGATCATTCCCTCCTTATGCATATACTTTACTCTTTGGACATTCGGAATGAAGTGGCATCCTGGTTTCTATCCTATCTCTCTAACAGAACTTACTCTGTATCTTATGTTAGCAATACCTCTTCTCCAGTTCCTCTTGGTGTGGGGGTCCCGCAGGGGTCTGTTCTTGGACCCTTATTGTTCTCCCTCTACACTATTTCCTTGGGAGATGTTATTACCTCTTTTGGCTTCAAATATCATTTTTATGCAGACGATACACAAATCTACTTGTCCACCCCCACGCTATAACTCCTGACGTCCAATCAAGTGTCTCCGACTGCCTCCTTGCCATCTCCTCCTGGATGTCTCAACGCCACCTCAAATTAAATCTTTCTAAAACTGAACTGATCGTTTTCCCACCTAAACCTGGTCCTGTCCCATTTTTCTCCCATCTCTGTTGAGAATACCCCCATTTCCCCTATCCAATCGACACGCTGCCTAGGGGTAATAATTGACTACTCTCTCTCCTTTTCTAACAACATTAACTATGTTGCCAAAACCTGCCACTTTTTCCTTCACAATATAGCCAAAATTCGCAGGTTCCTTTCTCTCCCGACCACCGCTATGCTTATGCATGCTCTCATCCTATCGTGCCTGGAATATTGCAACCTACTACTTTCTGGTCTTCCTGCTTCCCACCTCTCTCCCCTTAAGTCTATCCCTAATCTCGTCTGTACTGGACAACAACCTGGCTCCCCCTTAAACAGCGCATTACATACAAAATCCTGCTCCTCCTTATATTTCCTCTCTAGTCTCCCCATATGTTCCTACCCATACTCTCCGCTCATTGCAGAACCAGCTCCTGTACAGACCCCCACTCGTACTGCTTCCTCTTGCTTTAAACCTTTCTCTCTTGTGGCGTCCATCCTCTGGAATTCTATTCCCCTCTCTCTATGTCATGAAACCTCAATTAGCAGGTTTAAATCCAGCCTTACATCCTACCTATCTGGTAACCAGCACAGTATATGATATCTATATATCTATATATGATAAATCTACCCTTACATCCTACCTATCTGGTAACCAGCACAGTATTTGATTGCTTTATTTGCACTGTATACATCTCACTCCAGCACTTATACCCATTCCATTGTATCTGTATGTTACCCACCTAACCAGATTGTAAGCTCTACGGGGCAGGGACCTCCTTACCTCTTGTGGCAAAGCTCTAGCACTTCTATTTATATATATTAATGTACTGAACTATCTATGTATTTGTTCCCCTTGTATGACTTTATTGTTTTTCGTTACTATACAGCGCTGCGTCCCCAAGTGGCGCTTTATAAATAAACTATACATACATATTGTTCTATTTATAGTGATTACAGTCCATACAGTACAGTATATATTCCATATATGTTGGGGAATTCTTGTTCTATTTATAGTGATTACAGTCCATACAGTCAGATATATTCCATATATGTTGGGGAATTCTTGTTCTATTTTAGTGATTACAGTCCATACAGTACAGTATATATTCCATATATGTTGGGAATGGAATTCCTGATTTACTATTATAGTGATTACAGTCCATACAGTACAGTATATATTCCATATATGTTGGGGAATTCTTGTTCTATTTATAGTGATTACAGTCCATACAGTACAGTATATATTCCAATATGTTGGGGAATTCTTGTTCTATTTATAGTGATTACAGTCCATGCAGTACAGTATATATTATTATCATTATTGATTTATATAGCGCCAACATCTTCCGTGGCGCTTTACAATTACAGTCATACATTACATACAGGATAATACATGTTATACGAAGTCATACATATTACATACATAGGTAATGCATAATAAACAGATTGATGAGTTTCTTACAGCAATACCGTGATACAATAGTAGAGAGGACCCTGCCCAAAGAGCTTACAGTCTAGAGGATATGGGGGTGAGACATAAGGTTGCAGGAGTCGGTAGGCTGTAAGTAGATTGGCAGTGGAGTGTGAAAGGCGGGTTGGATCATATTGGGTAGTAAGAAGGTAATGTTTAGGCCAGGTTATATGCTTGCTTAAAAAGGTGGGTTTTAAGGTTACGTTTGAAGGTATTAAGGGACGGTGATAGTATATAATATATAATATAATAATAATAATATCTACAATATAATATAACACAATAAATATTATTATAATACTATAATAGTATAGCATTATATCTTTTCCAGGAAGTTATATTGGAGGTACAATGAGGAATGAAGACCCCCAGGAAAATCCCCAGCAGAGACAACGGAGGAAGCCCAGGGTATTGTTCTCCCAACTGCAGGTGTTTGAGCTGGAAAGGAGATTTAAGCAGCAGAAGTACCTGTCCGCCCCAGAGAGGGAGCAACTGGCAGCTCTACTGAAACTCACCTCCACCCAGGTCAAGATCTGGTTCCAAAACAGAAGGTACAAGTGCAAGAGACAGAAACAGGACAGGTCTCTGGAGCTGGCGGGTCACTCACTTCCCCCACGCAGGGTGGCAGTACCAGTCTTGGTCAGGGATGGTAAACCCTGTTTGGGGACCTCTCAAAGCTTTTCCACGCCTTATAATGTCCCTGCCAACCATTACACTTACCCAGTCTGCTATGGTAACTACAGTAACAGCCACTTTTACTCAGATTCCTCCACTCGGCCAACCTTGACCAGTCCTACACAGCTAGTAAATATCAATCCCACAACAATGCCTAGTGGGACCCAGCAAGGACAATTACAGGCTGTGCTGCAGGGTATCAGGGCCTGGTAAAAGGAAGAATAAAAACCTTCCTCATTGTCACCCAATGACAACGTTCTCCCTGATTTCCTCAGATGGGACATATCTGTCTTTACATACCAGGTCACTGGTGGAGAGGGTACTAAGTGGATCTCAGTATGAGTGACTATGGAGCATCATGAAGATTCCTTGTATGTAATAAAGACCACAATAACCTAAAGATAAATATTCCCTAATACTGCATAAACTGACCTTACACACAAAGTGAGCTTTATCCAAAGTGACTATTGAAGAGTTTCTGCAGTAATAGTCTCCCCTGGACTACTAATCAGACTACTTCCTGCTGCCCATTACCCAACCTACAGCACATCATATCACAATGTTTCCCAGTTTCAGGCTGGAAAAAGAATCTGCAGTGTATAAAAATACAATGAATATACATATTCTATTTTTAGAAAGTAACCGAACAATGCTATATTGATCATTTTTGGGCTGAATTAGTGGGTTTTGCAAGATTTTTTGTGCTAATCTTAACACCTTTACTACGGGACCGATGCAGAACCTGTATATGTACCTAAATGGTGAAGTTCTATGAAAACCTAATTAATAATAGACTATAATAAAATATTGTGTATACAAACCATGGGCAAAATAAACAGGGATACCCATCAACATTTACCAAGTAGGTTGTTTTTTTGCCTTCTTGAGCAATATAGAATGTACAGTACAGTGGGGCTAATGCAATAAGAGGTGCAAACCAATCAGATGTTAGCTTTTTACTGGGTTACTGTAGTAAAACATTTAATTGGTTGTTGCAGATTAATAGCCCAGGCATGGTTATGTAAAGCTAATTACCGAATAAGGGGCCCGCTAATACATTTTCCACATAATAAGATTCTTGGACAGAGGGATCAGAGAGTGATCTAGCATCTTCCTTAAATCTAGATGTGAATGATTAGCTTTATTCAGCACACGCTTCCCATATGAAGATCTGTTAAAAGTGATTTTAGGCCTAAGCTTTAAAATAGCTGCTAATAGATGTTGTTCTGCGCCTGCACCCTCCCCGCCTGCTGATCTCTTGTTCCATTACAGCTCCCCTCTCATCAGAATCTGTATTTTGTCAGGTTATGGATATCTGAGCAGGTAATTATCCCTTTATCTCTGTAATCACAGCTCTCCTAATGTTCTGAATTCACAAGTCCTAGGATAGGAAGTAATTGGCCTCTAACACGACAAGAGCTTGAAAAGAAGAAAGACTGGTCACTTTCCTACCTGTCCACTAACAGGTCCTCACCCAGGACAGGTAGAAAGGTAAACAAATTCGCAGACAGGCTGGCTCCCTCCACCTCATCCATTCAGCCACTCACTCATCCTGTCTATTAAAATCCAGGGGGTGTGAGTTGGCCAGAGACTGGACAATGAAGGGTTAGGTAGCGTTAACCCTTTCTGCAAAGCTGTACTGAATAAAGACACCGTCCATATACAGGGCCAGAGCAATAGTTCTGGGGGGCCCTGGGCAATACATTGTTTGGCGGCTTACCTTATAACCCATGAGGAGGAAGAATGTGGTTTGGGGGCTTGGTCTTCCCTGTAAGCTTTTCCCTCATGGGTGCACACACAATTCTACAGGCGCACACAGGTCAATGTGGTGCACACAAAAATCTGGAATATAAGTGTTTCCGTGTGTAGCACTCAAAATGTCATTTTATATGTGCACAGAAACTATATATCTGCACACAAAGGATTTAAAATGAGAGGGAACATTGCCCTTAAAGGTTGGGAGAGCCGACCTTGTTACGTATATGGATCTGACTCTGCTTTAGCATGTGGCAATGGCTCAAACGTGCAGTAATATAAAATAGCAGTGATGGTTAATTCACGGCACTCTGCCTGTTGCTGAACTACAGCTCTCAGCACGTCAATGGGCCAAATGTAATCCTCCAGACAGAAAGAAAAACACAGGAAACAGTGGCCAGTTCAGGATAAGATAAGAAGGTATTAGTGCTAATGAAAAGTTCCAAATTCTAACGCAGATTTTAAAGCTACAGTATAAACTGATTGCAAAACACAAGGGCTTTTCATATGCAACTTTAATTCTCCTTTAAGAAAAGAAACCATACAAATGATTGTTTTTTTCTGTTCTGTTTTATATATATAGCTTTATTTGTAGTTTCAGAACCTGCCACCCCCTAACTTACTGATCAGTGATTTCTTCATATCTTGCGCTGTGCAGCACATAGAGAGGTGGTTGATGGCCTTTCCCAGTTCCCCTTTAAGGCTCCAATCTTTCTGCAGATTTTCTGCCTGGCCCAAACTTTGTTTCTCCGATTGACTTTACAGAGAGGTTGATCGGAAAAACTGAAAATGGTTTTCGTCATTTCGAACAATCTGATAAATTTGATCGGATCGCTCAAAATTATGATTTTGTGTATGGGGGGCTTAACATAAGAACATTGTAGTGGATGCCTGTCTAAAAGATGACCATGGGAAAGACAAAAAAAAACTCCATTAGCCTAGAGGAGCAAAAACCATCAGATAGGATCCCCGGATTAACAAAAACAACAGAGTTACTGCAGTGAGATAAGATCTGATTGGTCAGCCTCCATTATTGATTATCTTTCATTTTAGAGATGTATCGAGCCTTAACTGTCCAATGAACCTGCCATTACCAAATCTACTGGTAATCACGTCCACAGCTTTACTGTTTACACCGTAAAAAAAATAATTCAAAATATCAGTCAGTTTGGCTGAAAAATCTGCTTGTGTGTTCCCAGCCTAAGATGGGGCGATACATTCTATATTGTTGTAATCTGTGGGTTGTCATACTAAAGCTGGGACCTGTATTGTTTACTGGGCCATAAGCTAGGTGCCCATGTCTCCTCTTCAGGAAATGTAAATCGCCATGACTGATTATGCAAAAGGTCTGATAGTGTGAGGATCAGCAGATACTGTCAATATTCCCCCAGGATACAGCCCACGTGTAGCCAACTTTATACCATGTAGCTGTTACACCGAGACAATTATAACTATGTGTTGACCTTGTACATACGGGATGAACAAACCTGGAGTTCCATTTGGGTGACGTCAGTCAGAAGCTGCATTCAAACAGAACCCATCCATCTTCACTGAGAATGAGTAATATCCAATGAACACACACTAACCTGATGGCCCTAACAAAGGCCCTGGGCAGAGCAGAATATTATTTCCTGACTGTATATTTTGACACATTACTTGTCATAGACACAATGTGCAGGGAGGAAAGTCTTGTAAACACCCAGAGGGTGGATATTATGCCACAAAGTTGTCCACAGTCAAGACCTAACAAACAAACTGTAAACAGTGGATCAATGAATAATACCTTACCGTACAGATACAACAGTGCAATTATCATCTGAAACAGCTGCCTATCCCACGCATTTCGCCACTTGGGGCGTAGGTTACAGAATTGGACGTGTGAGCACATGGTCAGACCAGCGACTACTCACATCCAATTATCATCTGGAACGGCTGTTGGTTGCATGCATGTAAAAATATCGGTAACGTCCTTTTAATTCACATCATACAGATTTAATGAATAGTAGTTTGTGTGCCCACTTAAGCGTGCCATATACAGGGTCAATTGTTTAAGTGATTCAATTCAATCAATTAGTTTTAATAAGATGAAAAATCAATCTCTGTTTTTTGTTTTTTCTCATTTTTCGCGCTCAATATCATCAACTTTTTTTTTGCAGCCCGAAACATTTTTTTTTAACGTTTCTAATGAATTGGTTGAATCAATTAAACAAAAAAAAAGCCAATCGATTCAGACAATTAGTTTTCTGTCTACCCCCTCATCCCGTCCTTGCTGAAATCTGCTGCAATGCATTTTTTGCTATTTTTTCCCCAGACAGTTCCATAATGATTTTGTTCTAGTGATTTTTTTCTTCTTAAAACTTCACAATAATAAAACTTCATACAGGGGAATTAAAGCTCTAAGGGCTTGGTCCTACTAGCGTGTTTCTAACGCGCTTATTATCACGATTTGCGATCCATTTGCACGTCAATGTGAGTGGCCCTGTGCTGTGCTCTCGTTTTTTTTTTTTACAGAGCGCATGCGATTTTGTTTTATTTTATGCATTCACGCACATGCTTTTCCCGCGCATTGCCGTCTGACGTATTGTGGCCTCGGCCAGGTAAAGATCAGGTTTTCTTTGGTAGCATTTATTTGTTTGCCACTGTTTGTTTTCCTTGTCATCTATGGAAATTTAAGCTCTACAATTTGCTAGATCACCCGATGACAGGCTCACCCAGCCAACCCCCTCCCCCCTCTTTACTTGGTAAGTAAGGATTTTACACTGTTTTAATTACAGAATCTTCCGTTTAAGCCGTGAACTCAAATGGACTACATGATCAGTCATGTTGGCTGGTCAACCATATATTTGCCCAGCCAACCAGTCGAAATCAGCAATCGATTCTGTCTGGTCGGCCTGTGTGTAATAAATAGACATATTATATTTTTTCCTGTGCTGCTGATTGGCTGTTCAAATTTCACATCCATTAAGAGTAACAGAAAGGATCTTACATCTACAGTTATGTACACAGGTGAGATTACATAATTGTCCACCAAAGACAATCAACTACTGCGACCACCAATCTAACACAGCAGCAGATTTTTGGCCGACAGACCGAACGATCCGTGGCACTATTTGCCGGTCAACCGAAAATATCTACTGGTGTGGGGCGGACGGCCGCGACTGGCCTTGATCGTTCGGATCGGTCAAACGGACATGTAAATGGTAATCACGGTTGATCGTGCTGTTCCCTATGGGACCGCTCGATCGATCGTTCGAACTTTCGGACGCGGCCATTATTGCCGCGCCCTATGGACATTTGTCCCGGCCGAGCGCTCGCTCGTAGCAGGGCTGTAGGGCATCTCCTAGTTCTTTTTCCTTTCAATAGAAACGGCTGGGTACACACAGGACAGATTTTTGAAAGATGAGAGAATCTGCGAGATCCTGTCTGTCATTTTTCAAAGATCAGGGTACACACAGTCCCGAGTGTTCTCCTTATACACAGCATATACACAGCATAGGGAGAACCCTCGGGACTGTGTGTTCCCTTGACTCCGATGCTGACTCCCCTATAGGGACACTACTGCGGCCGAGGGAAATTTTAAAAGTAGGGAATATACTTTTCTTTAAGGGGTATTTCCACTTGTAAAATACTTTTACCTCCTGTTCTTTAATAAAACTGAATGCCAAAAAATGGTTTTACCAGTGGAGATATCCTTTAAAGGAGTAGTTCAAGCTAAAACAGATTTTCCTAATTTATAATCCAGAAGCTGATAGTTAATACAATATATATATTTTAAAGTAATTCCTAATCAAAGTCAAATCTTTCAGTGCAGCAAACCCTGCAATAAAGCTTGCAATTGCAGGCAATCTTTTGCTCAGTTTGATCGAATCTGTCAAATAACCTTTTCATTCAGGTTGAGGCCAAACTGCACCAGGCGTGCGCGTGATTGCGATTGCCCGATGTTTATCAATCGGATTGCATGCAATCGGACAAAAAGTGCGGATCGCATGAGCTATGACTAACTGATCGCAAACGCAGCAATCAGTAGTGCACAGTGTGGTCTAGCCCTTACACTTTAGTTCCATTGAAATGAAAGCTCAAATCTACTCAGGATCAATGGTGCAATGTGGTGTATTATGATCGCTACTTCCCTATCAAAATCCAATTGGGAAATATTGATTGGTTGTGCTATTATGCAGCCATTGTCCAGTGTATGGCAGACATCCCACCCTGCCAAAACTCATTTCAGGGAGGGTAACCACACCCTAAAGCCACACCCCAAGATCAACGCATAATTCATGCATACAGACACACAAATGTAAACAGTCATGGATACAAACAACATGCATCCCAACAGACACACACTGATGAAAACAATTAAAACACACATGCATACAACAAGTGATGTCAACATTAAGTGTTTCTGTCACTTGTTAACCTAAAAAAAATCTGACATCATTGTGCTCCCTCACTCTAATTGAAAACAACACATTTCAGGGAGATTGTTAATAATTTCAGGGAGCTGCCATTAAAATCAGGGAGACTCCCTTCAGGGAGAGGTGGGATACCTGGTATGGTGCTCTTATGTTCACTTTTAATTCCCATAAGCACACAGTATAAAAGTAACTCATTGGACAGATCCTCTCATACTATGATGCACACTGATCAGGTCTGATCCAGTGTCTCGGGGAGGAGGAAGTATTAGGAGTGGCTAGATTGCTTTTACACAAGTGAAACTTTGCTTAGGAATGTTGTGATTTTTTTTAATTAAAGGGCAAGTCCATCCCCAAAATGAAAACTTACATACAGGTAAACCACCCCCCAAAACCCTAAATGGTAATAGTTTGAAATCTGAAATATATAAGTCTAACCTGAAATCCTGCAAAATATCCTGTTGCCCCTGTTTCTGCTTCCTGGTTCTTCCAGTTAACAACAACTGTCAGTTATGGATTTGACAGTTGACATCACAGCCAATGACTGAATGTTAATCCCCTGTCTGCCTCTTCTGAGCATGCCCAGGCTCAGTACAGGCTCAGTACAGGTTTCTAAATTGCTCAGTTTCCATGAGGCATCCAGAAGCATAGCAGGCATACAGTAATGAATTCATAGTACAAACTATGATATATCAACAAAGAGGCCATTCTTTCTTAAAGATGTTCTTATGAGGGTGGAGTTGTCCTTTAACAGATTATTGGTGGCTTGCTGGGAAGGTTTTGGAAATCTGTTGGGGGGGTGGCTCGGGCCTCTCTAGTGAATTCATACCAATGAACATTCAGAGTACACATAAGCAGTCAATCTCCACATGCCAATTTAGCTTTAGCCTGGAGGAAGCAAAGAATAAGGTTGATGGAGCATTAGCTCCACCTGGAGGTTAGATTTGTAATAACAGCTTGAGAATTGCAAGAAAATACTTCTAGGTAAATTGCCAGATCATTAAAAAAATGGTTTAAATGGGAGCAGAGGTGTCAACCTAAATCATAACCTGTCAACCGTAATCATAACCAGGCACAAACAAAATCCAAGGCTGGCCAGAATTTACATTAAAAACATGATGCAGGCTTTATCGTGTATCGGTTTCAATGTAGCCATACAGCATGCTATTAAAGTAGAACGGTACAGCCGTAACACCCCCTAAAGCACATAATAGTATCCAGGGACCTAAACCTAAATGTCTTCACTCTGAGTTTGCTCTAGACACACCATACCTTCCTGTCAAAGTCTGTCTCATTGTGTTAGCATTCTCCAAAGTTTCAAGACTTATCAAATGAAAAGAAGTGTTCTGCAAGGAGCACATCTTCCCATAGGCCAGTCTGGGAACAGTCCCAGACTGTGAGGGGGGGTGGGGCTAGAGTTACTTTACAAGTGTAATCATTAGATCCTCTATTAAAATTATTGGGTAAAGATTGTTGCACATGACTAAGGGATAGGCCCACCTTGATTATACAGTGAATAAAATGTTATGCAGATCGCAAAGCAGAAATGGATTGCAAACATGCACAAGTGGGGCCTAGCCCTAAAGCTGGGTGCACACAGGCTAAAGTTCTAAGTGGGGTGTCACAGGGTTCTGTGTTAGGGCCGCTTGATGACAAAAAACTTTGTCGACCATTAAAAACTTCAGAGGATGTGCAATCATTCCAGGTGGATCTAGATAGATTGTCACATTGGGCTGCTACGTGGCAGATGAGATTCAGTGTTGATAAATGTAAGGCAGGGGTGGGCAATTAAATTTCACAGGGGGGTGCATGATAAACTTGGCATTGTCTTGATGGGTCGGACCAATAGGTTAACCTCAATTCTCATTACAGATTTTATGAAAAGATTAAATTAATTTACCTGGTTGATTGGATTTTAAATTAATATACCTGGTTGATTGGATTTTTTTTATTATTAGGTGCCATTTTTAATACAAGTGTGTTATATATTAGATCCATTCCATCAAGTTTAATTAATCTTTTTTTTTATAAAATAAACTTAATAAAAATAAATCAATTATCCAGCCTGAGACAAAAAAGATTTTTTGGATACAGGTCTAGTTTGAGGAGCCAGTCAGTGGCAGCTGGAGGGCCGTATGTGGCCCTCGGGCCTTACTTTGCCCAGGTACGGTGTAAGGTGATGCATTCCTTGTGCTGCTTATACTATAAATGGCTCTGTGTTAAGTGAATCCCTGTTGGAAAAGGATCTTGGAGTTTTGGTGGATAACAAACTTAAAGGAAGCAAGCAGTGCCAGGCAGCAACAGCTAAAGCCAGCAGGATATTGTCTTGTATAAAGAGAGGTATGGATTCAAGGGAGGAAAATGTTATTCTCCCTCTTTACAAAGCATTGGTAAGGCCTCATTTGGAATATGCAGTGCAATTTTGGAATCCTATGTACAAAAAATGACATCTTGGAAATCTGCTTGAATATGAAGACAGATTAGTATAGAATAGTATTTGAGGTTGAATAAAGACTTATGTCCATCCAGTCCAACCCACCTTGCAATAGCCTCATTTCCTGTTGATCCAGAGGAAGGCAAATTTATGAAGGGGAAGAAAATTCCTTCCTGACTCCAAGTGGCAATGGGAAATATCCCTGGATCAACTCTACTTTATGTATCAATACCAGTAACTTGCAACATTCCTTGTTTGCAGAAACTCATCCAGCTTTTTTTTTAAACTGTCCAATGAACCTGCCAACAAGTCCATGGAAGACTTTTCCATAGCTTTACGTTCTCACAGTGAAAAACCCTTTCCGAACTGAAGCCTAAAGCCTGTCTTAAAGGGCATGTCCACCCTTAAAAATTACTTTGATATGCTGCTCCCCCATGTCTGGTAGCCCAACCGCATGTTAGTATTTTCCAAAGCCCCCAGACCCAACACTTACTTACCTCCCCTCGTTCCTCCGCTGCACTGCCGGCCCTCTGCTTGCATACCGGCATTTGCGTCTGTGATTGGCTGAACGGCAGCCAATCACGGACGCGGCTGCCGGTCATTCAGTGCAGCGGAGGGAAAGAGGAGAGTAGTAGAGTTTGGAGCTTTTGGAAAATACTAACCATGCGGTTGGGGCTACCAGACATGGGGAGGCTATTAAAAGGCTTTTACGCTAGGGGGAGGGATAGTAGAACGGAGGGGAGGGAGGGGGAGGAGGGGGGAAGGGCTGCAGTACGCATGACAAATATCTACGGGCAAGGTGGCAGGCAGAGCCCTGCTAGCCTCCTGGTGGACTGTTTTTGGGACTTTAGGGGGGGTCTCTACGGAGAACCCTATGGAGCTGGGATGTGAGGTAAGGATTACACTACACTACAGGTGGGGGGCCATTATTGGGGGGATTATAGTTTTGGGGGTGGACATGCCCTTAAGTCATCTGACTGTTCTATTGGTGATACCTGCCCTCAGATAGTTTATTGTATGGCCTGTTAATAAAATTATACAAAGTAATCATATCCCCACGCAAGCGCCTTTTCTCCAGTGTACATAATTGTAACTTTTCCAGTCTCTCTTCATATTCAAGCTCCCCCAATCCCCTTATTAATTTAGTTGCCCTTCTCTGAACCCTTTCCGTTTCACAGATGTCCTTTTTGTACACAGGATTCCAAAATTGCACTGCATATTCCAAATAAGGCCTTGGGTTATAATTATGTACACTAGAGAAAAGTGTAGATAGGATTACTGTGTATAAATACATTAACGGGCCATACAATAAACTATCTGGGGCATTGTTCACCAATAGAACATGTCAGAGGACACACAGACATCCCTTAAGTCTTTTTAAGTTTTTCACTGTAAGAATGGTAAACCTATGGAACTGTCTTCCATTGGACGTGGTCATGGCAGATTCATTTGATAGTTTTTTTAAAAAAAAGCTGCAAACAAGAAATGTTGCAAGTTACTGGTATTGATACATAAAGTAGAGTTGATCGAGGGAAATTTTGGACGAGTTAGACATTTCAGTAAATTTTGTGTGGTCTTCAATGGGACATGCAATCATGCCGAAATATTGGCAGCAGCGTCCTTCTACCCAGCAGACCACAGGATATATATCAGTCCTTACAATAATCCGATAATTTGTTTCACCCTAGGAAACTATCATATGGATTGATGGGTGTCTCATACATAAGTAATCTGTCTGACAAGCTTACACACACAGCTATTTTATACCCTGCAACACTCCTCCATTAAAGGGGATGTTCAGTGGAAAATATCAATATTTTAAAAAAATTTAGTTTATATTATACATACCTAGTTATTCTACATATTCTCTTCAATTTTGAAAAGTCAATTTATACCCCTTGCTATTCCCTACTGTTCACATTAGTGAGCTGATGTTTCTGTTTCTGAAACGGACCTTCTTCTTCCCAGGATGCACCACATCCTTGGAATGTTCCTAACAGTAATTTCTACTGATTGGCTGTTGGATGGGTCAAACATGCTCAGATCTCTACTGAGCAACTGAATCAACCTAGACGCTGGGTCAAGGGCAAAACCATAACGGTCTCTACTAGGGGTCCACTGAATTTCCCCCTTTAATATGCAAACATAGCCTAAATTCACCTGGATGGCATGCCGTGAAAGTTTATTGAGTGCTCCCGTTGGCTTCCACTAGCGAACCGTAACAAAACAGGAACTGCTCAGAAAACAGATCAAAACCCCATCTTTGTGAAAATTAAGCTGAAGAATTTAGAACGTGCAGAGCTGCAGTGGGGGAGGGGGGTGTAATGTAATTAACCTGATCTTAGCACAGCTCTGTGCAATGCATTTCTCAATAGCGTACCTATGTAAAGGAATAGTTCACTTGAAAAGTGAACTATTCCTTTAATGTATTGATTGAAGCACGGGAGGTTAAGGAGCTATGCCTTACCTCCCATTCTTCAATCAATTGAGCAAGAGCCATAGATGAAGGTAAGTATATTTACCTTCCACGCAGTGGCGGCGCTACACTGGGGCACGATGGGGCACATGCCCCAGTTCAGAGATGCAGTGCCCCCCTTCCAAACTATACCTGATTTTCCAATATCTTGTGATGTTCGGCCGGGCAGTGTAAGTTTTAAGTAAAGTTTGTTTTAAAAAAAAAAACAAAGTTCCCTTTTTAAAAAAATAAACTTTAATAAGACTTAACAGAAGGAAGTTCCATACAGGACAGGGGCCAGCATGCCGGATCATAAGTATGCAACATCCTCTCTCCCGATTATAGCAGCAATTGGAGACCAGAAGATGTGACAGAGTAAGCAGGCAGCAGCTAAACACTACTATCACTATCTATCTATTTAGCTATCTATCTACTATCTATCTACTATCTATCTATTTATCTATCTATCTATCTACTATCTATTTATCTATCTACTATCTATCTATTTATCTATCTATCTATCTATCTATTTCTCTTTCTACTGTTTGTTTGTCTGTCTATCTACCATCTATCTATCTACTATCTATTTAGCTATCTGTCTGTCTATCTATATCTATCTATCTACTATCTATTAATCTATCTACTATCTATCCGTCTATCTATTTCTCTATCTACTATCTATCTATCTATCTATCTATCTATCTATCTATCTATCTATCAGTCTATCATCTATTTATCTCCATATCTATCTCCATATCTATCTATCTATCTATCTATCTACTATCTATCTGTCTGTCTATCTATCTATCTATCTATCTACTGTCTGTCTATCTATCTATCTATCTATCTATCTATCTATCTATCTATCTCCATCTATCTATCTATCATCAATTTATCTCCATATTATCTATCTATCTATCTATAATATCTACTGTCTGTCTATCTCTATCTATCTTCATATCTATCTACCTATTTCTCTCTCTATATACATCTATATCTAGCTATCATTTATTTATCTCCATATCTATATATCTATCTATCTATCATCTATTTATCTCCATATCTATCTATCTATCTATCTATTTCTCTATCTATTTCTCGATCTATCTATCATCTATTTACCTCCATATCTATCTATCTGTCTATCTATTTCTCTATCTATCTATCTATCTATCTATCTATCTATCTATCTATCTATCTATCATCTATTTATCTCCATATCTATCTATCTATCTATCTATCTATCTATCTATCTATCTATCTATCATCTATTTATCTCCATATTTATCTATCTATCTATCATCTATTTATCTCCATATCTATCTATCTATCTATCTATCTGTCATCTATTTATCTCCATATCTATCTATCTATCTATCTATCTATCTATCATCTATTTATCTCCATATCTATCTATCTATCTATCTATCTATCTATCTATCATCTATTTATCTCCATATTTATCTATCTATCATCTATTTATCTCCATATCTATCTATCTATCTATCATCTATTTATCTCCATATCTATCTATCTATCTATCATCTATTTATCTCCATATCTATCTATCTATCTATCTATCTATCTATCTATCTATCTATCTATCTCTCTCTCGCTCTCACTCTGTCCTCTCTAATCTACTATCCTATCTATCTATCTATCTATATAAAAAAAGGAGTAATAGTGTGCACTCTACCTTCCAAAGATATAGGGCCTGGGTGCTGCTGTAGATTCCTTGAATATCCAACCTTGTAGTAAGATGCAGAGCACCACAGCTTTGCAAATACTTTAAATTTATTTATTGCACAAAACAGATTTTTTTTTTTTTGTTGCATATGAAATAAAATTTTAAGTATTTTGCACAAGTCCTGTGAGTGCTCTGCATCTTACTACAAGGTTGGATATTTATCTATCTATTTATCTGTCTATCTGTCTATCTATCTATTTCTCTATCATCTATTTATCTCCATATCTATCAATCTACCGCTATCTATCTATCTATCTATCTATCTATCTACCTACCTACCTATCTATCTATCTATCTATCTATCTATCTACCTACCTACTATATCTATCTATCTATCTATTTCACTATCTCTCAATATCTATCTATCTATCTTTCTACCTATCTATCTATCTATCTATTTCTCTCTCTCAATATCTATCTATCTATTTTGTTATCTCTCTCAATATCTATATATCTATATATCTATCATCTGCCTATCTATCCGACAGAAAATAAGATAGATATAGACAGACATAGAAAAGAGACAGATACATATATAGACTGGACACACAGATAGAAAGACAGATATATATAGATGGACAGATAGTGGCATTGCCCTGTATGTAGCCAGGCAATGCTTCAACTTCTGTAGTAGTTTAATTCTATAATCTTCTCATTAAAAACACACACAGTTTAACTGTAAGGTGTGTAATTGCTGTTTTGTGTACCTTATATTATACTGACAAAGATTATTGGTGTTTTTTAATGTGCCCCATTCATTAGCCTTTGTGCCCATGTTGTGCCCCAGGAAAACTCTGGAGCTGGAGATGCCACTGCTTCCACGAGATCCACCGCTTCCTGGTTCTAATTCTCTATAGCGCGCTTTTACCCGCATGCGCGCTATAGAGGATTAGAACCAGGTAGCGTTGGAGATTTTCATCTCTCCAGCAGTGGATCGCATGAAAGGTAATAATAGCTCCTTAACCACCCAGGCTTCAATCTATGCATTGAAGGAATAGTTCACTTTTCGAGTGAACTATTCCTTTAAAGGGGAATGTTGGAGTGTAGGGCATTTAACATCTGGGTAAATCTTATTCATAACCTTATAAAATGACATTAATTATGAAAACCCCACAAATGGCAGTGTGTTGCAATATGAAGGATTTTAGTGATTAGCTGGTGGAGCAAGATCCTGCTTGGTAATAGGTGAGTAAACAGAGGATTATATTCTAAACAACTCACTTATTCATTTGTCACAGTCTGTGTTTGGTTCTTTCCTAAGATCAGAGTTAGAATAGGGCAGGGAAAGGCTTTAACACATCTATAGTATCCCCTTATCTGCTTTAAGGGAAATGGAAAGATCCATTAATGGAATCTTATCATTATTATTATATTCCTATTATCCTATTAGTATTACAGGTAATGGTTTTTCTTCTATTGGTTAAAACATTTTAGTTACTACCCAAGACTATTTTATGCATCAGTAAGGCCAAACTTGCACATATCTCACACGCTTCTGATTGTTTGCGCATGTAATCAGTGCAGCCCAACAGATTATCTGGATACTGTAGATTTATTGAACACTGTGCACAGAGATATGCTAAAGTTAGCCATACATGGGCAGATTCTTTTCCCAACTGGATATTCGTTTGTTTTGGTCTATTGAAAATTCAATCAGAACAACCGATGGAAATTTTCCACCTTGTGCCGGCAATCTTTCATAGATTTTAGCTTGGAATGTGTGGGAAATGGAGACTGGATAGGGATACCACCTTTCCCTTTAAGGCTAGGTACACACGGCCGAATTATTCGCCCCAACCGACCGACCGGTCAGCTGGGAAGAACCATTGTCATCAGTTTACAGGCGACTGCACTATCGGTGGTGATTGATGCGTGTGATCGCCTTTTCTCCCGGTCCGGCCGAACAGGCAATAGGATCGGTCAAAGACTGAAAAACTGCCTTGTGTGTACCAAGCCTAAGGTCCAAACACTAATTAAATCAACATGCTAAATGGATACACTGAACAATGCAGCCTGCATCAAGCTTCTATTGAAAATATTAACCAGCCTTTCGTCATGTAGATTTCATACGTGTTTGTGTCTTAAAGGGAAAGGTAGCAATCCTGGCACAGAATTTGGATATAATCAAGACAGAATAAAACATCACAAAACAACATTTAATATTCTATTGTAGATTCATAGACGATGTCTTTTTAATCTGGAAGGGATCTGAACAACAGTTTGCACAAATGACCAACACCTTGAATTCGATGGACACTACCATTAAATTTACGTCCAAGGTGAGTAAATCTGAAATTCAATTTCTGGATTTGAACTTGAAAATGAACAAAAACATTTTGGAATACAGCTTGTTTAAAGGGGTTACTGATAGGAACTCTCTCCTACATTACAGAAGCCACAATCCTCCATCCTTAAAAAAGTCACTTCCTATATCCCAATTTTACCGAGTATTGCGAAACAACTCGAATCCTGATATAATGAACCAACAATTACGAGAAATGAACGCACGATTTGTACAAAGATGTACTATGTTCTGGAACAAGCATTAATTAAAGCAAAACAAAAGTTAATAACATCACAAATGAACGGGTAAAAGAACAAAATACATTTATTTGCACAGCATCTTACTCCACAACAGGACAGGATATTAAACATGCTTTACAATCTAATTGGCATATTGTGACTTCAGATGAAAAGTTAAGAGAACGTCTTCCAAATAAACCTACAGTGGCCTTCAGGAGAGGGAGGAATCTGCGAGATTTTCTCGTTTAAAACCGATCCTATCAATAAGTACAGAATGGACAACTGGTTAAGTAATAAGCGAATGGGATGTTTCAATTGTCACAAATGTAAATCTTGCAAACACATGCTTCCTGGTTCGTCTTTCATACACCCACACTCTGGGAAAATAATTAATATTCGACATAATATTACCTGTCAAACCACTCATGTGATTTACATTATTATATTTGTCCTTGTAATTTATATTATGTCGGCAAAACGTATCTCACTCTTAGATTACGTATCGATGGACATAGATCTGCCATTAACACAGCCTACAGAGATCAAAAACTAAGAAGCCAGTTGCAAATCATTTTCTGGAGAAAAAACATACTATCTCAGAACTAAATTTTATGGGAATAGACCACATACCATTGCCCAGAAGAGGTGGGGACAGAGCAAATATGTTACTCAGGAAAGAAAGTTTCTGGATTAAAACCCTAAACAACTTAGCACCGCATGGACTGAATGAATATTGTTCTCTCAAATATTTCATTAACGAAAGTTGAAACCTGTTACCGTCTGTGTCCTCATTATTCATTATTTATTGATTTATACATATTTCTATTATAATGACTTAACATCATTAGTGTTTTATGTCAATTTTAGCTCTTTTGTATCTACATTACCAAATAGGTGAGAAGATGATGATATGAGATATTCCTTTAAGATAATTGGTATGACAGACTAAGAAATATATATAGTATATATGTATGAAGCACTCTATAAGTATTATTAATACTTTGTCCTAGTGATTCTATCTTTGTTCTCTTTTAGATTTCTCTTTTAGATTCCTAAATATGGTCAATACTTTATAATGTTTTTTTAATTGAAATTTGGAATTCACATTTTTAATATTTAATGTATTGCGTATAAATATTTTGTCAATAATATGCACTACAGCACTTTGTTAATGGTCACTAAATTCTAATGTGTTGCCAGAGCACTGTCACTTTAAATATTTGAAACAATGTTATGTAGAGGTGTGTCCTATGACTTAACACTAATTACAAGGGGTATATAAGGCTGTGTAAATGCACTAATGGTTTGAGCTTGATAAAGGCCAATAGATAACGGCCGAAACGTTGCTTATTTTTGCACTTAGCACAATGTTTGCTACAAAAGCACTTTAAATAAAGCACTTATTGAAGAACCTGAGTAGTGCTGATACTTGTTGAATATCATTTATATATCTGGGATATTGTCAGCAGCACCAGGCAACTGAAATATAAGAAGACTGTGTGCACACCCAGCCAACGTTTATATATATATAAATCCTACCCTCCATCATTACCCCTTTACACTTATAGAAACAACTTATCACAGAGCTGCAGGGCGAGGATGATGCAGTGAACCTGATCTTAGCACAGCTCTGTGTACAATAGCGTACCTGGACTTATTTAAAGGGGAATGTTGGAGGGTAGGATATATTTTATTGAGATTGTGATAAAAAAAATTGTAATGAGGGTGGTAAAAATACTTTCACTATCAAAACTCTAAGGCACAGCGCTGTCCCTTTCAGCAGGCACAGTGCCCCGTCACACCTAATCAGAAACCCAGATTTAGGAAACAAATGAAAAACAGAGACGAATGTAATTCTAGTGATTTCCCACCTAGTGCTGGTTTGCAATACATTAGTAAACTCATTACTTCCTTTATTAACCTACCCCTGGTAGAATCTCCAGTACATGAGCTGGGTGCTAAATAAAACTGTTTTGGAAACTATAACTCCCAGCATGCCTTGGTTGCATTCTGTATCCCAGGCATGCTGGGATTAGTAGTTTCCAAAACAGCTGTGCCAAGTTTCCAAAACAGAGTGCCAAGATTAGACCTTAGTGGTTAAGGGATTTTTTATCTTGAGCCATTTTCTTGGACGATTTTATCAGCTAACATTAGGCAGAATGTATCATATAATTCCACTCCTTATGGTTTAAAGACATTTAAATTTTTTTAATTTCTGATCTCTGGATCAGTTCATTGATCTGCCACTAGGCTGCGCTGTATTTCACAACCCCTGTCTACTCTGATTACCCTGCTGCTGGAACCCTCATTACCGGTAGTTTCCATATGGAGTTACATAGGAACTTACCTTACCGCCGCTCCACTCGCAGCTGCTCCTTCACTTAAAGCCGCTCTGTCCCGACCGCGCGCCCTATCTTAGGCGCATGCGCACCAAAACAAAAGATAGGGCACGCGATCGGGAGAGAACAGCTGTTCAGTGAAGAGTGGAGTGGAGCGAAGGTAAGTTCCAGGTCCCCCGAGCGTCCTATTATTCACAGGGAGGTGAGAATAAGCGTTCTCACCTCCCTGTGAATAATACAAACGAATGGCATATAGTTATTTTTTGGGGTTTAGGGGAGTTTACAGTCCCTTTAAGTACCTACACATTTGGTTTCAGGAAGTTCTTGTTCTTTATCAGTAAAGTAGGGCTCGTTATTACACAGAGATAATGAAAATTGTGTCAGATTGCTCCTGTCTGTTGGTGGAATTTTTGCATTTGCACCTTTTCAGAGAGTGGCAGTGAAAGGGTTAAGAATAATGACTCTCGTTGGGTAGGAAAGCTTAGCATATTTTTGCAGGGCTGATGCTCTTAACAGTGAGATCGCGTAGCCCCACTAGAGACCTGCTGTAATTGCTCGTCAAACCTCGCTCATTAAAAACCAATTATCTCCATTCACTGAATGCTAGTAGGATATCTGTCCCAGTCATCAGAGTGTCTATGTGTGAGCTTCTAATTACAGCTCAGCTGATATTCCTGACACCCCTGTAAACAAACTGCTCAAGGAAAACATGCTTATGTCACCTAGTTAGTGACCTGGGGAGAGCCCATCCCCCCTCCCAGGCAGAAGGACTCTAGGGGAAAGGATACAACCATTGGAATCTCTATTGTCATATGCTCTCCAATAACGGCAGTTATGAGAAATATTCACTTTACTGAACCTGCTGCAGTCACGAGCCGAGGGATTTCAGGAGGGTTTATACAATGATGGTCAATTAAAAAAAATAATCAAAGGTTTCTGTACATGCAGACTGCTCAGCAGTGGCCGAGCAGCCTTCTCTGTTTATATGGAGAGGGGGAGCGACCCTAAGAACTTCCACTGAATAAGAGAACAATAGGATTGCTCCCCCATATTCTTAAGTGATCCAACGAGACAGATCACTTAATAATCTCTTTTTATGGCTGCACACACAGTAGATTGTCCGCCTGTCTTTCGGCGATCACTTTGGCCAACAAGTATCTAATGTCTGTACTTAAGGGTTGTGGTACACGGCAGGAATTGGTTATTGCAATGGAAGCTGCATTGACATTACTGTTAATTGTCAGAGCAGGATTATCCACAAGGCAACCCTAGGCACTTGCCTAGGGCCCAGGAAAATTCTGGGGGCCCAGCTTCAGAAGCAGCAACAATATTACAGTCTATACAATATATGTAGCAAAAAAAGGGGCCCCTAAATGATGGCCCTGCCTAGGGCCCCATATGATCTTAATTGACCTCTGTTAATTGTTCCCTCAAATGTTTTCTTTGGCTGTGTAAGTAACAAAATATCTTTGTGGCAACAAAATAAAAAATTAAATACTGCCGGTGTTTAAAATAGATATTGGTAAACTTAGAAACTGATTATTTACCACCGTGGTCATCGCCAACGTAAAAGAGCCACAATTGAAATTAAGTGTAATAATGATTGCGTTGGGCCAATGACCGATACCGTGCTGTAGTAAAATGCAGTGCGATATTTATAAGTTATATGAGCAATTTCTGGTTAATTATTGTGAAATAATTATAGGGAAATATAGGGGAAATCACAGAGAAAGGTACAAGGAAATGAAATGTTGAGTAGACCCCTAGACTACAGGGGCCCTACCCAGTTTACATTTTTTGCAGATACCAAAAATCGGTTCTTTTCAAGTTGCCGATTACTAGACTCCTAATCAATTTCTAGAGTTTATGGATTTAGATTATGATTAAGTCGGCACAATTCTAGCCAATAGGGGTTTAAAGAAGCATCACATCAATTTCTAGAGTTTATGGATTTAGATTATGATTGGATTAAGTTGGCACATTTCTAGCCAATAGGGGTTGAAAGAAGCATCACATCAATTTCTAGAGTTTATGGATTTAGATTATGATTGGATTAAGTCGACACTTTTCTAGCCAATAGGGGTTGAAAGAAAAGCACATCAATTTCTGAATTAGGAGTTATCAGTCACAATACATTGTTAGGTGATATAGCTTTCTTAATGTTTTCCAGTGGACATTCCAGACCCCAGTCTCACAGTGACTGTAGATACAAATGCTGTGCATTGGCTTGTTATGAATTGGATTACCATACACACTGACACTCTTTAATCAATCACACAGTCAATGAGACCTACAGTGAACATTTGGGTGAAATGGTTCCAATCCTTCCTGGGAAGGGAACTATTATGTCAGGTTTCCCACCACCACCCAAACAAACAATCCAATATGGGCTGCAGGCCAGTGTGTTGTTAATATGTTAAACAGACTGATGGTGGAGCTCCCTGTAGGCCACCCAGTCTGTCCATTTCACAGTCCCTGCTAATTGTGGACACAGATTCTGATTAGCCCCAGTGAAGATCAGAGGGCATGACACAGGGCCGGCTCACTAAATACTGGAAGGTTTCAATTGCCTCATAAATCAGAAGAAAACTGCCCCACTGGGGTGTTAAACACAGTTAGAAATGCTGGATCCCATTAACGTGTTTCAGGCCCTGCAGTGTGTCCCTAACTAAAAAAGGAGGAAAAGACTTTAACTGAGGATGTGTAATGCAATACATGGCTAATATCTTTTAATGGCATGCAGATGGGTCACAATGCAATGATCATAAAAGTAAGTGGACAAGATGATGTTCAGACACTTCCTAGTCTAAGGACCAGAGAAAGAGAACTGACCTCACTGAGTCAATGAGAAATATTAGGGGAATGTGACGCAGTTCTTGTGTCAGTGGCGCTGATTTGCTCATATTTTACACTACTGGATCACTATACAAACATCACAATCCCATCTCCCGTTCGGAATGTGCAACGTGGCTTGGATTACATTGGTCTACAAGATACTTGAGTTATTTAAGATAACCTTTTGCTTCTGCCACAGAGATTGAACATCCTTAAAATAACAAAAAATAACAGAATAAAACCAAGTAAATCGTTTTGTGATATAGAACAGTAATTTCGCCCAGTTCTAGAGGGTTCTTTAAGGGTTGCCTGCTGTGTGTACACTTCATAAATCTCTAACCAAACAGTAAATAACTAAAGCAATACAGCCAGGAGTGATATGTGCAGCCAGTGGACCTGTCAGTCTATGGTTCTTTAAAGGGCAAGGTGAGTACTGTAGAGTTGCAGTATATCCATCTTAACAAGCCAGTGTCAGCAGGAAGTGTTTCCTTTAACACTGGACATGAACTGTGGAGAATCGGTCTTTCTGAATTGCTAGGGGCCCCTGTTCCCCTGACTATGGGTGCAAGATGGTTGTTTACCGGTAAGTAGGTTAGCAGGTTATTGGCATTTTGGTGTGGTGCAGTGGGTCCTATCCCTGATAACAAGGTTGCCATACAGGGGCCAAGGGAAGGTTCACCCAGAGTCTTTAATTGACTCTCTGGTCTAGTTCAATTACTGACAGGGAATCAGTGTTAAGGTATGTTATGGCTACTATTTCCATTAATATTAATTCCCAATCCCAAAGCATTTTTTTGCAATGACACAATATTTTCCATTCATAATATATCAGTTACATTTGTATATAATAAAATGACTAGTAGCCCCATACGGTACATTGCACAGGTCTAGTTACATTGCTACAGTGCACTGCATGTACAGCTCTTTCCTTTCAGTTACAATCTACTATAAAAGTAAATAAACAAGTGAAAAACCTTTACAATTCCCATTAATAAACATACTGTACCAGTAATAAACATACCCAGTTGTAAACATTACTGTACCAGTAATAAACATACCCAGTTGTAAACATTACTGTACCAGTAATAAACATACCCAGTTGTAAACATTACTGTACCAGTAATAAACATACCCAGTTGTAAACATTACTGTACCAGTAATAAACATACCCAGTTGTAAGAACAGTTCAGTTTAACTTTACTGCCTAGTAAAGTATACAAGGATAGAGTGGAAAAGAGCAGAATAGAGTGGGACAGAGCAGGTCAGAGTGGGATAAAGAAGAATAAAGTGGCATAGAGTGGGGCAGAATTGGATAAAGTGGGACAAAGAGTGGGGCAGAGAGTGGGACAGAGCAGAATAGAGTGGGACAAAGCAGAATAGAGTGGGATAGAGTGGTATAGAGTGGGGCAGAGAGTGGGACAGAGAGGAATAAAGCAGGAGAGAGTGGAATAAAGCTGGATAGAGCAGGACAGAGAGGAATAAAGCAGGATAGAGTGGGACAGAGCAGGAAAGAGAGGAATAAAGCAGGATAGAGTGGAATAAAGCTGGATAGAGCAGGACAGAGAGAAATAAAGCTGGATAGAGTGGGACAGAGCAGGAAAGAGAGGAATAAAGCAGGACACAGCATGGTGGCTTAGTGGCTAGCACAGATGCCTTGCAGTGCTAGATGACTTGGTAGCGCTGAAGTCCTAAATTCGATTCCACCCTGGGACACATCTGCAAGGAGTTTGTATGTTCTCCCTGTGCTTACGTGGGTTTCCTCCAGGCACTTCGGTTTCCCCCACAATCATAAAGACATACTGATAGGTTGTATGTGTCAAATAAATGTGCTTAGATTGTAAGCTTTTCGGGGCAGGGCCTGATGTGAATATATCCAGAAAAAGGCAGCAGGGAGATCTACTTAAGATCTACTGTATGTAATGTAAATGTATGTATTTGATTGGGAAGCTTCTCTTTCATCCAGGCCATGGTACACCTCTAGGGGCAAGGAAAATATAATGAGGGAATACATTAACACGGGAGTAGCCTTTAAAATGGGGCGTGGGTAAAATGTTGGTGGTGCACTAACATCACCACTGTCCATGATAAACCATTCAGGAATCCCTCGCTTGGAAAATCTTGCACTTGCCCCTGCACATTCCTCTTAGATCAGATGATCTGGCAGCCCAGACCTCCAACCAAACACATCCATCCTGGATCTTCAGTCAGTATGTGTTACCAGCCTGCACATACAGTAAGGACCTATAGCATTGTCTCTGACAACTGTTTGCATGTGAGAAGCTGTTGTGGGAACATGTCCAATTCAGTTTCTGGTTATGCAAAAAACATATTGCAGGTGGTAACAGTAACCAAAAAAAAAATGGTTCTGACTGAGGCCAATGGTGATTTTTAATATAAATTACATAGGAAAAATCCATTCCCTGTCGAAGTGATAATAGATTAAATGGCATTAGTCCCTTCCTTGGTTGAATAATGCAAAAGATGTTTAAACCTGACAATTAACAGCACTCCTGGTGGCAGAATAAAGAGCTGCAAGTGACATCCATTGTTTAACGTACAAAATGCAACAAACACACCCATATTAAAAAAATAAAATTTGTGTGACAAGAAGCAAGAATAATTTGTCATATTGTGATTAGGGTCTAAAGGGACTTACAAGTGCATTCCCCATGATATCGATGAGTCCCATACAAGTGATGATACTTGAATACATGATTTCGTTCCTTTGAAAAAACAAAAAATACAAATGTGTCTTGTCAAGATCAATGGAATCACATGATGCACCCATAAGGTTTTTTGGTTTGCAGGATGGACGAGTAAATCTATGTCTGTATTAGTATATCCAATAACTATACATGGTAGTATTTTGGGATTCATCTTTATATGTAATCAAAGGGACGAGCCTTCTTTTCTTTGCTGGGGAGGTAAAGGGACAGTTCAACCTATTTTTTTTGTATTTAGAGCATTTCAAAGTTATTTGTGTCCAAAATATAACCATGTGAGAAAAAATAAATTTTGTTGTCTCACAAAACCTGCAGCAATATTCACTCTTACACTTACTCTTCCTTCTAGCAGTAGTGGAATGAGTAGAAGTAAACTGGAGGGCCTTCACAACGTGTAGCGCTGGTTAGGAATTACTTAGAAGATTAAGTCATTAATTATTTGCCTTGTTTGAATGTTGTAATATGGCAAGGCAAATTAGCTAAAAGGCTTCCTCCCTACCTCAGTCTGGGATCTATTCCAATAAGAAGAAGCACTTCTTTTACTCCCCCATTGGTTAGTCCCGGGTCACAAGATGGGTTGGAGCAACAGCCGGTTACAGTTGTACTATAAGCAGCTGTTCAAACTTTTTTCTGTATAGATTTGTGAAATTGACTCTTACATCCACTCATGTTGGCCATTCTGTGATTAGAATAGAATCTTTTTCTTGACCATGAAAAGAATATAATTTTTTTTTAAACCATTTATTAGGAAATACAGTATATAGAAGACAGTAGTTCTGGCAGAAATAGCAGCAGTATTGACTGAAATTTGAAAGTGCTGTTGCTTTGTAAAATGGGAAAAGCTTTTCAACAATACAATGTAGCTTCTCACTAGTAGTATGGATTTATGCACAGGTCAGTGTTCATTGCAGCAGGAAAAGCTATGTCCTTGCGCTCAGGGGGGGAAAGATGAAAGAAAAAAAAGAAAATGGAAAGTAAAAACGCTGTAGGATATGTTTACCTTCTGTCACTGGAATTGTGTGGTCATTTCTTTTTATTTTCCATTTGTTGAATAATCATGTTGTTGTTGAGACAAGTCAGAAAAGTTGACAACCAAAATAACTTTTTGAGTAGCCCGGGACATGATGTTCCATAGTCATTTGTGATAAACATAATCAGCGATCATGTGGGCTTCAATAAGACGGCACAGGGGTCTTTTCAATTCCCAGTTGACAGAATATGGTGGGAATTATCGGTTTATCATTAGCTGCAATTTACTTATCTGCCACAGGGGAATATGGGTGCCAGTCCCTGCCCATTTGTACCAGCCCATTTATTTAACACTGTGGATGAGCTATATTGGTTTTCTTTGTAATGCAATGATTTGCTAGAAAGTTTTTTTTTGTAATTCAATGAAGGGAACCAAAAATAACAGTTCCTCATTTTTATAATTTATAAACTGAGCATCTAATATTATATATATTATATAACAAACCACTCTATTAAAATAGATACAGGCATTTGTTCTTCGTGGTAACAGGACATCTGAACTCCAATGCAGTATATGTTCTAGTTTATATTCTTTTCTAAGATAATATACAACTAATGATGGTACCCCCTTGTCCTTTTTTTTGTCTATTTAAAGGGACTGTCAACCCCTCGTTTGAAAAATTAATATTATGGTAGAGTAGGGGGGGCCCCCCCCCCCCCCCCCGCCCCCCCCCCAAAACCTAGAGATCGTTTTAAGTCTAAAGCTGTAATTCGGCTCCCACACAGAGCTTTACTGACATGCTCCACCGCCGCTTCCGGGTTCCTTCTCCCAGTCCCACTGTGGGCTGCTCTGTTCTTTTTTGTTCCCGAGCAGCGCAGTGGGAGAGCCTCAGGGAATGCAGTCGTGATTGGGCGTGAAGTCACAGTCACTGGCCGCCCGACACTGACCTGCGTACCCGGAAGTGCAGGCAGCGGTGTGAGGGAGGAGGAGATGTAAGTATAGCTCCGTTGTGGTAGCCGATTTTAAGCTTTAGGGCTTCTTAAACGATCTCTAGAGTTTTGGGGGCTAATCTACCATATATTATTTTCAAAAAGAGGGGTGGACCGTCCCTTTAATAAAGAGCTGCACACAAAATGAAATCGATCATACTTTTTACTGGTCTACTACAGTTAGAAAACATCTGAAAATTCGTTTGACTGCTGCAGATTAACACCTCTTGGAAATTACATCTTGAATCATCCTTCAAAAATGTATAAAATGTGCCTAAGATTAGACCAAGGTGTACACTAAAGGGGTTTTGAATGGAACTATAGTCTGTATACCTAGTTGCAATAACAGTAATATGTCCCGTTCTCTTTAAACGTGTATACAGGATTGTTTGGTTTACGTTTTTCATTTTGCACTGCCACACATTTTGAAAATGGCTGACGAAAATGATCTCTTGGTTGATAAGTTAATGGGCTAAGAAAGAAGAACCAGAATAACTGATTCTCAGTTGAATTCCCAGCCATATATTTTGGCATGGGATTGTCACTAAGTGTTGGCAACGTACAGGTTATTTGTCGATCACATGAAAATCACATAAGTATAGCACTGATCTTATACTGTTAGGGTAGTTATATTTCACTACCAGGAAAAAAAACTGCAGCCTAACAGGATAACCCATGTTAATGGCATTTTAAAATAAGCCTAAACCAGGCGCATTTGCCTTTTATAATAAATAATGGTTCCACTGTATCAGATCTGGTTCTTGAACATCGCCAGGTTCTTCCTGTATTTTTGCATGCAGTTAAAACATTTCTAATTACTGCTACACACTAGAACAGGACAACCTGACTCTGACCCACAGATGCCTGCCACACCACACCTTGTATACATATTAAAGGGCATTCTACACTTCATTTCTGACGTCACTGGGTGTAGCCTTGCCAAACGTGTTGGCAACCTTAACAAACTGTAAATTTATGCTTTAACGGGGTAACTGCAAGTCTCGAATGCTTCCAAACTAGTAGGAATTATGTTAAAAGTCTTCCAGACACCTTTCAAAATAAAAACTAAATCACATCTCTAGATATAATTTGTGAGAAAGCTATTCGGGAAAGGTTCAGCAATTTACTTCCTTCTTGAACACTTACTGTTCAGCCAGTGTGACAGTCGTAGTATGGACCAGCCTCATCCATTGCCTAATAGGGTCACTTTCATACTGTCAATTTTTCCCCAGGTACTCCTGATTCCCCGCATTAAGTCTTAATGAGCATGGTGATTTCCCGGGGCAGAATGGCTAGGCAGAGGTCCAGGTGATGTCACTGAACCTACTGGAAGCAGGAAGGTTTGGACATTACCACAATGTAGGTTCTAAGAGGCTCCAGCCAGAGATGTGATTTAATCATTTTAAGGAAATACTGCAGGATTTCATTAAACCCTAACTTTTTTTAAGACCACAGTGTCCATTAACCAAGTTTGCTTCGTTAATTAAGAAAAGTTCACGCTAAAACACATTTTCCAGAATTTCAAAAATTGTTATTTATATAATCAGTGGAGATAGGATGATCTAGTTATCTTCATGTTTTAAAGGAGAAACGTATAGTGTGTATAAAAAAAAAAAAAAAAAACGGTTACAAGTGAAAAGGTACTTGGGACCAGGGATATAGGACTGGTAATTCTACCGCAAATATTGTTTCTGTGAGGAGCTTACTCAGCCCACAAATAACTGCTCCGGCCAGTTATTACCTCGGGATTCAGTGCTATCTTTTAATAGAGGATTAGTCATGAACTATTACAGGCAAGGAAAAACTGTACAAGCATAGTCCTTAACTCTAAACTAATTTAGTAGCGTAGGAGAATCCACATCCCCCCATATTCTGAGGCTACCTTGATATTGGGGTGGTCTCATGTGCTCCCACCCCAATGTCTCCGTGACGGAGAGGAAGCCCCTTTCCTGCCAACACGCCCGACGAACCGCCCATGTCATGACCAAAAACCCTGCCTCGTCTCCGCCCACAGGCTCGGGACGTAAATGACCGTCCGCCGCACCGCACACGACCCTCACCCGCCCTATCGGTGGATGACGTAAAGACGTCACGCGCCACCACACGCCCCTTTCACGCTCCCTCTTCCCCACCCTGCTCCGCAAGTGCATAGTTGGCGGTGGGATGTCTGGGAGGAATAAATCCTTCCTCCCTGCGACAAGTATAGTACCTGTATTTACAGGAGAACCCTTCTGTATGTGTTTACTTAAACGATCCTGCAGCTCTCGTTCCCCTTGTGGCAGATGCCCCCCTTTCACTTTCTGGGGTATGCCCAGTCAGAATGCTGCCAACATAGGAGATAAGGAGCTGCACGGATCGTGTAAGCAAACACCCCAAAGGGATGATATAGGCATAGAAAGGATTAGATGCCCGCATCAATAGATAGGCATAGTAAAGTTCAGGACAGCGGATTGATAGCAGTAAAATAGGCATTTTTAGACAGATAATTTTTTGAGGAGTTTTTGAGAAACCAAAATCGTGACCATAACCACCCCCCACTACCCCCATGGGAGTGTAAAGCTTTAATTACGATTTGAGCAAGAACAACGGAACCCCCTCCCCTGTTCCGCCACTCCGATAATCGAACGTGTGTATGTATTCGGTTAAGGGGTCTGTTTTATGTTGATGAGCGCAGGTGAATGACACCAGTTGGATACGAACGCCTACACCCACATGTCGGTATTTCGTGCCCGCTGGTAGTGGGACACACAGGTCGGGCCGGTTTGTCATTTGTCAGTGTGTTAAGTGTGTATCGAAGCGTTGTAACCTGATGCACAGTGGACCATTAACCATCAGTCTTCACACATTATACAAAGGAGTTTGAGGTCTTGGTTTACACACAGTGCACGGTACACTATGGTCCTACAGTGTGTTTACTTTTACTTTGGGATTTCTCTCTCCTGGTCTGCCTTGTGCCTCCGGTCCTTCATCTCTTACTTCATGGTGCAGCCTGAGGGGTTGCTTGTGTGTCTGTGTAAAGTACATGTGATGGCGATGTGCTGGTGCACTACGATCAAGCTGCTGTCTCCCTCTTGTGCGCTAGATATGATGTTGTTACAAGACAGGCCAAAGTACTCAACCTTGAATAGAGCAAATGAAAGGCTGTGCGGCCAATTTTTTTAAAACCGGCTCAGTCCAACTTGTATTCAAAACCTGAACTTATTACGGAGTTATGTATTCACACTCTTTAAGTTCTTAATCAGTCTCTTCTGCTCACTATATAAGGAGACATTTTCTCAGGTCTTTAAAGGAAAGGTCCACCTCACACAGTGTTCTTATACAGAATGTTTTTTCCAGCCCCCAGCTCGGATGGCATGAAACTGTGGGTCCAACAATCGTTAGGGTTAAAGTAAATGCCTGCAGTATTCATTGGAATTTATCGAGCCCGACAATCAATTATCTGGATGCAGCCTACTGTGAGAAGTTACATTGGATGGCAAATGTTCAAAATAATGTTCTAACAGTAGCGGGTCCAACCATCACTCATGTCCCTCTTACCATGCCCTCCGCCCCCTGGGGCGAAGGCCATGCTCAGTTAAGACTTAATGCTGCTGGGAGGAAACCAGCAAGTGCTTTTTCGTGGGGGACAAATTAACAGTGGAGACGGGTGAGCCTCTTAAGCGTGACTGTTCACATGACTACAAGTCTGATCACATGTTGCTGAAAACAGGAAGGTTCAAGCAGGACATGAAGATTGTAAGACCTTTCAGCATAGAACTATCTTCACAAATTTTTCCTAAAGATGTGATTAGGTTGGATTTTGAGGTTCGGCTTTGTGGGTCCCTTTTTTGTATAACTCCTACTATGTTATAGGAGAATAATTGGGACCCAGTTACCCTTTTATATGTTAAAGAAAGGGAGATAAAGAAGGCGGAAGTGGCGTGACCTTCAATTCTACAATATCTAACAGGAGCAGCATGGAACATTTTTTTCTTATAAACAACCCAGACCCCGATCGCACAGCTCGCTTGTATTTTGAGTCCGGCGTAGTATGTCTGCCAGAGGATTGATGACATGAGGTGCTTTTTTTTTTTTTCCGATCGTGGTGTAGCCTTGGAAGGTGTTACCTCACTGTCTGAGGTCTCGTTAGACGTTAATCCTGAAGAAGAACCCCCCCGTTTCTTAACCGCACCCCCCACACAGCTCACCTTTATCTCCTTTTACTTTTTCTTTCAGCTTTAATTGAAGATTCAGATAAATTGGTGTATGTTTCATGGTTTGTGAGCGCAACCCCATCTTTAACTCCCTGAGTTTCCTCCCTATTGTTTCCTTCGCCATTGTTCTTCTGCTTTAGTTCTTCAAATTCAGCCGTTTTCTTCACCTTGTCATGTTACTTTTTACTCCCGTCCTGGACTTCTAGGTCTTCTCGGGGTTTATGCTCGGGAAACAAAGACAATTGAATATACCACTCAAAAGGGTTCTTAGATATATATATTATATATATAAAGACACTGTTTATTTTGGGGGACATTGAGGGTACAAACAAATGGGGTACAAGAGATCAAGACGGCATACATAGAGCTATAAAAATCTAAAACCATTCAGTTAGCATAGAGGTATCCACACTCAAATAATAGTAAAGTGACAATGCACAAGAATCAAACACGTTTACCCTCACCCCACAATATCATTCTGTAGTAAGGACTTCCCCCCCTTTCCAGCCCTAGGCCTTTACAGTACAGACTTATCTGTCTAGAAGTGCTGCCAATATCGGACCAGTCAGGGGGAGTCCATGTATAGAGGGAGCTGACATTTATGGGCGGACAACCGCTAGCCAGCGAAGAGATGCACGCCCGAACGCGTTCGTCTGAGACACGGACTTATCAAACAGCGTTGTCTCGGTTTATAGCATTGTTTACTATAAGAACAATCACGACTTGATGGAGTCGGGTGCGATATTCAACAAGTTTAATAGGGAATGTGGCTTGAATTCTTCCAATTATTAGTCCACAGAATATATGAAAAGCCTTCCATCAGACCTTCATAATAAAACCTTAAATCATAACCTTCTAGATAAAAATTTGCGAGAAGTTTTGCCTTGGAAAGGTTTAGCCCCCAATATTACTTCAAGAACGTTGAAGTTTGAACGTTAACCCCATGTAATTCTCACAGGCTTCTACAGCGAGAAATGTGATTGTCAGCCCCCCATTTAAAGGAATACTAAGCTTTCTTCAACCGGAACCTTGTTTGAGACCCACAGTTGCAATGTGTGCTGCGGTTTGATATTCAAGCAGGGATACAAATTATGTCCTTAATGATCTCTTGGAAGACAGTGGACTGTTAGAAATGGAGATGGAAATGATACAGACAAACTACGGTGTTGAAGCTGGATATGGACCCCATTATGTTTTGCAATTGGATGAGGTACCATCGCCTAAGGACAAGTTGTTTGATAAAGGACCACGAAGTCCAAAACATGTAATGCAATAAACAGAAAAGCCAATTCAATAAATTGAGTTGCATCAAGTCCTTCGAGGGTACTCATCTTTAGTTGACTACAAGGATTTGGGTGCGTGGAGACAGAGCACAGAGGAACACAGGCGGCTATAGTTTGGGGAAATATTCGGTATGGAGTTAAGAGGAATCTAAGCACAGTATTCTCCTAGTTACGCCACTATTTGTACTTAGTAGTTAAACTAAGGGATAGGTCAAGCAGTGACTACAGATAGGGAGAAAAGTGGGTGTGCAAGTGAGATCTTCACGCCATATTTTGGTAATCTTATAGCAAATGCACTGCATAAAGCCCCTTGTAAGGTGCTCCCCCCTGCACACCACTTTTATAGCAGTAGCTCACTGCCATTATCACCTAGGTTTAAAGCAGTGTGTGTGCGAAGTCGAAACCACCTTTATAGGCATGTTCAATCCCCCCACCCCTTACTTTAAAAAAGATGCACCCCCCCCCCCAACAAATGTCACTAAGGATTAGCATAAGCATAACTGGTGAGGTATGTAAGTGGTAGAGAACATACTTTTTTTTTTTTTTTTTTCTGCATTTTTTAAAGCTATCGTACCATGTCCAATGAGGAACACGAGTACCCCGAACTATAGAATCGTTTTTTTCTTCGAACGGGCCTTTTGGAAATATCGAATGTATGTAGCGTTGGTCCAGGCATCGTTCATTGACCTTTACTCCATGGCGGAACAACGAACGACGCCCAAGGGTACGATACACACACAAACGGAATATCCGACCAGAACGGCCAGCAGGATGAGTGGGTGTCTTATGCTTAGGGTTCCACCCATGTGGCCCATCTGTACTTAAACCTGCGTTATGGTTGGCTTACTCACCATGCAAAACAATGTGGTATTTACGCTAATATTTAAATATTATGATTTTAGATTAGAGATATTACTAAGTTCCTAGTGAGACCCTTTATGTGCTCTGCAGTACAACGCCCATCCTTCCCTTGCTTTTTACAACCTGGCCGTCAAGCCCAGCATTTGCATTAACAGTTTTAATTCTTTTTTTAAAACGAGTGGAATGACAGTATGAAAGGCTTGGTAAACCAAAGTCCTTAATTGTTTAACAAACAGTGACCCTTAGAACTAGCGCTGATATATATTTATCATGAAAGGTAGGGAGAGAGGTGTTGGTGATTAAAAGGAGACAGACCACAGTCATTAAAGCTATAGTAGTGTGGGGTGTGGGAAAATTGTCCTTCTAAATGTTTATGTACCCCCAGTACACTGTTGTGATGTAATAGTTCCTTTATATTTTATTATGGTTTTTTAAAGCCTATACACACCTCTGGTTAGTGTTGAAGATCCTTCTGTGTTTAATGTTGAAACTATGTGCAAAAGGGATATTTCGTTTTTTTCTTACCCACGGCTCTGTACTATGTCATTTAACACGGGGGACCCGCAAACTGTGGCTCTCGGGACGACAACTACCAGAGTTCCCTTGCAGTGGACGGCATATTTGGATGCTAATTCTTCATTGAGGGCTAAAGTTTAAGGATCCATGCTATATGAAACCACATGCGACCTACAGTGCAGGTAGAGTTGTGTGCTAAACAATAAGATCAAAGAGAAGGACCTATAGGTAGCCCGGAATGTTGAGTGACACAGGAGAAATATGGGGGACTCCAAACTGCTATCCAAAGTAAGTTGTTGTTGTTTCAGGACTCGCATGCCAGAGTTTGCAGCCTAAACCCCAGGGCCAATACAAGGGATTACTGAGGAGCTCGGAAAGATCTTCAGGCAGAAGGATTGTTACCAACCCACTACGAGGAATCAATGTTGACCATATTTGGGAGCTGGGGCCAGCCCATGCGTTGTATTTGCATGCTATGAAAAGATCGAAGACCCACAAGTAGGAGAAATGATAACCATTCGGGAACAGCCATGTTGCTAGACGGTAATTTATTGTTATACTTTATTCTTTTTTCAGGATTTATTAATTAAAATGATGTTGGTCTGAACATTACTTTTTAATGCATGGGTATTGAACTGGTACCAATCAAAACTAGCAGAAAATGTGCTTACAAAAAAAAGAATGAGCTTGTGAAAGCGGCAATCGTGAATATTTACATAGAACATACTGAGATAAAAGCTCGGCAATATGCATATTGACAAGGACATAACTAACTGGAGATTCTTCACATGTGTTATCAGACCATAAATCAATGACTAGGCCAATGTCAACTAAGCTTTTGGAATAGATGCAGCTTTTAGTGGTATCTGCGCCGATAGTGCCACTCACAGACCTCGTGCCAGTTATAATGCCTCACCTTGGTGATTCAGTGGTCGGGTAGCTCAGCTCTCCGACGATGCGCTGTCTACACATCACTGTTTGTGATTATCGCATTAGAAAGAAATTACGGATTGGCAAATCGTATGACTATTAGTAAGGTGACTAATGCTTTTGTTTATCTGCAGGATTGGTGGCGGGAAGTTTGGCAACATACTACATGATGCAGTCATGAATGCCAGCAGAAGGGATTGTTTTCTTCAGTTGTGGCATCTTAAATATAGTGTTTTTGTTTGTTTTTTTTTTTTTTTTTTTTTTTTTTTTTGAGTGTTCTTACAAATAGTCTCCCCAATTGAGGATTGCCGCACCACAATCTGAGAAGTTATGGGAAAAAAGTTAAACTATAAGGTACACTGTAGAGTTCAGGAAGCGCAGCCCCCAGATCAGTCGGGGATCTATCCAATAGAAAGAGTAGCTTTTGAGGAGTTGTATCGGGCCATTGTGAAGACCCTAGGCCTTAAGGGGGCAACATATTAAATTGTCCCTTATCTAGATACAAGAATAGATTTTTACCATTTAAATTGAACCAGTACCTTGTTACTGTAAGGTTTACTATTAAAGAGCAAATTACTATGTCTTGTTTCTAGTTCATGTAATAAGGATCATTCTTCTTTTTGCTTTTCTTTTGCAATATCTGTCCTGTCGTTGGACTTGCTACAGTCGGAAAAGCAGCGCGAATGCAGAGTACAACTCTACCCTACAGGAGTATGCGGCATTGCCATCAGACGGTCCGACAACACTGAATGGAGTGGGGGGCTTTCATATACGCAGGTTTATTACCCACACAGCTCTTCATGAACATGCCCCATTCCAGGCCATCCCACTTTAAAACCTATCGACGTTCACACAGGGAGCACGCTGAACCCCTCAAAGGCAATATCACACTACATCCCAGATTGTCTCTGGAGCCATTCGCTGCGGCGCAGTGGACCCAGCAGGAGCCCACACGTAACCCTTTGACTGTATGCAAAACTCTATTGAACACTCAGGAGAACCCCATTGGCCCTCAGCTCTAGGATTCATCAGTGGACAGCCTCTCTGGCCATGGTTAACACGTTTGGGACTGTCCTTACCAGCTAGGTGGCCTGGCAGGGAGTCTTCAAGGAGTGCAGGCAGGGTTGTAATCAACTGCGCCACAGCCATGCTTGGTATGTATATGAATTTTCAAGTACTTTCTCACAATCGCAAGACATCAGGTTCCCACTGATAAACAAGAAGTCTTCTCCTTGGAGACTTATTGTCTCTTCATTAGAAGAAGTAATAACAAGGAGCTTTCATCAATATGATGGATGGTGGCACTAAACCTTGCGTTTTTCCACGGTTGGGTTCCTTTAATTGGGGAGCATGGGGACATCTCTACTACAGGTATTCAGAAAAACTTCACAGTCCTGAAGAAATCTGCCAACCTATCTAACAAACATTAAGCATCTGTTAGTCACAAGGGCCAAACAAAGGGCTTAAATGCTGAAAAAAAAAAAATTTAATGGGGTAGCTAGGTTTTGTCCTATTTAAATATTTTTCCAAAATAAAGTGATCTATCCTTACGTGTAGTGGTTGGAGAGAAGTTGTAAGTTGTACAGAGTAACTGTGACCCTTCGTTCCCAATATTTTCAGGGTGATAGTTTTGGATTGTACAAGATGACGTGAACCAATAGATTTTATTATTAATATATAGAAAATATTTTCTTTGCAGTTGTGGGGGGTAATAGTAGAGATCCCATTTTATAGTTAGGCTTCTATTTTATAAACATTAAATTGTTTCATTTTGACTGTATGTAGTGTGGCTGTTTTAAAAGGTAATTTATTGGTGGAAAATGTGTAATTCCCCCCCCCTACCAGTTATTTATTAAGGTGGGTGTGAGCGGTATCTTTCTCCATGGTAGCACCCCTGTAGATGGTATCATCTGGGTACACAGATTTGATATAAAGGTTCAATCCTGTCCCTATCATAAAGTGTTTAGGGAGTTGTTAGGACTGCCCCTATGACCATGGCTGTCGTCATTACTTCCAGTAAAGGGGGCCGACCATGTATAGAAAGTTTCAATCATTCCCCAGTCCGACATCGTGATAATTCATTGGCCTCGGCCCCCCCCACAAGCTCATTGTTTAGTCTACACAATTCTTGCTACTATTATGTAACATTAGAAAGTATTTGTGACTACTTCATGTTTCCACCACCTGGGGGGTATTTGTAGTATTAAGGTGCCATACACCAGCACGATATTACTACCCGACCGAACGCTCACGCGCGTTCTTGGATCCTGGCCAGAACCACCTCTCCCGATCTTATATATGGACGACCTGGCGATCGCAAAATGATGGGATTTTGCCGATCGCACCACATGTCAGTGTATATAAGATCGGGAGATGGTTGGTTCGCAGGATCGCAGGAACGTCGCAGTAAGCGGTCGGTCTCGTAAGTAATATCGTGCTGGTGTATCGGCACCTAACCTGCGGACAGTAAACAGACATAATTATATAACATAAAAATAATGCTTAATAAGTTTGTTTTGAATGAATGTGTATATAAAATAATCTTATGAAAAAACCCTTATTTACAAAAATATTTAATATATTAACCCTAGTGGGTTCATTATTGAAGCATGCTAGCCCCCTGCTAGCAGCACTCTTATGTTAATAATTAAAGCCAATATCTCATATCAGATTCCTGACTAAGCTCAGAGATGTAGTCCTGTTTTTTTACTGACATTTTCAGTTGTGTAGGATTATGCCCCACCATAGTACATAATAGCCCCCAATTCAGCGATTTCACTAGCAGGAAAAATGGCGGCCTTGCATTTTGTCTCCTAGGGACTGCAGTGGGGTCAGTGTCCCCTGTAATTTAAACACCGTATGTGGTGGAGAAATATATTTGCTGTGCACATACAGAATTATTTGTCGGTGTCACATGCAGCACTTTATTCCAACAGATTTAACCGTTTGCTTAGAGGGAAACACTGCCAGAGGGGACGCTTATGTAACACTCATCAGGCTTAAACATGTTTTTTCTTGATTACAGTCTATAAACTGCTATTAAAGTGATCGTGTTCATGACTCCTAACTAATGAGGATTTAAATAAAATTGGGATCGGGTAATAAGGTTTCACACCTCTCTTCAAGCATAGCAAATAGGAACAGAGACTTTGGGGTAATTTCCATGGCATAGAACTAGGCAGGGATGTGTTAATACTACTACTACCAGCATGCTGTGTGCAGAATGCAAAGATTGGGGTGGGGCTATATGTGCAGCTGATCATGGTTCTGTCCAGCAGTAGGATACGAGGTTGACATGCCGCCAGCGCTGGCACCTGATGGTCGTGATGTCACAGTTCACTTTAAGCTGGAACGCACCACGTTCACGGCTGTAAGTTTGACTTCAGCTAGAATCAGATCTATCCGTCTTAGGGATGGTTAGAGAGCAGTTGTAAGTTGTACAGAGTACACCCTGGGACCAAACCCTAGTGAGGTTATTTACGTTCCAAAGGATGTCCTAAACATATTTACAAGACCCGGACCCTGGATTCGGGGTACGAGCTCGTTTTAACCAGGACACCGAAGCATTAGAGCGCTCCTGTCGCAGCTGTCGCTAATGGCAAAATTCAGTTTGACTTTCTCATTGTAATGACCAATTTAGTTGTTGTGAGATGCAGTTTCCACACTTTTGATGTAGAGGGCCTTTCATGTTTTTGTTTCTAATGATGGACATATGTCTCATAAGACATTAGAAGATTGTATGTTACGGTCATCGGATCTATATAAGGTCTTTAAGGGCTTTTTGCGGCTTGGTGGTCTTAGCTTCTGACATTCCCATCTGCACATCATTTGCGTTATTTGGACGTCTTGGAAAGTCGGAAAAGTGAGGAGAAGTAGTGTATTGGTGGGAGGTGTATTCAATGCTTTACTAGTGTGGGGCAACTTCTTAAAAGGACATAGTTCCACTTTATGGGCCGGTGGGCCCCCCGGTGTACTAGGCCATGGCACCAACCAGAAAGACAGTGGTTCCCCAACTCTAACGTCTTTGAGGCTCAAGGATTTTCAATGATCATGGTGCCACCAACAGACTTTTCCTAGTCGCTTACAAACTGTTGTCTAGCCCGACATTAAACTACTCCCCTATTCCTCCCCGAAACTTTTAATTCCCACTAAATAACAAATTTATTACAGACTGGAAGAACACAGGTATTAGATTCAAACATCTACAGATCCTCAGTACATGCATTGTCCAACTGAAGGAACTGACCAAGCAGATCACTTGGTTGTGTAAAAATGAGCCTGTAGAAAGGCGCAGTGGGTTGTGCTCACAGTCACAGAAATTTGTTTCCGTAATGTAAAGGATGTGGTTCCTCATTTACTTGAAACACTGTCCCAGTAAAAATAAAACACCCCAATATAACTCGGGTAGGGGTTCATGTGTACATGAAAGTACGTAACAGCAAAAATAAATATTTACATTTTTATATTGACTATTTCACTTAATCCAGGCTATCTAGGGTTTTTTGAAGGGAAATATTTTCCTTTAAGGAAGCTTTTTCTTCTTGGTATGTACATTAGATAGCATTCATTTAAACAAAACGAGCTCATATGTCGGTTACCTGCCCCCAACCCAACTGATTATATTTGCACTTTATTACCTGCATTATAAAGATATTTAGGATAAGTATTCTTGCCATTATGATAGAGTAAGCTGGCTTCCTCCCTCCATTGCAGTTAATCAAGGATTGTGACAACTAAAGTTTACACCAAAATGCATGTGAGGCTTTCATCTGACTGTCTGCTTTGACACCTGCTCAGGTTATGAACCAAGCTCATCGATCATAGGAAAGAGGCAGATGACTTTTTCTTTGCAAGAAAGGCAAAATAACTTTAATAACATTCAATATCTGGTTACAAATTCATGTAAATACAACTAAAAAATAGCAGTGAGGTTGCTGGCAGGTAATACGGCCGTAAGTCACATCAGTTTTTAGTTTTTTAACGGTGGTGGACTTGCCGTTAATCTAGGACCAAAATGTATGCAGAGAGCATCGCATTCTTTTCTATTGCCAACTCTGTGGGTGCACCCAATAGATTCTGACCACTAGATGGCCTTGTGTTTCTAGAAGTATCCGAGAAGGCCTGTAGCCTAAGAACATGCTAGCTCTCATTGTGGTTAATAGGAACAGCATAAAGTTCTTAAGCTGATTTATGCTCAGTAATCAACAGGAGGTAAATGGAAAACATACATACTATTGAAAAAGTTTAGTTTTATCTTTATTTGTTCTAAAAGTTTTGTCGAAATAAAATGCTATTTTAATACTTCTAATTATAATGTAGATCATCGGATTTTAAAAAAATCATTTGGGGAGACAATGCATTTGATCTATTTATTGGCTTTGTAAAAAAGTGCCTAAAATGTTACATTTCTCTGTGTAATAGAAAGGTAGGGGAGAAATTGAATAATTCTGTTTTCACAATTATATGTTATTTTAAAGATAGAAGTGGTGTGTTGCTGTTGGTGCTGTGTTATGTGTATATATACATACATACGTTACACTACCCTATCACTAACCCCGTTTGGTTGCGATATAACCCAAAACATTTGGTTGCTGAAATCATGTGATTGGCGTCTTTACTCTCTACCAATAGAGTGTGTGCTGGGAGTGTGTCTGTGGGTGGTGTATATGTATATATATATATATATATATTATAATATATCCATTCTTTCCCTTTTAAAATTAGTTTAATGGGGCTGATTGCAACAATTGTGAAATAGTTTCTGTTGCTTTTTAATTTGTAGAACCAATCGGATTACATTTGCAGTTATTGATTGATGCAGATTTACGTAAAGACAAACTTGCGCCATGTATTGTACCAGCCCATTTATAAATTATTTTATTCATATTCCAAAGCTTTCTGTTGTTATCTCATTCATTAATTTTTTAAATAATATATTTTAATGGCTGCTATGTCTAAAGGAAACGCACAAATATTTAAATGCCTGAATGAGAAATAGACATGTATAGCATTGTAACCTCGATTGGGCAGTGTATTAAACCCTTTCTGTGTGCAGAATTGCCTCTCGTTCGTAGTAAAGGGTGTTGGGACATATGTGTATTTACATTCAATAAGACCCATGCTGCTACCAATAAATACTTGAGCTTGAAAATATAATAAGAACATGTTTTCTTATTTGTCGGCGTAGTGAAGGCTAAGTTCCCCTTTTTTAAAGATTGGTTTTTTGTCTGGGCATTGATAAACAATTTGCATTGCTGTGAATTAAAAGCAATGTCCCCATTGTTACTGTCAGTGTTTATTCTTGTTTGTATTCTGGTACACCATGTTTACCACTAGATGCCTTGTAAATTGTACTTATCTGTCCAGTGAAGCATAAGACCAATAAGTAGCTGCCAAATTCTATACTACAGTAGAATTAAAGGGGGTCTCGCCTGAAAAAAATGTACGCGCTCTTTTTCAAGGAGCTGCATCTTGCATCTTTGTTCTTCAATTAAGGCAACAGGAAGACAAGTGGGTTAACCCCTTAAACTTAGCATGATCCATGCTCCTCTGATGCTTCCCTGTAACAGGTCGGCTAAGTCCACGCTACACCTTCTAATGTATGCAATGCACGTATCAGTATAAAGGAGCAAGGAGTAATCGAGACCTTGGATTAATTGAAATAAATAGGAGGTAAGAATAGCTCCTTACCTCCCATTCTTCAATTAAAGTGTGAAGCAGTGTTTTTCAGGGGAGATACTTCAACGGTTTCGTTTAGTGTTGTACTCAGTATAGATGAACTGTTCTTAAATAAAGGATGAGGTACGCACCTTTAATTGTTTCACATGTAGAACCCTTTGAAGAGGCTTAGCTGATGATTTATATCTTTTTAACCATTCACAACCCCCAACATTTAGTGTTATATTAACAGACCGAATCAATTCTGGTATTACATTTAATTTAGCAGGCTAGCCTGTTCCCCTGATCCCGGAACAATGATAATTTACATTCTATAATGTGTTATCTCCTAACTCCAAAAACACACTATCTTGTGCTGTGCTGCCCCTTAAGTCTTTTGGGCTATATTTAATCATCGTGTAAGGTGAAAAAAGACATATATTTTAATATTTAACCTTGAGCATAAACTTCAAAATTTTCAAATCTGAACTTCAGGATAAATACCAGATTAATGTTATAACCAGGAATGCAGAGAAGCAAACAGGACACAAGGAACACAATAATAATATGTGGTAGGTATAGTAACAAAAGTTCTATACTGTGGGTGCTATGGTATGGGAATTACTTGAGATAGTCTGACTGCTTCACTAGATGCAACATGTTGGGATTATAGGCATTGGTATGTAAACATATGTAATTCAGTATTCCACACAGAAGAGATATATAGGCCACCAATATAAATGATAAAAATAGACCAGAACAAGCAAACTCTGGCAGTTTACCTTCAGGGACCGCAAAAAATGAGTCTCCGCGGTTAATTTCCCTCTCACACTTCACCGGGGCTCAGTACTGTCTGATCGCAAGCAGCTCATTGGAAATCTCTTTTTTCACTTGCATATCCTACATGAGAATTTGTGATGGAGGAGATCTAGAAGGATACCATAGTAGTTCTTGGAAATGTGGGGAGCGTAAGCAAGTTTTAAAAAGAGATTGTGTGAAGCCGAGAATTTGCATATAAATTTTCCCAAATGATCCTTGAATGTTTGAGAAACATTGGTCTGCCTGGTGGTAGTGCACTGTCATTTGGGATTCCCACATGGTTTTTTTACAAGGGTAATACAGGAATGTGATTTGGCACTGATCAGACGTTACATACGGACGTCACCAAGGACTTGCCGGAACAAAATTCATAATACATTTAATGCCTTTAGGAAAGACTTGCCCTGTACCATCCAGCCTAACCACATGCGTCTTGGCATGCCTCTGTGACTCGGCCTTGTTACCTTATTCCTCAAATAATAAATATAATAAAAGTACTAAAAAACCAATGTGGAAAACGTTTTATTTTCCTAGATGACATTCAGCTAAATAACAATTCCCATGTAAAAGATTGTTCCAGGTAGTTAGGTTAGGACTGGTTTGTCTACCATGCTTAAGGATAAGTGCACTGTAAATCAAGTTAGTTCATTTGGAAGCTGTAGCTTTAAAAAATACCGTTTGCCATATATATTTTTTTTTTCCCTATGCCCCCCAGAGATAGCTGTGCCTTGAAAGTGCGACAATCTGTTAATGGTTTGGAATGATGTTAAGATGCCGGCCCCTCTGAGATTGCCTCTGCCTTTTCGTGCTTGAGCCTCAAACAGCCGTGCACGGAACTCTACAGGGCCATTTCTGTTTGAGGCTCCAAGCAGGAGAGTGCACGGACTTCACAGCCATTTGTTTGATGCTCAAGCAGTGAGAAGTGCACGGAACTCACAGGGCCATTACTGTTTTGAGGCTCAAGCAGGAGAGTGACGGAACTCAAGGCATTTTGTTTAGGCTCAAGCCAGGAGAGAGCACGGAAATCAAAGGCATTACTGTTTGAGGCTGCCAAGCAGGAGAAAGCGAGGAAACTCCGAGGGGCGGAGCTTAACATTCAGCAAACCAGTAACCAAGATGTCAGCAATTCCAGGCACAAAGCTAGGCTGCTGGAGGGACACAGGTAAAAACAAAAAAAAAATATGGCAAAGGGTCTATTTTAAAGCTGCATCTTCCAATGAAACATAACTTGGATTTTGTTTTTTTTACAGTGCACTTATCTTTAAAGGAAGGAGTACAGCTTATCCTACAGAGGATGGAAGGAATACTGACAGAAAGATGCAAGGACAGGCTTACAGTTAGTCTTGTAAACCACAAAGAAATCCCCCTTTTAACGTTGGCGTGGCCAGTCTGAGGTGAGCAGATTTTTAAACATTTTAGTTATTTAGTTTTGGTCAACGGCTCCCCATTAGGAGAAGGGTTTATTACAATGTTGGTTTCCACAGTCGTTTGCAACTCTAATATTTTCTAGTAAAAAGTTAAAGCAAAGACGCAAGGGGCTATGGGGCACTATCAAAACCTGCGGTAGTTACGTAAAAAGTATGGTAAAAAGTATTGCTACAGTTATGAACAAAACATTGTCGCGTACAATACAATGCGTTTGCAGTCCTATATCGAGGATTGGCATTTACATTTCCTAGCCGCAATGTAACAAATTTACGTCATGCCATAAAACCTTTAAGAGCGTGGTATCATAAAATAGATAATTACCACGCACCTATGCATATAGCCGATAGTTATTAAAAAATGTGATACCACAGCCCTTTATCATATAGCCCGACTATTATAAAAAAAGTGGAATACCACGCCTTTTGCATATTAGCCCGAGTATTATAAAAAAAAGTGATACCAGCCTTTATTGATAAGCCCGATATTTATAAAAAAAACAAAGTGATTACCACGCTTCTATGAAGATCGCCCCATATCCTATTAAAATAAAATAAGTTGATACAACGCCTTTATGAATATAGGCCATATTTATAAAAAAAAACGTCTACCACGCTTTATGAATATACCCCATATTTATAAAATAAGTGACCTACACGCCTTTAGAATATAGCCCCCATATTTATAAAATAAGTGATACACGCATTATGAATATGCCCCATAGTTTATAAAAAAAGGTGATACCCGCCTTTTTTTTTTCCAGGAATATAGCCCCAATTTATAAAAAAAAGTGATTTACCATGCTTATGAATATAGACCCCATATTTATAACACAAAAAATGTTAGTGATACCATATGTCCACTTTCTGAACTATAGCCCAAAATTGTATAAATTAAAATGCTTGATACCACGAATTGACCTGATAGAGCCCATTTATTTATAAAAACAGTTTTATACCACGCCTTTTGAATATAGCCCCTCATATTATAAAATTAAGTCCCCGATACACGCCTTTACTGAAGGATAGCCCCGATATTTTTGTATAAAAAAAGTGATCCCACGCCTTTATGAATATAGCCCCATATTATAAAAAAAGTGATACCACGCCTTTAGGAATATAGCCCCATATTTATAAAAAAAAGTGATTACCACGCCTTTATGAATATAGCCCCATATTATAAAAAAGTGCATACACGCCTTTATTATATAGCCCATATTTATAAAACAAACAGTGAGACACGCCTTTTGAATATAGACCCCTTTTTATTTATAAAAAAAGGGATACAGCACTTATGAATATGCCCCACATATTGATTAAAATAAGTGATACCACCCTGTTATGAATATTCAGCCCATCATTTAGAAAATAAGCTCCAGATACCACGCCTTTAGGAATTTATATTAGCCCCCTATTGATTAAAAAAGTTGATACCACCCCCCTGCTCCATGAAACTGCCCATATTTAAAAAAGTCGATGACCACGCCTTGGAATATAGCCCCCATATTTTAACCTAAATAAGTGATACCTTATTTCGCCTTTTCATGAATATATCACAACAATAGTTAAAAAAAGAGTTCCGAGACCCGCCTTTATGGAATATAGCCCACCATTGCTTATAACAATAAGTGATTACCACGCCTTTATGAATAAACCCCATAGTTTATAAAAGTGATACACCACGCCTATGAATATTAGCCCCATATTTATATAAATAAGTGATACCACGCCTTTATGAATATATTACCCCCATATTATAAAAAAGTGATACCACGCTCGTACTTGATATGGCCCTATGTATTTATAAAAAAAGTGATACCACGCCCTTTCTGATATGGCCCTTTATTTATCTTATACAAAAATTGAGAAACGCCTTTATGAATAAGCCCCATATTTATAAAAAAAAGTGATTTTACCACGCCCTTATGAATTATGGCCCGTATATTATAAAAAAAGGTGTACCAAGCCTTCTATGATATATGGCCCTATATTTATAAAAAAAGTGATACCACGCCTTTATGAAATAGCCCCAATTATAAAAAAACCAGTGATATCCACGCCTTATGCTTATAGCCCACATTTATTTATAAACAAAAAAGTGATACCCGCCTTTCTGAATATCAGTACCCATATTTATAAAAAAAAGTGTCCACGCACTTATGAATATAGCCCCATATTTATTAAAAAAGTGATAACCAAGTTCCTCCCTTTATGAACGATAGCCCATATTTATAAAAAAAGTGCTTACCACGCCTTATGAATATGGGGTGGCCCCTACGTATTTTATAAAAAAAGTGATACCAACGCCGTTTTACAATGGGTTAACAGCCCTTTGAGACAGGAATTATGTTTCCTCGAACAATTAGTTCCATTGTTTGAAAACTGAGGTTTTAAAAAATTGGACTAATAGGATGAGACATCGATAATATATTGCTACTGCAGTTCTGTAAAAATGTTGTGAATGATTAATCTGTATCTACAAACGTGGGAAAGCATGTGCGCAATGTCCTTCGGTAATAGACCCTTTAAGGAGGGAATGTGAATTGCATGGCCTTATGAAAATGGAGTGCAGCGGGCTAGTTGGCCTAGCACTTACACTTCTTGATATTAAAATTTTTGCAATAAATACACAAAAGGATGATGTATGGGGCATGGAATGTGCATGAGTGTTCAAATTTCCACTTGCATCAGATCTGTGGAAGATGGAGACTGAGGATGAGGTTAACGGTAAGTAAGGACTCTGTAGACATTCACATTGCTTGGACATATTTTTTATAATGATCAGCAAATGTAACGAAACCCTGTGTTAATAATGTACAGATAGTGTGGTATACTGTATAGGGGACATTGGAATGTGGCATTTGATTGCTCAGTAGATCCATAGCCACTAGTACACCTAAAGTGGTTGATATGGGGCTTCAATGTAGGCTAATTAGCATTTGATAACTGTAACCAGCACTTATAATATCCTGAGGTGTTCACAACTAAAGTTTTTATATTTCCTCTAAATCAACATATAAAATACACATTAAAAGTGGATTAATCCCATTGGACCATTGGGTGTCTGGTCCACATTCGTGCAGTACAATATCACAGTAGAGACCTTAAAAATGTTTTCCACCAACTATATTGAGTACTTTATGGCATATCGGGGTGTGAAGTGTATTTCCCCACAGTTTGCAAGATTCGCGAGGTCTACTACTCCTTTGACACCGAACCCATTTTAGGTAAGGGTTGACTGCGCACCACCTCCCGGCCTCGCGAATTGCCCCTCTTTGAGACCCCGGTTTGTTTTTTCCCGTCTCTTCTCGCCTAACTGGCAAGATTAAGGAAGGCGCAGGTTAGGAGAAGCATGGTTCCCCCCCCCCCCCCCCCGCAGCGATTAATGATAGCTGGTTGGGGGGCAACGCCCGTGAGAGTACATTGTGGTCAAGGGACTGGGTGTTGTACTGCACTTCTTCACGATTGGGCTAGTCTCACTCCCAGGGACTCGATCCCGCAGTGGATCCCCCCCCCCTCCCCCCCCCCACCCCCCCCCGGGCCCCACCCCCCCCTCCCCCCCCGTTCCCCCCCCCCCCTTTTTTGTCCTCCCCTTCTTCTTCTTCAGTCTCGCAACGTGCTTTTTTTCTTTCTTCTGTTCCCCCTCCTGCTCTTTTTTTTCCCCCCCCCCCCCTTTACCCCTTTGTTGTTTTTTTGTTTTTTCCCTCTCCTACTTCTCCTGATTCCTCAAAACACCATTTTCACTTTCCCTCTCTTTCCCTTTTGTTCTCCCTCTCGCCCCAACCATTTTTTTTTTCCCCCATTATCAGAACGTTTAAACCCTTTTTGTTTTCCTTTTTTTTCACTGAGTTTTGCCACCCCCCCCCCTTTTTCGGTCCACTGGCACGTGGGGTGGTATCCCTTCAGTATGCTAGTCCCTGTGTCGAGTCCGATCGCGGTTGCATTTGACTCCTTTTTTCCCCTGTTTTTTTTTTCCCCCTCTTTCTCTTCCTTTTGCTGGTACCATTTTGTTTTTACATGGTTAGTGGTTCCCGTCCCGTGTACCACCACTGTCCAAGGATCTTAAACCCACCAACCCGCGCCCCTTTTTTTGGTTTTTGCCCCCCCACCCCCCCCCCCATACAACCCCCTTTTGTTTGTGCCCCCCCCCTTCTGTGTGTTGTGCCGCGTTTTCAAGGTTTGTCCCCCCCTTTTTTACGCCTTTTTTTTGGGTTTTTTTGGTGTGTTTGTGTTGCCCCCCCTTGTGCCCCCCTTTTTTTCCCCCCCAACAACCCCACCCCGATGGACTTTTTATTTTTTTTGTTGGGTGTTTTTTTTTTTTTCTTTTGTTTTTTGTGTGTTGTTTTGTTCCCCCTTCCCAACCACCACCCCCCCCCCCCTATGTACCCTTGCCTCCCCCCCCCCCCCCCCAACCACCCCTTTTCCCCCCCCCCCCCCCACCCCGTCTTGTTGGTGGTTTTATTTTTTCCCCCCTCCCGCTTTTTTTTTTTCAACCCCCCAGATTTTTTGTTTTACTTTTTCGTGCTTTTTTTTTATTTTTTTTGTTGTTTGTTTTTTTTTCCGTTTTTTTTTTTCCCTCAACCAAGGGGTGGTTCTTATTTTTGTATTTTGTGCTGCAATCTAGAGATTTTTTTTTCGCAAGTGGCTTTGACAAACATCTTTCCAGCACTTTACTGCACACCTTGACATTTATAAAGCTTAAGCTGGAATTATGGTTTATGACTAACTTTGACAATAGACTTTCAGGGCCGGGGACCGTTGCCCACCGCTGTTTAACAACTTAACTAGATTGTAAAGCTCTACTGGCCAGGCGACCTTCTTTCCTTTTATGGCAAGGATCTAGCTCTTGCATTATAGATTATAGTATATAAATTTACTATTGCATGTACCCCCCCCCTGAACTATTTATGTATTTGTCCCCCTTGTCCATGATGCCTATTGTACTTTGTCATTGCACCAGCGATCCCCCCCGTCCCCAAGTGGCGCCTTTTAGAAATAAACTATAACCTACATACATACTACCCTACATTATACATTTTTTAGACAAACATAAGAGGCTAGACTTCCTTCAGTTCAAATGCCAAATGACATATTGACCCCAAAATGCCAAGGTGTGGTGTGGAACATCGCCCCCACAAGAGCATGAGCTGCACGGCCCACCCACTGTCTTAGTTCTTCACAACAACTGCAGGCCCCCCAGCACACCCAAAACTGGTCCAAACTCTACATACGTCCTTAAACATTGTTTAATAGCCCACCCAAAGTGCAACTTTGCTACTGGCTGAGTTTGAAACAAACTGCTTCCTTATTAGCCCTATGATTTCCATTTTGCAGACTGGCAAATACCTATGTTTTTTTTGCGGTTGTTTGGCTTCTACACACACAGCAGAATTTACAATAATCATGATGCATTTACTCCTCCCCTAAATAATCTGGCTCTTTAGGGTGTTCGTAGTTAACCCGTTGTTACCTAGATAAATTCAATGAAATGTATTTTTGTACCTTTCGTCAGAAATTCTTGAGGTAAACCAGCAGAGGCTGTTTATGTCACTCCCTCCATTGATAAAAGTAGGCTGGATTCTAAATGTTGTTGTGACTCTCTAAGGAGAAGAACCCATGCAAAATGCTACTTGTAATGAACAATGGTTATTTCAAAATGGAAGAAACCAGTTAGTTTTTATACAATAACAGTCAAACCCCTAATTTATAAAGAATCGCAAAATCCGCTGCGCGCACCCCTGCATTCAACAATAATCATATCAACTTGGTTACAAAAAGTCTATACTTATTGAACATGGATTTTTATCAAAGACAGGTGCCCCCGCCCCCCACTGATTGATCAGGTAATGTCCAGCGCGACACGGACAGTAAGGTTTGGTAACACCATATATTTCAAGCCCCGACCGTCCCTTTTTTTGGTGTTCCTCATCTTTGTCCAAACCTTCTTCCCTTGTTCCCCTTCTCCCCCCCTACCCCCCTTTTTTCCTTTTTTTCTTTTTTTTTCTTTTTTCCCCTCTTATTTCTTTGTTGGTTCGCATCCGAAGTTTACAGTGTATTAGTCACGATAGGCCACTTTTTTTTCCGAAAATATTTTTAATTGTGTTTCGGCAGGCCAGGATGACCTCTGAGATCAGAAGTTTTTATGGGCAATCAGATTCCCAGCATCGAAAAACCACAGGCAAATCAGTCATTGTGCAGTACCTCTATGGAACAGACGCTCGGTTGAGGCAAACTATCCAAGAGTGAGGACTTTGGACGCAACTGACTCTCCTTTATTCCTGGTTTGAATGTGCCTGGGGATTATCTCCCCTCTGTTATTTCGTTCCCCTCCCCCCTCCTTTCTTTTTTTTTTTTTTTTTTTTTTTCCCCCAGGCTATCGGTTGGTCAGGACAAAACTTTTAATTTGGTTTGCCGCCTGGACCATGCTTTAGTGTACCTGGTTTCACTTTGGCACGCCTTGCAGGTGTGCAAACTGACTCACACCCTAGAAGTTCCTTGAGGGGCTACTGGGCCACTGTGTGGCACCACAGCCCTTACCTCTCGTCGGATTGCACCCAACTGTCGGGTGCAACTCTTACGATGAGTGTGCGCTTCGCCCTTTTTTCTTTAGAGGATTAGGGAAATGCTTATTGCACATAAAAATGCCAGATGCATGCGTTGCTAATGTTAGGAAAAAATTCATGCACAACCTCCCTCTGCGCGGCTAACAACCACTTGTGTGGCCTACCATAACCGAGGCCATCTATCCTCCCTCTGCCCCCCCCCCCAGAACACATATATCTGTACTCTTTCCCTCGTTTATATCCCCGCCGCAAGTTTTTGTTTACATAATGAGGTTTACACCGTAACAAAGGCTAGATTACAATGTTTCACATTATGACCCCCTTATACTATATTACATCCTATATTCATATATAAATGTATATTGTCCGGGATCCTTGTCCTTTGTAGTATACTTCATAGGTTTGTACTCTTTTTTACTAATGAAGCGCAGAATTACCTCCAAGACCCACCAACACTCTAGGGGCCATAATGGAAATTATAAATTACTTGGCAAATGGCCTTTGAATTCAAAGTCTGAAAATCCGGTGCGGCGATTTTGCCAATGAGACCATGCTCCCATGATAACCTTTCATGACGCCTCTCTGAAAATCCTCACCACTTGCCCCTGCATAGTTAAAGCGAGATACAGGCAGGAAATTCTTGCTTATGACAAAATGTGAAGGTTGCTGTACCCCCAGTGAGTGCGTACAGATTGATGGTATTATCACAGCAGACTTTTTTCAGTTTCTTTCTGCCTCGCTGGTATTCCATTTACTGATCAATAAAGGGATTTTTAATTGTTATCTACTGTATAATTGCTAAAATGTGCTTCATAACAGAAGGTTTTCTGTATTTTTGCTTTACCTGTTTAGGATTGAGTACCTAAGCTATTTTTTTTTATAGACTTGCAGGGAGATTCAATAAAAAGTCTTATCGTTAAAATGGGGCGTAATTTTGCCTCCAACCAAATCAGAACCATTTTGAAAGTTCTAACATCTGAGTGGGTGCCTCCCCCCCTGGGCAAAATTTTAGTTACACCATTTTTTCAACGATAAGAAATTTTAGGAACCCCCCTGATATTAACCTTTTTAGGACTCCTCATATCCTTATATAAAATACCACAAATACCTAGAAGGAAACTGTGTCAGACACGCTTTCTTTTTTCAGGGCTCAGTAAAGGTTGGCATAAACCTTGCCCAATCATAAACACACAATCATTATCAACCTACCGCAGTCAGTTATGTTTTTCCCTTAGCTAATTGGCGCTAAGCATGATACACAATTTCACTCGGTTTTTTTATCTCGTAATTGATATACAAGTAAAAATACATAAAACCACTATAAATTTTGTCCAATAAAAACACATTATATTTAATACCAAGTAAACTTGTTTATACCAGTATCCTTATAGTTTGACGGGCCGTCCAGACGTTCTGTGCCATTATGTGGTTACGTAGAACCCATATTGACCCCATTATGACAATTTTGTCGATTTTGTGTGTTTTCTCAGCCCAACAACCCTCCCGTGACCATTAGCCTTTTCTCTGTTCTCAATTTGTCACATACCTTGTTATTATACAATGGAATTCCGCATTTGTTATGCACGTGAGACCTTATGTGCAGACATTCCCCCCCCCGTTCCCACTGCCCTATATACCTGAGTTTGCTCTGGTCAACACTGCAAGAGGTTGAAAATGTGACCGTTTATCTGAGAACCATGTAAGGTTTTTTGCAAAGAGAGTATCGTAGCTTTGGTATGTCGGTAGGCTTTTGTAACAGCCCCAGCTTCTGTAGTGATTTTTTTTTAGACTTACAAGGGCCATAATTAGAGGGTTATAAGTAATATCCTGAGAAATATGCATTACATTCTTCAGGAAGGAATCTCAATATTGACCCCCCCCCCCATCTGCCTCGGGCGAATTATCAATTTTGCCACCTTCAGCGGTAAATTCACGCTGACTAATTGCCAAATATACTTTATGGGTTGAGGTGCTCAGCCCTACTGAAGCGCTCAAAACCAATTGTACATTAAACAGGTTTGAATATTAAACAAAAGGCAAATTATTGGCGACTTATATTTTAATTGAGAAAAGTCGAGTTGAATCAATATTTCTCCGTTTGCGAATTTATTGTGACAGAGTACCCGAATCCAGTATCATGGAGTTCTAGAATGGGAACCGTGGGAGTCGAGCTGGTTAACCATTGGTTGCAGATTCATGACTATATCGGACATACTAGAAAAAGTTATTGGCCTCCTGAAAAAGACCCATTGTTCATTATGGAATTTGTCCCTGGATTGGAAGAGAGTATTTTGTGTGTAGGGCCGATTAGACCAATAGTTCAGGTATTGGTCGATCAGACCAAAATAATTGCATGGTTTTTCAGACGTTGACACAACCATTGTCGGTCCAAACGGCCACAGTGGCGCGAACATCAGTCCTTGACCTGGGCAGGGAGGGAAGGGCCCGCTGGAGGGTGGAGGCACCCTCCGTGGGTGCCCTGAGAAGGGCCTTTTGAGGCGTAAGGGCCTGTCCTGCAGCGTGAACCGGGCGCCACCTCCCGGCCGGTAAGGGCCCTTCGGCACTGACAAGTGCCTTGGGCGGGGTCACCCCAGTGGTGAGGCTGATCTTAAAGGGCCCTTTGGGCGACCCAGTTCTTCTTTTCTTCCAGCACGGCGTACACCAGCTCCTGCTGAGGCCACGCCTACCAGTCGGTACCCCTGCGCGTCATACGCACATGGCCGGCGTTGATCCGAGAGTGAGTCTTCGGGCTGGCGACACCACCTCATATCACCAGCACGTTCTGGTCCTCCGCTTTGTAGGCAGCCCTTTTTTTCTTTTTTGGGGTGACAAACCTCTTCCTCCCCTCTCTCTTTTTTTTGGGCGCCGATGCAGGCAGACTCAATGCCGGACCCTTGTTTTTGGTATAAGTACCAATTGGTCCATGCCAGATTCCTTCTGCTTCCGTTCCCCCCTTTCCAGTTAAAGGACAATCATGTGACTGGCGAATCTTGAGGAAAGCGCGATTGGCTAAACGATTGTTTAAATAGGGACCACAACTTCGTGATCTTTCCTCTTTTCCTCTCCTCTTTTCTGCCTTGCCTCCAAAACCCTTGTGTTTCCTATAGCCTATCTATGATAAAGGACTCCTAATAGAGCCCTTAATCCCCTCACCGCCGTCCCACCCCCCTCCTTTTTCTCCTCAGTTCCGTTGTTACTCTTCCTGTTGGGCTCTCTTTTTCCCGCCCGTCTTTGCTTTCGAACGTCCTTTTTGGGGCTTGCCTGACAATTTCCCCCCCCTTCTTTTTGTTTTTCGCCCCTTTTTTTTGCCTGAACATAAGCTTTTGGGTGTGCTGTACATACCCCCCCCCCCCCCCGTGATCTTAATTATCCACAGTTAGCAACCTCGGCTTTTTCACAGCACGCAAGATCTTGCCAGGTAAGGTGATGTCCGAGCATAAGACGATGTAAGTATAGTTTGGAGGGTGACTATTGGGCCCCCCCCCTCGCCCTACAGTATACTAAGTACTGATGGGGTGCCGTATACTACCTTCTCATTTGATCTGTATGTGCGCAGCGATATATTTGCAGACTTATGTGTTTTACAATTTTTTGATGTTTTTGATATACATTTTAAACTGTAGAATAAAGTTTTGTTGTTTTAAATGAGCCTTAGATCACTTATGGGCTTTTTTTCTTACTTTTTGTGTACATTTTAGACCTTTCATGGCGTTTCATCAATGGGACCGGGTCACGTTATTATTATCGCTATACCTTTTTTTTTTATATCTACTATGTATGGCCATTGCAGTAATCCGTCTGGTATGTACAGCTCATCCTGTCAACAGTCGTCCCCTCAGGATTGGTCATGATGGTTTTGACAGGTCTAGAGACTAGGAACAGATAGGGAATTGTTAAGGACAATCAACACTTTGCCTAATAATTGTCTATCAATGGAAATACCACTGGGAACTGCAACAACCCCCCCACGTATAGCCACATGTTTGCCCTCCTTCCTACGTCAGGTCACGGTTGGGAAGTCAAATGCTAAAGTGGATCTTGGTTAAGATAATAATTAATAATCAATAAACTAGCACTCAGTTCATTTTGCTAATCTTAACCGTTTTCATCTCATTTAAATGCTTTACTTTCCGGGGCCCCCTTCGATATTGGTCCTTATGTGAGCCATGGGGCCCATATATTATGGTCTGACTAAATACACATGTACCCAACTGATAAGTGAACGCCTCATAATTAAATGTTATTGCTGGCGATGTTCCCTCCCCTGCACCAGGTCCAGCAACAAACGTTGATCTGATTTTAGTAAACCTCAGGTCACATGTGTTGGTTCCTACCTTAGACATCTCCAACTTCAACCCATGTTTTGTGGTGAAGTCGAAGCAAAAATAAGATTGGGTCTAAGCAGTCTTCTGAACTTCAAAGGAACGTTGGATAGTAAGTTCATAGTCTTCCGTGTGAGCCCCTGAAGTTTAACATTTACGCTACATATGGATCAGAACGCAAACCACAGGATACAGAACAGAGCATTGAGTGTGGTTTGTTTTTTCTGTGTATTGTGTATTTGCATCAGATATCGACACAACCTAGAAACAGGAATCGGCAGACTGCATTTAGAAAACGTCATTATCATCTGTCACTCACGAAACAAATTTTTTTGTCCCGTCCTGCATTTGCTTACTGGCCGATATACTGCGATCTTAGGACATTTACGGTCAGGTAAGGCCCATGGTTTGTCAGGTTATAGTCAGATACATGACTACTGTTTAAGATTTGCATTAAAGTACACCAAATTGTGTAACCATTGTATGGGTACCTTGCGCAAAGCAGCAGTGTTGGACAGGCCCCTACCAACTGAGCTTACAAACTCTGCTATACTGATGTACTTGGTATGGGGTTTCACACTCATTTTACGCTAAAGACACCATCAACTAATGCGCATCCTTCCCTGATATTGCCCTCAAGACCAGTTTCACCTGATTTACACGTGCGGGGCCGTACGTGAGGCCAGCTATCATTCCAACTGCGGGTGTTATGGCAGAGTTCTCCCATCCCTTGCTAAGGTAGGGGCGTAAGTGTGTGCGCCGTTGTAGAGATCGCGACTCAACGGGTTTCAGTCGCTATGTTGTACCTTTTCCCTGCAACATTCACTTGTCTGACCCATTCTCGCAATTATTCTTGTCTCAATCTATTCCCGCAAATACTGGATCCTATCAGCCGCCTATCCAGTGTGACACCAAATTTGAAACCGTTGTGGCCATTTTGAGTGGGACCAAATAGTAAATAGGTCCTTACACTTTTTAGTAAATTGACATATGAGCTTCGAGGGAATTGTGGCTGGGGGATAGCTGTCAAATTTTCTATAGCCACAACGCACACGGTTATCTCCTCTGTCCTCACAGCACCACTCCGATTCTCTATCGCGATCCCCCAGTAGTTATCCGATAATTCGCTTATCCTTTTTGAGCATATCTTCGATTTTTTTTTTTTTTGATAACTGCCGCGCATTACTTCCCTGACCCCTCGGTGCGATATTCCGTCTCTTTTTATACTTCCTTCGATAGTCTATGTTTCGCTAATCGTCTACTTCTTATTTTCGTCAATGTAGCTATTCCTTCGATTTTCGCTAATTGTTTCTACCTCCAGTGCGCATTTTTCGCTCAATTGTCTTAATTCGAATTTTCGCTAATTGTTTTATAACTTTCGATGTTTCCCAAAATACAAATTTGAAACATCCCTTTTTCCTCCTCAAAATAATCCTCGCGCGTTCCGTTGATTCTGAGCAGTGACAAACTAGCTTCGTCAGTTGGATTTCTTCTTTCTTCAGAAACTCCCTTCAGACTACCAATTCGAAACGGTTGGTTTATGTTTGATTCACTCAATCTACATCCTCTTCGTGTTGATGAGCGGTCGCGGTGTAATAGTGATCCTCCACCTCAATCGCAGACACCACTCTCCTCACTGGCCTCCCCTCCATCCCGTAGCCAGCCATATTTCCGTGTAACTCTAGTACCCCCCTTATTCTGGATCTATCTTCTCCACTAAGTAAGATCAGTTTATCGTTGTCCCCCCCCCAGCCACTTACCTCCCTTCCCTATCTCCCTGGGTTCCACCCCCCCCCTACCCAACTCCTCCACTGCTCCAGTTGCCATCAACCTTTTCCACCCCACCCCTATCCCTTCATTTCCGCCTTGCCCACACGCCCCAGCCCCTCCATGGACTCAAGCCGCGTTCCCTAAAGCGTCCCCACACCTCCAATACTTCTGTATCTCTTGCCTGCACAGCTTTGCATTACTTTATTTTGTCTGTGTTTGATTAGCCTTGCTCCCTCTTCTTTCTCTAGTCACACATCACAACATAGTCTTGCCCTCCCGCCCTGATAGTCTATGGTTGCACACCACCCACCTATCACCAAAATTTTTTGTATACCTTGCAAACCTACTTTCCCCCTTTTTCTATATACTTAGTATTTCAGCGTACCGCACCCCGACCTCATCTACTTATGCCTAGGTGTTCAGCATCATTACTGAGTCAAGTGTGTCTTCCCTTTGGTAACTAATAGACTCAATCCACATACTTTGCCTCAATGTTATATCAACACGTACGTTGCCTCCCGCTTTAGCTTTTAACTTCCCCACTGCTCCCCCGTTCCACCCCCCACCGCCTGCCCTACCCTTTCACACTGTCTTTCCTCCCGGGCAGCCCACATTTACACGGGTGTTACCTTAGTTAAAAACAAATCTGTACCCCTAACTCCCCCCCAGTTTTTCTCATCCCCCCTGCCCCGGCCCCCCCCCCCCCTATGATCGCCTTTTCTTTTACCCCTCCCTGTACTTTTCTTTGTATATGTGGCTCCTACTTTTTTCACGGGTGACTTACTGCTTCTCAGATTACACCCGTGTAACACATACTTTTGACTACTCCTCATAACTATGAGTGTGTTGGTGTTTGTAACCCCCCCACTGCCCCCAGGTTCCCTAGTTTCCCTCCTCCTGCCCCACACGATCGGCTTTGTGGAATGCCTAGAGCCACCTTCTTATAAGGGCGTCTTAACTATCCAAAAACTTTGATACCGCCACTTTCTCCTCCCCCTCCCCTTTTGTGTCTTCTTCGATATGTCCATTTTCCACTTTACCTATACAAAAGAGTCCTTTGATCAATAATGTCATGTTGACACACCCGTGTAGTGTCTGTTGTTTTGTGTACACTCGATCGTTCTGAATCATGACACATCCACACACCAACGGTACCCGACCCTTTAGTCATCCACCCGTGGCAACACCTATGTTATCTGGGACATAGAATCGTAAAAACACACACATTGACCAATTATCCACAAAGCTTTAGGTCTCTTTCAACGGACAACGTACCCGTGCACACATTCACTCACCCAAATGCTTCCCTTCTAATCCATGAGTATCCTTCGTCCCCCCTTTACTTAAAGGGTTGTCCGCTAGCTAAACACACCCTGCATGTTCCTCATTCATTGGACACGATTGAGTTTTCAACCACCCTCTTTAACTCGCTGCTAGCATTTCATCATGCACCATGCCTCTTTACTTCCAAGAAATGTTTTACGTGTTATTCGCTTCATGGGCTCCCCAGCATATTATGTCAACCCCCCCCGCCTTGTTTTATCATATGTCTATAAATCCTTGATTCAGACACAGCTTCCTCAGCCACATAGATTCGGTATGCTGGTTTTTTTGCATTTCTTAGTTGCTTACCCTTTCTTCCCCTCCCCTCGCCCTGTTTCCTCTCCCCTTTTCTTTGCTTCTGTTTTTCCCGTCTCCCCAGCCCCCCCTTCCACTCTCTTTTTCCCCTCCCTCTGTCCTCTTTTTTCTCTAACCCTTGCTTGTTCATCCCTTCACTTACCCCCCCCCCCACCTTATAGTTTCACCTTGCCCTGCTTTCCTGTATCCCACACCTTTCCCTACTTCTCACCCCCTTTATTCGGTACCCCGTGCTCGACGTCCATCGTCTTCTTTTCGCGTCCATTTCTTTCTTCTCGTCTCTTCAGAAACTGTCTGTACTGCACGTGTGACTGTTTTGTCCTCTCTTCTCTGTAATTGGTTTCCTTTCTCGCCCTCCCGCCCACAGTGTTGTTTGTTTCGTTTTCACCCCCCAGTCTCCTCGAGTTTGCGCTTCCTTTAGGATAATTGTCCATACATTTCGCACTTCTCGTATTGTTGAGGGCACTTTCTCCTTCAGAGCTATCCCAATTGGTTGTGTCATCATGTTGTCGTGATGACGTTACATTATATCTTTAATTTCATTAAATCACATTCGGTGAGGGTTCGATACCCAAAAGTACTGCTCTATTATACCATCGTTTAGCTGCGTCTGCATGGTGGATGTGGTTCGACACCCCATCTCCTTCGATCATTTGGTACTCATTTGTAGACAGAATTGAGCGGCTGGACTATTTTGTGTTTCTTATTTTTATAGATTTTGACCCTTACATCTCGTGCATACCCAATAATTCTGCTCATCTATCGTCACTCTAGAAGTCCCCCCCCCTTTGTGCGTAGTGGGGGATAGGTGGCTTTTTTGTTTTCGGGGTGGGGGTTATCCGTCTTGTCCGACCCCCCCCTTAAGTCCCTGCCTAATGGTCCTCCCTTTATAATTATGCCAAAGCTGGTGATTTCCCATGGACAAATTAATTCAAGTTCGATTAGCAGCTTTTCTGTATTCTCACTCTGTTGTGCATGGATCTCTTCTTCCTGTTTTCTTCTTCTACCTAATCCACCTCTTTCGCTTTGATTTTCGTTGTGTTTTACCCCCAGTTAACCTGTGCCTACCATGGATGCCAGCTCGTCCACCTTAATAACCTCCTATCTAACATATACCACAAACTCCTTAACAAAATATTTGTAGGTTTATAATCGGACTGTCAATACCTTTCTCTGGTGAACCATCTCATTTCTCGTATCAGTTTTTTGTGATCCCCGCCCTATTCTGCCTCCTGTCTTGACCTGCCTCATGGTTCTTACAGGTTTCCCCCACACACCCCATCCAGCTTCCTAATTATCATGACCCAAGATTGGTTGGCAGATGCTAATCCGCTTCTATGTAGGTCAGCGGCGAGCTCTTCCCTCCTTCTGCTTGATATTTTGGATTCTCGATCTGTTTTTTCCCCTCCCGTGAGTTACTTTTTTGGCTCGTGTTTAATACCGGCCACTGTTTCACCTCACTCCACAATACTTAAAGTCGAGCAATCATTTTTCATAGATTCGTATCTCCCAAGTGTAGATCTTAGAGCGGTGTGGTACAGTCATTTGTCCTCCTCTACTTAAAATATTGTTAAAATCCTCCGGCGTGGTGTCATTGAATAAATTTTAATCTTAAATATCTTCTTTCTTGTTGAGACAAATCAGCTGGCTTTGTTTTTCTTTTTTTTTTGTATGGCAGTCTCTGCCATTCCCGCTACCCTATTAATAATCCAAAGAGACACATGTCCAGGCGCCTGTATTACCCTTGGTCTAAACTAACCGCTAGGAAAGTTCTCAAAAAATAAAACCTGTTAACCAGTCAGGAGTCCTTCCTTTTTTAACTTCTTATATCATAATATTCTTATGTTGTTTGGTTTATGTTGTTTTTTTTACCCTACTGTATCCACCACACTCACCCTTGATCTGTCTTATTGTTCGATTGCCTTACTAATGACTCATTCTTGTGGGGTATTAACTCTGACCCCCTCCAACAACCCGGTAAGACTCCCTCTTTATAATTTTGGTAAACCCCTCGTCACACCCCCCTTATGGGTCAAGTCTTTCTTGGTTCTTGAGCTAAGTATGCGTGTTTGTGCTTCACACTCATGGGGTGTTGTTATTGATGGACCCTTCTGACGTCTTTTCCTCAGGACCATGTCCCATTGTTCTACAGAGTTACCATATCTACATTCACGTTCATGGTCCATGAGTTAGGTTCATCTGAAAAGCCACATATTAAAGGGGCAACTGTAATTATCCTAACTATATCCCATTTCGTTTGCATGGCCTCCTATCCAGGTGAAGTTCTAAACATCGGCTATCCCCCCCCTCCCTGCTTCTACGTTCCTCACACATGGAAGCACAGTACATGATGTGTCACTCCCCCTCACGAAACATTCCCCCCCCGCCCCCATTTGCATTGACATAAGGGGCCTCATATTTATACATTCCAAAGGATGCGAAAAGTAGGCAAAAAACTTACGCTTTCACTTACCTGCACGGCCTTGTTTTTTAATGACTAAAATACTTAGTTTAATCGTCCGCCTTAAACTCATATTCGGTCGCTCCTAACTAATCCCCCCCTTCGCCTTTTGTCAAGTTTATCTACGCATACACTTTTCCACCTCTCTATAACGTTTCCTTGTCTCCATTTACAACTCTACCCCAAGTGGTTATATTGTCTCCCTACGATCCTCTCCCACACGTCGCTTGCTTTCTAGGATGTCAGTTTGTTGGTTGGTAGCGACTTTTGCTTTCTGTCTATCCATTCTCCCAGCGTTCGCTAGCCCACTCGGGACCTCTAACCCAAGGCATAATCGCTGATTTCATATGTAATAGCAAAAATGGGTGTTTTCTTCTCGCCTTATCATTTACGTCCACATCCACTTAAATGTGGGGTCGCTTTATCGTAGGGAGATTATTACTCGATTCAAACTGAAACCATCTCCCCGGTATTTCTGCGACCGCACACCCCCATACTGCCGCACTCTTTTCCATATATGTGTTGTCCACCAGATCCCTTGGGATTTTGCGCAATTCTTTTTCAGGGATTTTTAAGCAGACAAAGAAATTAAAACAAATTGTATCCACAAATGATCGAATATCTTTATTTACCACATATGGTTTGTGGGAGCACATCTATGAGGCTTTTCAATCTATCCATTAGGTCAAAAAGGCCTATCGGAAATGTGCCAATCGCCCGGCCAATCCAAGAACGAGCACAGTGCGACGCATTCATCAGATGCTACATTGAGAAAATCGCAAGAACCCAAATATTTTGTGCCAGTTCCAATGCGATGATTGCAAATAACATTTTCATTTGAACCTTTTTTTAGTCCTGTGCGCCAACTCGCTATTGCAATGCTTGATTTTTTCGTGCGTAATGATGGAATTGTGAAAAAGGCATAAAAGGTCTTTTGTTGACTATTCTTCGTCTCCTTCTCTTTGTTTCTCTCTCGGCCACGTTACTCCCGCCTCTCTCCTCTTTCCGTGACATTTATTTTTTCTTTTTTTTTTTTTCGGTTTCTCGCGTTCCTTCTTCTCTCTTCCTTGCTCCACTGTGCGAGTACTTGTGTTTTGTCGCTGTTGTCCGGGTTCTTACTATTTTTCAGACACTGTTTGAGTTTATTGCTCTCCATGCGCTTCATTCTCTGTTCATCTTCTGGCACAATGCGTACTGCCAACGATCAATTCTTCCATTTGTCTGGTGCCCTCTTGTCCTAGTGATTTCCCTGAGTGAGCTTCTCTTCACCCTTACCTGCTGCAAGCCGCATTGTACTCTTCGTATGCAACTCCCCCCCTGATATTGCCTCTTCCGTTTCGTGCCCTCTTCGCTGGACTCGCACCCACACGCCCTCCCCAGGGCCGCTACTCTCCGGGGCTCGTGCCTCAGTTTCTTGCAACTTTCCACTCTGCTTTCGTCCCTTGCGTTTCCCTCAGCCCCCACACCCCCCCCCCTTTTCACGCTCCTCCTATGGTATCCCACAATCATGTTTCTTACCACCTTCGTTCAACTTGTTCCCAGTCCATACCGATGTATACTGCCATTCATAGCTACACCGCCCCAAAATAACCACCGAACCGACGAAATATGGCTTGCCACCCCCCAACAGTGTTTGAGTGAGGAGTACTCCGGAGGCCACAATGAGCCGCCGTGCTTCGCCTAAATACCCGTGACCTAGGCCCCACCCGTTGAGATCTCTTCCGCTCGCGTGTTTGCTGTCATCTGTACACACAAGATGCGCTCAAAGTACACACAATCTTAACAAATCCGGCAACACAGTAAGCGCACATCAGCCCCGCCATGTATCTAGGCCCCACCCCAAAACGGCCACCCCCTCTTCAGCCTCAGCACGTGACCCATCCGCTCTCTCCTACCGCCTCCCGCCCCCTTCTAAACTACAACGCCCTCTGCACATACTCGCGTCTCCCACCCTGCGCCTAGAACAAGCGACCCATTCGTTTGCCTGAAGTGAGTAGGGGGTCTTGCTCGAGGTGTTACGCAGACATCCCTCCCCCCCCCCCCCCCTTCATGCGCACCCACCGAGGCGGTGAATGTGCATAGCCAAATGAGATTGTTCCGAAATTAGATGTATTGCGGCATAAAATGTGGGTTACTTACTTGTAAATGTGACCGGTCGGACCCTTTTTTTGGGTTGTTCGATTGGTGTATCCGTTCGAAGAGAAAGAGGGGAGGCCCCCCTGGTGTTGGGGCCTTTTTGCCGTGTTTAATGGTTCGCCTATATGCATCTTGTAGTCCTCGCTTAGACCAGCCCCCTTTGCCCTGTTACACCGGAAGTTTTTCGCTCTGCCTACTTTTCGTCTCTCTCCGGCCTGTTCGCGTTTTCCGACGTGACGTCTTTTTGTCTCTTCTTTTCTCCCACTCTCCGCGTACCCGACGTCCCACCACCTCACGCGTCTTGTTTTTGCTGCGCTGTTTCCTCGTTATTCCCCTCGGCCCCACCATGGCGCATTTTAACTATGTTCCCCCTAGGTGCTGGTCAGCACCGTTGTGATCTGCCGGTGGCTCCCCCCTGAGCTCCACACGGCTGCTTTCGGGGCCCCCCCGCCCCCCTCCCGTTCCGATAGTGGCCGTTCCGTGTGCTCTGTGCGCTTCACACTCGCCTCTGGCCCCCCGAGCCACAGATTTACTTATGTTGTTGCACTACTTTCGTAGGTATATAAACTCATACGATTGTGGTTGTCCCTTTACATGAAGAACCCACTCCTCTCTATATCTACATCATGATTCTTTGGACAACTATGGTCGGTTTTCATTACAATCACCGCGCCGTACCCACGCTTTAATCCATGACCCTTTGCCACTCCGCTACTGGCATATTCTTACCCTAGGACCGGACGCGAGTTCCTTTTCTTCCCGAGAACGGTTCGTGGTATTTTTTTGACGCGGGACTACCACGATTTGGTCACGTACCCACTAACTACGCGCCAAACTTTCCGAGATCCCCTTTTCCCCCTTCACCCCCCTTACCTCAGACACACATCCGTTGTGTCGATTGAGTTTCGGTCGGGGGGCGGGGCGGATTCTTTTTTGCTTATTTTGGACAGTACCCCAACCCCCACCCGATGGATACACCCCGGTTGCACTCCGTTCTCAGGATCACACGGTCTTGGGTGCGTCGCCCACCCTTGCTTGGGTGTGTCTGCTGTCAATGACAGCCTCTCCCCCTTCCCTACATTGTTAAAACTTGACAGAAAGTTACGGTCAATTATAGCGTCCGTCCCCAGTCATTAACAGGTGAAGAACACTACTCACTTACCTCATTGAGCTTCCCACGATCACCGCAATGAGCAGGCTGAACAATTCTCCATGACCCATTGATAGTACTAACGCCATGGACACTGTCTATCTCCTTACAGAAACGCGCCTCTGTGAAGGTGACCCACCATCCTATTGATAAATCTTACTACCTGACCACCTAAAGTTCCTAACGTCCGTCGGCAGACATACTACCAAGGTAATAAATTCAACAAAATTCAATTATTTGACAAATCATCAAAACTTACAAGTGGAGTCTTTCTAACCCCAACCTCGCCAACATGGTACATCAGTTACATCCTAACTGATTTTCCAAGACTGGACCATGTATTGTCGGCAGCTCCTACTAAAGGTGAATATAGTCTTATCCCCAAAATAATTCTGATCACATCACAAACACAAAAAGGTTTGTTTTTAAATTACAATCTGACCACGGTACACGCCACCACTGCGCTACACTTTTATCATGTGACAACCCATATTTTAAGGGTCAAGTTATAGCAAAAAAAAACATTTTGGCCAATCATCAACAAAGTTAGTCTTTACCCCCAACCTGGACACGAGTACACACAAAAGTGCACCCCCCTACCTTTACATTCATGTGAAACCATAATTAAAGGGTAAGTATAAACAACAATCGGCTCATCAACTTGGGGGGCCATTATGAGTTTTAAAATCTGCCAGCACAAACACACACATTCCTTCAAACCCCTCCATGGGTCTTCCAAGCCAAATTCAAAGCCCTATATTTCAAACTTACTTTCTAGCTTGCATCTAAGGCTTCTTAACACCCCTACGACCAATCCCCTCTGTCCCGCTAGGGGGAGCTGGTTTCGTAGTGGAAGTTAACCTCTATGGCCTATCACCCCATGGTGCACCAGTGATAAGAGACTTTCCCCAGGGAGATTCCCATCTGCCTGTATCAGACGCCCTGTCAGATGGTTAACCGTACAGCGACGCGGAGAAACACAAAACACCGGCTTATGGAAGTCTATTAACTCTTGTCTCTGGTAATTTCATCAATATTTGATTTGGTGCGGTAAACATCCGCATCGCTTCCCGTGTAGTCAACATGGACATAGACTAGCTCCGTGTCTCCTATCGTCTCCATGAGAGCACCCCCAAGGGGAATCTACACACCGTTCGTCCAGTTATGTCCGATATATGTCGCAATATATGCATCTCCCCAAGCCATACGGCCACCTCCGTGCCTACACCCACTGGTTTCCCTACGTTGCGTGGTGCTGGTCCCCCGCTGTCCCTGCCACCGTCTCCCTTTTCACAACGTAGCGGGCGCCTCCCCGGTACCGCACCCACACCAGGCTGCTGCACCGGGTCCTTCACCCCCTTTACAGTTTCGTGAACCCGGCTAACGTTTCGGGGGCCTCTTCCCCCCCAGCTCCTGGCCGCGGGTGGTCTGTCCCCTTGTGCCCCGTTCTCTGTGTTTACACACTTCCCTCATACAACACTGGGTAAAGGACATATCCTTTTAAACCTCACTTTGTTTGCCGGCCCTTATCCGACTCTACTAGTCCAGTTATCCGTGTGAGGGACACAAGAGAGCGGAGGGCACCCCAGTACACACAATGATCGAGTGCAACTGACAATGTTCCCAGGATTCCCCCTGGTCTTCAAAGCATCTCTATCAGATTACAGCTACCTCCCAAGTAAACGGCCATTGATTCTTTAACAATTCAGCAATTCAGTAGCATGACTCAGTCTGGAAATGCTGTTCGGGTTGTGCCCCAACCGTGCTTTGGTTCTGATAGTCCTTTTTTTCCATTTTTGGTGAAAACAAGCCCTCGCACCACCAAACCTGGTGCTTCATGGGGTACTTCTCTTTACGACCTCCGGAGCGCAACCAGACGTCACTATAGGCAGTAGGCTCTGCCACACTGTGAGCTGCATCACAAAACCACAATATCGTAGTGGGCCGTTTGACAGTGTTCTGAAATATCACTCACCTCCAGTTTTTATAAATTAGTTATTTATAGTTACACATGGGGCTAACTTATTGTCCCCATTCTTCCCTCGATTTTATCTAACTCATTTGACCAAGCCTTACATTCCCTGATTGGGTTGGGGCAAAATTAGGCCCCAATTGTGTGAACCATGACGCAACTTTTTATTACATATCTCCACATGGGCCCCTCAACCACACATCGGTATGATTAAAGTTCTGTCAAACAGGGCACCAATCCCATTCACGCACTCTGGTCTATGCTGGGGGATTCTGCTACAATTAAACAAACATAAAAGCCTCTTTTATATTCACACAAAGATTGGTTAGTAAAAACGGCGCATAACGGCGTCGCCGACCCGCGTATGCACGATGTGTAGGACAATGGATGGACTGCCCCCCCTGCGGGCGATAATCGGCTGTGTATAGGCCCTTCTGGCCCGACACCGAAACAGGTCCGCTTTTCGGAGAAACTGACTGCGGACTGCAACGTTCTCTCCGAACAGCCGTTTCAGTGATAAAGTTCCATACATGGGCGATTATCGCTGAAACGGACAACGGACTTATTTGTCTGTCCTCTACATCACCTCTACCAGTCTTCATTCCCCCCCTGAATTACCTATGGGATAAAGGTTAAGTATGGCTATTTCCTCCTAATGTCTAGTTTTTCTCACTGACCCCCAAGTACATCTAACACATCATACACAGACATACTAGATTTCTCCAATACCGAACCAAACATTATGACCATCTTTTGCACTTACACCCCCCCCCCTCCCCCTCCGATGTAGGACTGCACCGTCCCCCTACCCCCAGCGCCTGTCTCGCGCGACACTCAGTAGCAATTTTTCCGTTTACACGCATGCTTAGTGGTGCCAATATCTCTCTCTCTCCAATGAACTCCTATTTTCTTTATCTACCTGACCTGTATCTGGATCATACTACCATTTGTATTCCTGTCCTGGTCCAGACCCCTTACTTCTCTTTATGAGCATCTAAACTCAGAAACCCCCAGATCGCATCACTCTCATCAGAGCCTTCTTATATGATCCCCCTCCATTGATGGATATACCTTTAACTCCAGATCTTGCTTATTTATAGTATAATGCATTTCCAGCAGAATCTTTCTTATGTTTATATTTTGGCCTAGCGATGCAGTGCGGATTATCGTTGTGTCATTGTTGCCCGGTTGTGGGAAGCGCTCTTGTACTACGTAGGGGTGGGGTGTGGACGTCTTTGCACCCCCCTTTAGCGGGAGTGCTCCCTTTTCCTCAATCCATTGCTACTTTATTAGACCCCCAGCGCTTGGTGGATGGGATTGTCCCCATCCTTGTGTTCTCACGAGCCGCCTGGGCTGCCCTTGTTTGTGTTTTCCACCTGCGCTTTTCCCCCAGTCACCGTCGTCTCCTTGTCTCCGTCGTACCGCGAGTCGCTGTGGTGATCACTGTGCTCACCCACTCTGTCCCCGCCCCACCTTTGGCCTTCCCCTCTGGTTCTGAACACATTCCTTGCGTCCACGACGCACCAATTTAAGCTTTTACTACCTCTTCTCCGTTCCCAATGTTCTTGAGAGACAGCCACCTTTCCCCCCCCCACCGAACCGTCCCTGTTTACCAGCACCAATCACGATAACTTACATCATTGTTCTACGGCCATTCGCGCCAGATCATGGAGCGCACCGGGGCCCCAACCCTTGCGTATCCTTCATGAGACCCTCCAGGCATTACCCACGCGCCGCTCCCTCCGAGGTCAACCAGTTCTGTTTGTGGAACCTTCGCTCCCGCCTAGTGATTGCACTGTGGTAATCCACCCAGTAGCGGATTGAGCCACCCCGTGGGGCTTGGACAAGCGCCAGCCATCTGCCTGAGCGTTCTAATCTTTGCTAAAGACCCCACCCGCAAGTGTCGGCCTCTGCGCCGCGGTGTGTCCCCGTGCTACCCCGTGCACCCACAGCTCCTCTGGAGCTCAAAGTCGCCCCAGCTAAGAGCTCCCCGGTAGCAACCAGTTAGCGTTCCCTCCATATATTTGCCAGCCGAGTCTGGGTAAATGAGGCGCCCACCCCATGACTTCCAGCAGACACCGTGCCATTTCCGTCACATCACCCGCGTCCCATCGGGTTCTTCGGGGGTGCCCACCGAGATATACCAGGCTCTTTCCAGACCCCTCGCCACGATACACTCTCTCTTCGCCTCACCCCCCCGCAGGCCCTAACTCTGCTCCATTTTTTTTAATAAAACCCTTAACTTCGATTTCATACACCATTCCTGCCCCTGCTGGGGTGTGGCCGGGGGTTCCAGTTTGCTGCCATTTTTAGATTCTGTGACTTTTGTTCTCTTTCTCTCCTCTGTTTTTCCCCCCTGCCCCTCGCAGTCCCTTACTCTTAAATATCGCGAGAGTGTGATCCACGGCTCACTCAGCGTTCGTCAACTTCCTGTGGATTAGTTGTTGCCTTGATTTTCTCTTCGCGATGTGAATCATCGCACTGTGTCCCACTATATCCCGCCCCCACTGTGCCATTATGGGGACCCCCCCATGCCTCGACGTCCCGGGCGCCGCCCCACGGCAGCATTCTCTGACCAACTGGGTGATGAGCTTTGGACATCTCCCGGGGGGCCCCGGGTTAAGAACGTGCTACCCGTGGAGGCTCCAGTCCCGCCCGCTCCCGCCCCCCCGGTCTTGCGGGTCGTCGGTGGGCAAGCCCACTCCCCCGGTAACTTTACACACTACACGAATGCCCAACCTATGACAGTTGACCTGCCCTTAAACGATCCTCCCCCCATGTACAGCACTTTCTCAGCCATCCATGTCTCCGTGCGCTGTCTACAGCGATGTGTTCACAGCATGATGAAAGATATCTCGCGAGCACACTGAACTGCCATAGCGCCCCACCCGGGAATCGAGGATCCGCGATAACCAAGCCACTATCTAGGGCGCCTGCCCAAACAGGATTGGCAGTACTCTGCGAAGTATTCTTATCGGTAAACAAGAGAGATAAACCTGGAGGGCCCACCGATTCGGGTTAGTGGTACCACACTAAGATGGACGACACCCCTGATCCCTGTTCGACTGAACGCAAAGATGGCTGTACTCATTCTCTTTTAATTTGTTATGAAAGTATATTGGGGGCAATATATAGTAAATAAGGCACCCCCCCCAATATTTAACATTTTATAATCAAATTGAGCTTTTCTATTGTGGAGTTGTATGGTTGGTCGTCTGAAATCCCCTGAAATACTCTGCTACTTTTGAACCGAGATTTCTTTTCAGGTGCCAACAGTCTAGAGATGGCCTGAAGTCCCTAAGGAGGCATTGCAGCCTTTTGTATATGGTGTACGAGTGACACATCAGCTTTTGGCCGCGGATATTACGACGTGTGTGGATCTTTTACACCACTTTTGGCAAAAAAGCTGCAAATCCACCAGTAACTTGAAAGAGGTCGTAATCTACCCCTCCGCGGTTTTGTAAATCGTCCGCGATCGAGCTGTACGACTGCTAATGTAGATTTACAATGCCCATACATAATCATCGGAAATTCTTAAAGCGCGTGTAGGGAAACTCCTTACTTTACGACAACCGCTAGGAAGCGTGGGTTTAAATATTCCCCAGGGAGAAGACCCCATGTGGAATATGAAGCTGGAAAGTTGCAAGTGAATTTACGATCAATCGCCCCCAGTAAATAGATTTAGTGAGGCTACAGTTTCCAGAGCCGGGACATTAGTTGCTCGTGCGTAAACAAGCAAGGGAGTCCATTGGAAAGCGAACATTACACGTGCCCCCCTGCCACCCCCCCCTTTCCCCCCACCCCCCCCCCCCCCCAATTGATATGGCAGGTGGCGACAGGGCTTTACCACCCCACGTTGTAAATAGCGCAATTCGACCTGCTACGACACACCTCCTTACCCAACAGCTTTTGTTGATTGCTCACAAACCCTAATTCCCCACCCCCTCTATCCCTACGTCCACTGTTCACGACCCCACACAGCATCTCCGCGTGAATACCAATTCTCTTTCAGTCACAGGTTGATAAGTCAGTGGGATTCGGTCCATCGAGTGCCACTTTCTTCTGCTTGAGCTGATCCCGGCCTCCTTTTTCTGTCCTGCGTGTCCGCTGTGGCTCCCTTCCCCTCCGCTCCGCGGCTTCTTTTTCCGTCCCCTCCCCCGTAATTCACGTTCTCTTCTAGTGCTTCCCCACTGCCGGAACGTTCTCTGTACCCCTCGTTTCAATGGCGGTGTCCGGCCTGCGGGAGCTGTCGTTTCTCCCCCCATCGCGCCTCCTCCTTCCCTTTCCCCCCCTGGTCCTATATCCCCGGCCCGCTTGGCCGCCGCGCCTGCAGTTGTCGAGCTCGCCTTTCAAGGTGTTTGCCCCCACTTGCTCTGGGTACCGCCGGTTCCGCCCCTCCTCCCCGCGCTCGCCTTCCCGCGGCGCGGCCCCTGCACCATGGCCACTCTCGCGGTTTGTTCTGATCGTCCCCCCCCGTTTTGGTTTTTCTGCTGGACCGCTCCACATTCCCCAGGCGGCTCTGCCACCCCCCCCCCCCTCGCCCCGCGGGAGGCCACTGGTCCCCCGCGGCCCGTCCCTTCCCCCTATGACACACCTCTTAGCTTTCGTGCGAACCAACCACCCGTGTGACACCAAGATGGCCCACACACCCAATCACACGCTCGGCACCGCCTCACTGCGGAACGTCCTCAGTCGCCGTTTGCCCCCCTCGATTTGGGCTACACAGGGACCCTCCCTCTCGGCAACAGTCGCTGCTTGGACGAACCTCTGAGTGGGTACCCCGGCAGCTTCCGGTTCACCATCCACTCACACCATTCTCCCCCCCCGTACATGTCCTTTCACGTCTCGGGCGCTCTTCCGGTGGCAGGGGCCCCACAGTCTTCGGGCTGTGGTCTGCTGCGGTGGTTTGTGGGTTCTTGTGGCCAACACTCACTCTTTGCTTGTGTCTCGCCTTCCGTTGGTCTCCCCCCCTGGAGTCTGCCCGGCTCTGCTGTCCCCCGTTCCTTTCCTCCCCGTGGTGCCTCGCTTCCGGCCTCCCCGCGGTGCTGGTTCCACCTTTCGACTCTCCCTCTCCCCTTCTTTCGGCGTTGTTCTGCCCCTTTGCCCGACCCATCCCCACCTCCGGCCACTCTCCCCCGTCTCCCCGTGTCGAGTTCGTCTTCGCCCCTTCTCTTTCGTCCGTCTGGGGTGAACGTACCGGCCACCGACGGGGTGCTGCCCCCGGCGGCGTCACACCCGTCCCCCGGTCGGCCGCCGCCCTGGTTGTTTGTCCCCCGCGTTGGTGTGCTCCTCGCCGGTTGTTGGTCTGTGCCCCGCCTGCCTGGGGCGTGCTTTGTGCTTGCCTTGCGTTGTTTTTGTGTTTTGTCTTTGTGGCCGCTCCCTGGGTTGTCTGTTCGGCCTTCGGGGGCCCCCTCATATTGCTGTTCGATTGGCCGCTGCCGCTTGGGGGACAAACAGCTCACTTTTCCCACCCCCCCGGGTCCGCCGCCCTAACCGTGGATCCACCCCACCCCCCCCCACCACCCCACCCCCCCCAACCCACCCCACCCCCATCATCCATCCACCTACCCAGTCCGCCGGCAGCCTTTCGAGCGGTCGGTCTTGTTGGTTTCCTCCCCCGGTTGTAGCTCCCTGACCCTGACATCCCCGGACCTTGTCTTCTTCTCGAAGCTCTGTGCCGCGGCGTCTTCCTCTGCCCCTGCGGCGCCTTCCACCGTGCCCCACGCTCACCATCGCGCTCCCTGTGTGTCCCGCCCGCAACACCCTCCGCCTGCTTTCGCTGCGCCCCCCGTTTGGCTGCTGTGTTGTCCCTCCTTCGGTCCAGGCCCACCAACTCTGGCTGCTCGCTGTCACGGGCCCGGTAGCTTGGGCTTCCTCGGTATGTGCCGTCCCCCGGCTCGTGCGCTCCCGACACCACATCATATCTTCAGAGTTTGGTTTGGTGTTTTTGCGGGGGCTAAGACATGACTGCGGTCCGATATCCCTCAGGGCTCCTATCGGCCCACCATGCACGAGTAAAAAACGGATGAACATGGTGCCCCACACTATAACATGCAAAACCTCGCTCGAGTCAAGTGGCACACACGCACCTTCACATTCCCACCTGTTTGTGCCGTCCACGGACCTCCTGTATGCTGTCTCGCGGCTGTTGGTGGTGGCGTTCCCCGCAGGTCCGTTCTTTTGTGACCACGCTATTCGCGTTGGATCTGTGGCGCTGTGCGGCATGGGTGTCGTGGGGTCCGGGCACGGTGTCGGGCTTTCCGTTCCGCCCTGGGCCGCGCCTTGTTCCCCGTGTATCCTCTTGTTCTTGGAGTGTGGCCGTGCCAGCTGCCCTGCTTTCGTCTCCCCCGCCTCCTCGTTCTCGGTGTTTCCGCCTTCCACAGTTATGTCTTCGACGGTTCTTTTGAGCCCACCTCTCGGCTTCTCTGTGCCCCCCCCATCCACAGTCGACACCCACACCCGCACCAACCCCCCCCACTCCCCCCACACGCACAGCCATGTCCACTCCGAGCTGCCCACCGCCGCCCCGTCTTGCCAACTCTCCCCGTATCCTTCCCCGGCCCAACCGAACGCCCACCAGGTCAGGTCGGGTAGCCCCACTGCGGCCTTGGTTTGTAGGGGCAGAAGCGGGCTTCACGGAGGGGTTCGCTCGTCAACAATTCATCCCCTCTGGCTGTGCTCTTTTCTTCCTTTCATACTGCTAACGCCACTAACACACTCCATATAAATAGAATATCAATTACAAAACACATCTTATCCCACCATCCACCATCAGAAACAAAACTCAATATTCCTACTCACTTTTCCCCACCCTCTATCTACCGCACAAGAAACAATCAACTCAACACACACACGACCCAAACTAAACATCAAACAACATATAAAATATTTACAAACAAACCAATTACAGTAAACAAAACAAAAGAATATAACTGCGCCAGGATGCTTGACCAACCGCACACAACAACCACCACAACACAACACTGTGACCAATACCGTTACAAATCATATTCTAGATCGCTAACAGCTATATTGCCCCTAAACAATTCCCCCAAGTGGTTTATAAGAGGTTTTGTCACTGCTCTACTCTGCGCACCACCAAGAGTACGACTAAACGGCAAAGGATTAGGAGCGCGACCCACCCACACCCCACCCCGGTAGGTGACCAAAGATGATTACTAATGTACCCTTCATTCAGTCCTTGTAAGGATCAATTACTATGCAAAAACAAAGGCGATACCTTGTTATACTTATAATAATAATCTACAGCCATATGGGACACTGCCTGGTACAATGTTTTTTGGGCCATTATACAAACCACAGGGGGAATAATATACAATATTACTTCAAAAATAGTGTCTAATGTGTCCATGAAACACTACGGGGTTGTTCTGTCAGGGTATGGGAATTTAGAGCCTTCAGTTTAATTTCTCAAACAATGTCACCTCCCTTATTCAATGGCATATAAAACACCAATAGTGCTCATAGTACAGTAATCTGTGGTATTTAGTTTGATTAACTAGAAGTTTAGTTTTGAAGACATTTCGCTAGTTGGGACATCCCACACTCATTACAGAATATGTACAAGGATCGGATTTATTGCCAACACGATTCTTTCAACCTCAACTGTATATTACAGAAAAAATACCAATAACATTTCTAGAATCCTGAACATATGGCTGTTACAAAGTGCTGTCAATTTTAAAAAGGGAAGGAAACCTATGCTCACCTCAACTGATGGATGGAAGAGAATTAGACTTGCGATCGCCCGCACACTCCTCTCGCCTACCACTCTCAGCCTGGGGCGATACCAGTAGGAAGAGACATGCTTCTTAAGCGACACACGGAGTGTACGAACGAACGTTTCAGCCGATAATCACAGTCTGTGTGTAGGCACTTTATCGGCGAAAAGGACATTCGGTTGGGGAACGTTGCCCGACCTACCTGGCGGATCTCCAAACAACCGTCTGTTTTGGCAGATAAAGGGCCTACATACAGGCGATTATCGGCCGAAACATTGTTCGTACACATTGGCATCACGGGTTGGGACCACACGATCACACGTGTTCGAGCCTTTAAACATTGTGTCTTTCTATTGTTTAGTCCACAGCACATAAGTAGGAAATGAAGAAAGAGCACAGCACATCAAGCAAGTAAGAAGGTAAGTAGCAGGAGTTAGATGCTATTTCCAGGGTGAGGTTTCCTCACCTTGGGGAGCTGTATAGGACAGGTTTTGTTGTGCTTAAGTAAGTTGACATTTCCTGAAATCATATTACACTGAAAGCTAGTAGCAAGATTACTGTCAGATGCTTTTCTGCCACTAATTATAGCAAATTAACCTACATAGAAAGTTTACTGTTGCTATTTCTACAAATACCAAAAACTCTGCTGATTGATAAGTCAATAATAATGAGATTGGCACTAACCTTCCATTAGGCTGTGAGAGTTCTCTGCAGAATGTGATGTATGTATTTCAGAGATACAGTTGGTGATTATGGAGGGACTGTAGTTTCCTTCTTTCTCTCCATGTGAAGAATCCAATAGCTGATCTGATCTTGGTGAATCCAGGCACGTTCTCTCATCATTGGCCCAATATCTGACAAGATGTCATGAATGAAAAAGGATGTCAGGGGCTTAGCAGTGTGTGGACATGTCCCTGGTACCTGTTGGGACATCCAGTGCAGAGGAATCTGATGCAGAAGGAGAGAAGTTCAAAGAGTGGAGTGGCAGTCTCCGACCCACAGATTAAATGGGACAGTTTGTTGGTTAAGATGCAAGAAGTAAGAAGTTTCCGTAGAATGTTTTAGGGTCTGTAGACCCCCTAGTTAAAAATGGAAGGGGTAGTTACTGAAGTATTGTACATGAGTAGATATCATATGAGATCTGTGCTTCCTCCTGTCCCCTTATTTCTCAAGGCAGTTTCACCAACTCTGGTACATATAGCTCCCTAATATTTAGCCAGCTGCCTGCCGATTGGCTGGTCCTACACCCTGTCTTCCCACGGCTGTCCACACAGGTACATCAGCTAATGTTACACCCATGGGAGGAATGTTCCAAATCCTTATTCCCCCCTCCCTTAAAAAAACAGCTATGTGTAGGAACACAGATGCAGTCTAGGATACGTTTTATCCATCACACATAGAGAACCTTCAGCATTCCAGGTGCAATAAACGGAAAACTTGTAATAATATAACTCAAAACAAGCATGATGGGAGTTGTTGTTTCATGTTATTTGACAATTCGTTTTATTACTATTAGTTCATATATTGGCCTGATGGATGTGTCAATAATATGAACATTACTTTTTCCTCATATGAGAAATGAGATCAGTGAAATTTCAAGGACATGTAGCATGGCTGATTTAAATAACTGCAGTTAAAATGCATTGGATGCTCATTATAAGGCTAGGTATACACACTGCGATATTTAACCCAAACAATATTCCGTTTTTCCTGTTGAGTGGATTGAAATATCAGCGGACAGACTGATGTTGGTCGAAACTTCATCCAAATCATTTTCCGGAAGATTGTGCGGTCTTCGAAAAGACGGCGCCAGTATTTTGCCATGGCTCGTGATATTCGACCCGGTAAACATGGTGACAGGCCGTTTGGGTGGAGTTAACGTCTATGTGTACCGAGCCTAAAGCTAGGTACAGACGAATAGATGCGTTCAGTCGGACCATAAGGCGAATGATTGTTATCAAAAACGGGCTGCAGATTAACCACACGGCACACTTTTGCACCTCTATTAAATAAGCCATTTGAACCCATTTGCAACAGTGCAGCTCTGCTAATTACATTTTAAGAGCAATCTGTTAATTTCCAATATGAATTGGAAGCCCTAGATTCATAATAATGGATTCCTTACACCTGTAACATTTTTCATTTTAATGCTATGGAGTCACTGAAACGAAGGGGTTTAACAAACGCACTAATTGGCAATCATTGCAGCATAATCGCCTTAATCGACCTCAGGCAGTAGTAGGACATGAGCGGATATTATGTCAGGAATCTATTGTGTAGGTGTTTACCAGTAATCCTTCTGAAAGTTGTAATTATATGGACACCACTGAGCATGACACAAGTATATATTGTACACAGGCCTGGATCATACAGAAGGAGTTCTAATTTTACAAAGCAGAAGTGCAGGATTGTGGGTAATACCCATAATACAGTTAATAAAGCCAATCAGCAGTCACCCCCTCTGCTGTATATATTGGCTGCAGACCAGGTAACACCCCCAATATAAATGAGATTATAACCAAGCATTTAAAAAAGCCTTCATTTCTCGTCATAGCTTATACATAACACGCCGTTCTACTCATTTTACACCTTTAAACATTTAATATAAAACACTTTGTTTGAGCAACAGGTTTTACCCCCCGTGGGTGGTCCTATAGATTCTGGTCAGTAAGGTTAGGTCCCACTATGTGTGTTGCATTCCGTTTTCCGTGCGTTTTGCGAATTGCAATGTAATTCAAAATATAATAGGGATCATGAGAATCAGTTCCCACTGTAGAATATGTGTTCCGAATCTATTTGCTCCATTTTTTATCTGCATGCGTGCACGACTTTTGGTCCATGTGTCGAATTGCACTTTAATAATACTCTATGGGAGCGCAAAAAAAAGCGGACACACGCGGACAAACTTATTTTTTGTAGGTTTTTTTGTGTTTTTTCCCAGTGTTTCCTGTTGATTCTCCGAAAACTGCACACGTAGGCCAATGGGCTGGAAATGCGGACAAATGTATAGAAAAATGCATGTCTGTTAACTCGCAAATGGACAGAAACGCCGACAAAATGCATTGTCCTAAAGCCCTCAAAACGGACAGTAAAACACAACGACATTAGTCCTAAAGGTTCAAGTTATAAATCAAATTTTCCCAAGGAGTAACATGGGTAATAAGCAGAGTCTTCCATTGTTCAGAAGCCTCCAATTCATCCTACTAATGTCTAAAGTTCCCAGTAATGACCACCTGTGCATTGGGGCAGATTGCACCTCAGTATGCGGCTCTTAAGAGCCCTTGGGCGACGTTTCTTTCTTTCCAGCCCCGGCGACACCAGCTCCGCTGAGGCCGCCGACCCTCGGAGGGTACCCCTGCGGCTGCCATGGACTTGATCCGACGTGATGTTTCGGGCTGGCGACACCCACCCCACTCGGTCGCTGATGCCAGGCAGACTCACTGTGGCCGCCAGTGAGCCCGCTGGCACCGCCAGCCTCAGCGAGCCGATTTTGCCAGCCGGTCTTTCTTCTATCTTTAGCCATCTACTGCGATGGCATCTGAGTTCCGCAGCGGAGTGCACCTCTTTTATAGGTTTGCAGAAAACCCTAATCCATTTCTGATTGGTCAATTTTTTAATGCTTGGTTTACATGCTTTACATTAACCAATCAGATTTCAGAACTTTCCAGAAATCTGATTGGTTAATGCCATCGCAGTAGATGGTGAAGATGAGAAGAAAGAAGCGGCTGGCAACATCGGCTCCGCTGAGGCCGGCAGTGCGGTAACGGTAAGTATCTGCGCCAAGGGTTAAGGCCTCGTTAACTTTTCGCACCCGTTTTCGGACTAATAACTGGGTTAAACGCGATTTATGCGGAAATGTCAAGGAAAACGGCCGTGAAAACTTAACGAAGCTTTATAAATATGCACCTAGGTAGTTTGGCTCACAAGGAGGGGTCAAGGGCCCTCTGAGAAAAGGTACTTCTGGTATTAAAAGATATACCTATTATTGATCTATTTGCAATCTGTAAATCTGTAGATAGTAATTTTTAACGTAGGTTGTTTTTGGGATATGAAAGGGGTTCTCAATGGTTGAAAAAAGGGAGGTTCTGAGCGCTTGTAGTTTATTGGAAACAGCAGAGAATAACTATCAGGGAAACTGTGACCACTGGGGGGCTAAAACTCCTTCTACCACAATGCCATTCCTCCTCGGGCCTCATTACTTTCATTGCTGGGCCTGGTGCTGGTGGTTTTAGTTACACCCCTGGTCAACAAGTATTTAAAACAATATCATATATTTTATAAAACATTAATATTATTCCATCCATTCAACGACGAGTAAATGTGTTTGTTCAGGTGTCTATGGAGTGCTCTATTAACATGTATTCAATGCCAAAAGTGCCTTTTCATGACAAGTCAATAGGCAGAAGTGACCCAATCATAGTTATATTGTAGTAATTATAGTATCACCTGTACAGCCACATTGTACAGACAGCCCGACACTGGTAGGAAGAACTATGGGTAATCCTTCTGTAAATGATGCTGATATGTAGGTTTTTTCACCATTAAGTAGTATGTAAATTTACAAAATTGCATGTAAGATTTTCCTTTCAGTTACAATCTATATAAAGTAAATAAACAAGTGAAAAACCTTACAATTCCCATTAATAAACTACTGTACCAGTAATAACACTACCCAGTGTTAAGAACAGTTCAGTTAACTTTACTGCCTAGTAAAGTATACAAGGATAGAGTGGAAAAGAGCAGAAAGAGGGTATAGAGTGGGATAAAGAAGAATAAAGTGGCATAGAGTGGGGGCAGAATTGGATAAAGTGGGACAAAGAGTGGGGCAGAGAGTGGGACAGAGCAGAATAGAGTGGGACAAAGCAGAATAGAGTGGGATAGAGTGGTATAGAGTGGGGCAGAGAGTGGGACAGAGAGGAATAAAGCAGGAGAGAGTGGAATAAAGTGGATAGAGCAGGACAGAGAGGAATAAAGCAGGATAGAGTGGACAGAGCAGGAAAGAGAGGAATAAAGCAGGATAGAGTGGAATAAAGCTGGATAGAGAGGACAGAGAGAAAAAAGCTGGATAGAGTGGGACAGAGCAGGAAAGAGAGGAATAAGCAGGACACAGCATGGTGGCTTAGTGGCTAGCACAGATGCCTTGCAGTGCTAGATGACTGGTAGCGCTGAAGTCCTAATTCGATTCCACCCTGGGACACATCTGCAAGGAGTTTGATGTTCTCCCTGTGCTACGTGGGTTTCCTCCGGCATTGGTTTCCCCCACAATCATAAAGACATACTGATAGGTTGTATGTGTCAAATAAATGTGCTTAGATTGTAGCTTTTCGGGGCAGGGCCTGATGTGAATATATCCAGAAAAAGCAGCAGGGAGATTACTTAAGATCTACTGATGTAATGTAAATGTATGTATTTGATTGGGAAGCTTCTCTTTCATCCAGGCCATGGTACACCTCTAGGGGCAAGGAAAATATAATGAGGGAATACATTAACACGGGAGTGAGCCTTTAAAAGGGGCGTGGGTAAAATGTTGGTGGTGCACTAACATCACCACTGTCCATGATAAACCATTCAGGAATCCCTCGCTTGGAAAATCTTGCACTTGCCCCTGCACATTCCTCTTAGATCAGATGATCTGGCAGCCCAGACCTCCAACCAAACACATCCATCCTGGACTTCAGTCAGTATGTGTGTACCAGCCTGCACATCAGTAAGGACCTATAGCATTGTCTTGACAACTGTTTGCATGTGAGAAGTGTTGTGGGAACATGTCCAATTCAGTTTCTGGTTATGCAAAAAACATATTGCAGGTGGTAACAGTAACCAAAAAAAAAATGGTTCTGACTGAGGCCAATGGTGATTTTTAATATAAATTACATAGGAAAAATCCATTCCCTGTCGAAGTGATAATAGATTTATTCTTGTAAATATTACTACTTAAATGTGAAAAACCTACATATCAGCATCATTTACAGAAGGATTACCCATAGTTCTTCCTACCAGTGTCGGGCTGTCTGTACAATGTGGCTGTACAGGTGATACTATAATTACTACAATATAACTATGATTGGGCACTTCTGCCTATTGACAGTTGTCATGAAAAGGCACTTTTGGCATTGAATACATGTTTAATAGAGCACTCCATAGACACCTGAACAAACACATTTACTCGTCGTTGAATGGATGGATAAATATTAATGTTTTATAAAAATATATGATATTGTTTTAAATACTGTTGACCAGGGGTGTAACTAAAAACCACCAGGCCCCAGCAATGAAAGTAATGAGGCCCGAGGAGGAATGGCATTGTGGTAGAAGGAGTTTTAGCCCCCCAGTGGTCACAGTTTCCCTGATAGTTACTTCTTGCTGTTTACCAATAAACTACAAGCGCTCAGAACCTCCCTTTTTTCAACCATTGAGAACCCCTTTCATATCCCAAAAACCTACGTTAAAAATTACTATCTACAGATTACAGATTGCAAATAGACAATAATAAGGTATATCTTTTAAATACCAGAGAACCTTTTCTCAGAGGGGCCTTGACCCCTCCTGTGAGCCAAACTACCTAGGTGCATATTTATAAAGCTTCGTTAAGTTTTCACGGCCGTTTTCCTTGACATTTCCGCATAAATCGCGTTTAACCCGATTTATTAATGTCCGAAAACGGGTGCGAAAAGTTAACGAGGCCTTAACCCTTTGCGCAGATACTTACCTGTTACCGCACTGCCGGCCTCAGCGGAGCCGATGTTGCCAGCCGCTTCTTTCTTCATCTTCAGCCATCTACTGCGATGGCATTAACCAATCAGATTTCTGGAAAGTTCTGAAATCTGATTGGTTAAGGTAAAGCATGTAAACCAAGCATTAAAAAATTGACCAATCAGAATGGATTAGGGTTTTCTGCAAACCTATATAAAGAGGTGCACTCCGCTGCGGAACTCAGATGCCATCGCAGTAGATGGCAAGATAGAAGAAAGACGCGGTGGCAAAATCGGCTCCGCTGAGGCTGGCGGTGCCAGCGGGCTCAATGGCGGCCACAGTGAGTCTGCCTGGCATCAGACGACCTGAGTGGGGTGGGTGTCGCCAGCCCGAAGAAATCACGTCGGATCAAGTCGCATGGCAGCCGCAGGGGTACCTCTCGAGGGTCGGCGGCCTCAGCGGAGCTGGTGTCGCCGGGGCTGGAAGAAAGAAGACGTCGCCCAAGGGCTCTTTAAGAGCCGCATAATGAGGTGCAATCTGCCCCAATGCACAGGTGGTCATTACTGGGAACATTTAGACTTAGTAGGATGAATTGGAGGTTCGAACAATGGAAGACTCTGCTTATTACCCATGTTAGCTCCTTGGGAAAATTTGATTTTAACTTGAACCTTTAGGACTAATGTGCGTTGTGTTACTGTCCGTTTGAGGGCTTTAGGACAATGATTTTGTCGGCGTTTCTGTCCATTTGAGGTTAACAGACATGATTTTTCTATACATTTGTCCGCTTCCAGCCCATTGGCCTACGTGTGCAGTTTTCGGAGAATCAACAGGAAACACTGGGAAAAAAACACAAAAAAAACCTACAAAAAATAAGTTTGTCCGTGTGTGTCCGTTTTTTTTGCGCTCCCATAGAGTATTATTAAAGTGCAATTCTGAAACATGGACCAAAAGTCGGTGCACGCATGCAGATAAAAAATGGAGCAAATAGATTCGGAACACAAATTCTACAGTGGAACTGATTCTCATGATCCCTATATATTTTGAATTACATTGCAATTGCAAAACGCACGGAAAACGGAAGCAACACACATAGTGGGACCTAACCTTACTGACCAGAATCTATAGGACCACCCGGGGGGTAAAACACGTTGCTCAAACAAGAGTGTTTATATTTAATGTTTTAAAGGTGTAAAATGAGTAGAACGGCGTGTTATGTATAAGCTATGACGAGAATAAATGAAGGCTTTTTTAAATGCTTGGTTATAACATCATTTTATATTGGGGGTGTTACCTGGTCTGCAGCCAATATATACAGAGAGGGGGTGACTGCTGATTGGCTTTATTAACTGTATTATGGGTATTACCCACAATCCTGCACTTCTGCTTTGTAAAATTAAGAACTCCTTCTGATGATCCAGGCCTGTGTAACAATATATAATTGTGTTCATGCTCAGTGGTGTGGTGTCCATATAATTACAACTTTCAGGAAAGGATTACTGTGTAAACACCTACACGAATAGATTACTGACAGAATATCCGCTCATGTCCTACTACTGCCTGAGGTCTGATTAAGGCGATTATGCTGCTAATGATGCCAATTAGTGCGTTTGTTAAACCCCTTCGTTTCAGTGACTCCAGTAGCATTAAAATGAAAAATGTTACAGGTGTAAGGAATCCATTATTATGAATCTAGGGCTTCCAATTCATATTGGAATATTAACAGATGCTCTTAAAATGTAATTAGCAGAGCTGCACTGATTGCAAATTCAAAATGGGGCTTATTTAATAAGAGGCGCAAAAGTGTGCCTGTGTTGTTAATCTGCAGCCCATTTTTGATAACAATTAATTTGTCTATGGTCCGACTGAACGCATCTATTCGTCTGTACCTAGCCTTAGGCTGGGTACACAATAGACGTTAACTCCACCCAAACGGCCTGTCACCATGTTGGACCGGGTCAGAATATCACGAGCCATGGCAAAATAGCTGGCGCCGTTATTTTCGAAGACCGCACAATCGTCCGGAAAATGATTTGGATGAAGTTTCGACCAACATCAGTCTGTCCGCTGATATTTCAATCCACTCAACAGGAAAAACGGAATATTGTTTGGGTTTAAATATCGCAGTGTGTATACCTAGCCTTATTAAATGAGCATCCAATGCATTTTAACTGCAGTTATTTTAAATCAGCCATGCTACATTTGTCCTTGAAATTTCACTGATCTCATTTCTCATATGAGGAAAAAAGTAATGTTCATATTATATGACACATCCATCAGGCCAATATATAGAATAATAGTAAGTCGAAACAAGTTGTCAAAAACATTAGAAACCCAAAAAACGCCCATCCTTGCTTGTGAGTATCTTACACGTTTCGTTTATGACACCTGGAATGCTGAAGGTTCTCTATGTGTGATGGATAAACAGTATCCTAGACTGCATCTGTGTCCTACACAGTAGCTGTTTTTTTAAGGGAGGGGGGGAGATAAGGATTTGGAACATTCCTCCCATGGGTGTAACATTAGCTGATGTACCTGTGTGGGACAGCCAGTGGGAAGACAGGGGTGTAGGACCAGCCAATCGGCAGGCAGCTGGCTAAATATTAGGGAGCTATATGTACCAGAGTTGGTGAAACTGCCTGAGAAATAAGGGGACAGGAGGAAGCACAGATCTCATATAGATATCTACTCATGTACAATACTTCAGTAACTACCCCTTCCATTTTTAACTAGGGGGTCTACAGACCCTAAAAACATTCTACAGGAAACTTCTTACTTCTTGCATCTTAACCAACAAACTGTCCCATTTAATCTGTGGGTCGGAGACTGCCACTCCACTCTTTGAACTTCTTCTCCTTCTGCATCAGAGTCCTCTGCACTGGATGTCCCAACAGGTACCAGGAGACATGTCCACACCTGCTAAGCCCCTGACATCCTTTTTCATTCATGACATCTTGTCAGATATTGGGCCAATGAGGAGAGAACAGTGCCTGGATTCACCAAGATCAGATCAGCTATTGGATTCTTCACATGGAGAGAAAGAAGGAAACTACAGTCCCTCCATAATCACCAACTGTATCTCTGAAATACATACATCACATTCTGCAGAGAACTCTCACAGCCTAATGGAAGGTTAGTGCCAAATCTCATTATTATTGACTTATCAATCAGCAGAGTGTTTTGGTATTTGTAGAAAATAGCAACAGTAAACTTTCTATGTAGGTTAATTTGCTAATAATTAGTGGCAGAAAAGCATCTGACAGTAAATCTTGCTACTAGCTTTCAGTGTAATAATGATTTCAGGAAATGTCAACTTACTTTAAGCACAACAAAACTGTCCTATACAGCTCCCCAAGGTGAGGAAACCTCACCCCTGGAATAAGCATCTAACTCCTGCACTTACCTCTTAAACTTGCGATTGCTGGTGCGCTCTTCTTCATTTCCTACTTATGTGCTGTGGACTAAACAATAGAAAGACACAATGTTTAAAGGCTCGTACACACGTGTGATCGTGGGTCCCAACCCGTGATGCACAATGTGTACGAACAAATGTTTTGGCCGATAATCAGCCTGTATGTAGGCCCTTTATCTGCCAAAACAGACGGTTGTTTGGAGATCCGCCAGGTAGGTCGGGCAACGTTCCCCAACCGAATGTCCTTTTCGGCCGATAAAGTGCCTACACACGGACTGATTATCGGCTGAAACGTTCGTTCGTACACTCCGTGTGTCGCGGGTCGGGACCCACGATCGCATGTGTGTACGAACCTTAAGAAGCATGTCTCTTCCTACTGGTATCGCCCCAGGCTGAGAGTGGTAGGCGAAGAGGAGTGTGCGGGCGATCGCAAGTCTAAGTTCTCTTCTCATCCATCAGAGTTGAGGTGAGCATAGGTTTCCTTCACCTTTTTAAAATTGACAGCACTTTGTAAACAGCCATATGTCAGGATTCTAAGAAATGTTATTGGTATTTTTTCTGTAATATACAGTTGAGGTTGAAGAATCTGTTGGCAATAAATACAGATCCTTGTACAAGTCATTCTGAATTGAGAGATCCAGTCAGATAACTAGTGAAATGTCTTCAAGAACTAAACTTCTAGTTAATCAAACTAAATACCACAGATATACTGTACTATGAGCAGCTTATTGGTGTTTTATTATGCCATTGAAATAAAGGGATGGACATTGTTTAGAATATTAAACTGAAGGCTCTAAATTCTCCGTACCCTGACAGACAAACCCCGTAGTGTTTCATGGACACATTAGACACTATTTTTGAAGTAAATATTGTAACTAATTATTCCCCCTGTGGTTGTTAAATGGCCCAAAAAACATTGTACCAGGCAGTGTCCCATATGGCTGATTATTATTATAAGTATACAAGGTATCGCCTTTGTTTTTGCAGAGTAATTGATCCTTAACAAGGCTGAAGGGTCATTAGTAACATCTTACCCCCTCCAAATCCTTCCTTTACTACTCTTGGGTCTCAGATAGACAACAAAACCTCTATAAACACACTGGGATGTTTAGGGGGCAGATCTAGCTGTTTAGGCGGATCTAGAAATATTATTTGACTAGAAATATTATTTGACTGTATGGCACACATGACAAACATCATACACTATATCTAATGAGATGGTTTTATAGAGATTTTATAGAGTCTTGCAGGGAGATGTAATAAAATTTGTTATAGTAAATAATGGTGCTATTTTTGCCATAACCAATCAGATGTTAGCTTTTAAATGGTAAATTAAATCTGATTGGTTGGGGCAAAATTAGCACCATTTTTAACTATAAGAACTTTTATTACACCTCCCTGACAGACTCTAGAGCTCTCTCCCTACAACCAGAGATGTTTTACCGTCCGTAATTCTGGTAAAACCAAAGTCCAACCTTATTGGATTTCATCACTTCCATATGGACAGTTAACATTTAGAAAAATAAACATAACTTCTCATTTCCATTCTGTATTAATGTTCATAGAAAGTATGGTAATAAAGCGAATTTACTGAACCAATTAAGATCACTAATTATTTTAAATAATTAACCATTTAGGCTGGGTACACACCATTAGTTAATTCCGCGACTGACAGTCATTTGTCCCAGCTGAGCGCTCGCTAGTATCAGCACAAGAAACTCTGCTGGTGTGTATCCAGCCAACAAAACACCAAATTTCATCTCTCTGTTGGCAGTTTACATAGAACAGAACATAGTTTTTTGCTGGTAGAAAGTACAAATTTTACCAACCCAATTGTCACATGGTCAGTGATCAGGTTTGATTAGTCTTTAAGTGGGAACGAGCTGCATTTAAATTGTTGAATGACTGACACTTCACTTTGTTTACGCATTTCCTATATGCAGCTACTGTCTCAGATCGTATCACATATTATTGGCAATTGTAACAAATTAGGAGCAATCACAGAACAAAATTTTTTTTCTCATTAGTAAAGTCATTCTGTTATCTTGATCTTTACACACATATTAATTGCAGTAATGGTTATCTTCCACATTTAATTCTGTGCCTTTCTTTTCAGATGAAACTCTGGATTCAGATGAGGCTGATAATAAGCCGTTATCAGGGGAGGAACAGAAACCAATGAAACATCAACAGAAAAGATCTCGAGCTGCTTTCTCCCACTCCCAAGTGGTGGAGTTAGAAAGAAAGTTCTCCAGCCAGAAATATCTGTCAGCTCCAGAGAGCTTGCCAAGAGCCTGAAGCTGACAGAGACCCAGGTGAAGATCTGGTTCCAGAACAGGAGATACAAAACCAAGAGGAAGCAACTGGCCACTGATATAGAGGAGTTGCACAAGAGCACGGCCCATTGCATTCTGGGCACAGATGCCAACACCGCTAAGTCATCACTCATAAGCATTTATCAGAACTATCCATACTCTCCTTACCTGTACTACCTTGCAGGATGGCATCCACCTCTGTGGTGACTCTTCCCTTAGAGGATTTGGACTTGTAAATTATAATATATTTTTCTAATTATAACTACTTTTGATACTTTAAATTCTGGCATTGAATTAATGTTTGAGAGAGAGGCGGGTGGCAGAATTGTTTCATAGGGACAACTGCCTGATAAAGTAATGTGTTAATAATATTTATAATTTTAGCTAAAGGATGGAGACAAATCAGCCATCTTTTAGTTCTCTGTAAGGTACTGGCATCTGAGTGCATGCTGGTGGTACAGTTAACAAGATCTGGTCCATGTGTTTAAGACCAACTTATTGCTGGATACACACGGCACAGATAAATCCCAACATACCAGAACATTTCTATCATACCCTATACTTGGGTGCCCCTGGCCACCTGAATGATCTCCCTAAACGTAAAGTAAATGTTCGTAGGGGAAATTGTAGTGATATTAACCTTTAAGCTGGCCATACACGGCCAGATGTTCTTCCTATCGGTTTTCTAATTGAGTTCAATGATCCCAAATCTGAAGGGGACAAACGCTCAAACTTCCTGCATTGAGGCTCCGATCTTTCCTAGGTTTTCCACTAGAAATCTGAGGAGAGATCGGCATTGAAGACGGGGTCAGGTGGAAATTTTTCCGCCTGGTTCGATCTTTGTTTTTTCGATAAACCACTTGACATTGTTGAGCAGTCAATCAGTAAAACCAAAAACAGTTTTTGACTATTCAAGCAAACCAAAACATTCGATTGGATTGCTCGAAATGTCGATCGCGTTTATGATGGGCTTAACTGCGTGTACCCAGATAAAGTGTGGCAAACAGCTGAAATCTGATCTCTACAACTTTCATGCAATCTTCTTTCCAATCTGTTCCTGTTTGATATTTAGCCAGTTGGGGTTACAGATTTAAAGTATTTATTCTCTATGTTTGTTGATAAACTACATCTCCCAGCAGTCCCTGACACCCTTTTGACAACTAGTTGTTCAGTAGAACTTGCCGCAGTTTTAAGATCACTAGCATAGAGACTAATTACATTAATAGGGTTACTTTAAGAGAATAACGTGCTGAGCTTAGGTGAAGGTAGCCAGCATTCTTACACTGCAACATGAAAGGAAAATCCTTAGATGGCCACATGGCATTTTAACTAATGACAGAACCCCTGACTTATCAACCTTTGATCTTGAAAGAGGATTTTAAAACCAGTTCTGTGGGGTATGACATTGGGATCTATGGATTAGTAGGGTTGGGGGAATTAGGTTTTGTTTAGCAATCAACAAAATCTTTTTTGTAAAGGGAGGTTTGTCTGTATCAGGTTCTAATTGCGCTATTTACAAGCTTTGGTTAATCCCTGTCTCCAACCTGTCATATCAATTGCACTTAGAATGTTCCTTATCCAATGGAATCCCTTGCTTTTTACTCACAGAGCAACAATGTACAGGCTCTGTAAACTGTATCCTCAATAAAATCTATTACTGCGATGATCGTAAAGTTCAACTTGCAACTTTTCCAGCTTCTATTTCCACATTGGTCTTCTCCCCTTGGGGAATATTTATAAACCCACGATTCCGCGGGTTGTCGTAAATGTAGAATTTCCCTACCACGCAGTAGTAAAATATTCCGATGATATTGTATGGGCAATTGTAAATCTACATTAGCAGTCGTAAAGCTTCGATCGCACATTTACAACCGCAGTTGTAGATTTACGACCTCTTTCAAAAGTTAATTTTGGATTTGCAGCTTTTTTGCCAAAAGCTGGTGTAAAAGTCACACATCGTAAATATACGCGGCAACGAGGTGTCACTCTTACACCATTACAAAAATGCTGCAAATGCAATATTAACTTCAGGGCCATCTCTAGACTTTTTGGCACCTGAAAAAAAATTCAAAATATCAAGATATTTTCAGACGACCAACCAATACACGTCACAATAGAAAGCTATGGTGATTATAATAAATGTTAAAATATTGGGTGCATTATTTACTATATATTGCCCCCATTATTTCATAACTTAAAAGAGAAGTTAAGCACAGATACATTTGCTTTCAAGAAAAAGGGGAGCAGTTTCTCATCTTACCACTAACCATAATCTGCCCATCCAGTGATCTCTCTGTGTACAAATAAATACTTCCACAGTACTGACATCCTGTTTGCAGGGCCCCTAATAGTGTCTGTTATCGTCTCAGTCCCTGGGTTGATTCAGTTGCTCAGTAGAGATCTGAGCATGTTTGACTCATTCAACAGCCAATGAGTAGAAATGACTGTTAGGATCGTTTAAAGGGCATGTACACTGTAATAAGTTGTTCCTTTAAATATAAAGGTGGTGTATTTCTTCCCCCCTACTACCCTTCCAGAACCTTTGTGCTTGGATCTTGCTGGACTTTATCCTCCACTGTAATCACGTTCTTAACCCTGCCCCCTTGAGATTTCCAAATCTCCATCACCCAGTTGGTCAGAGAATGCCGTGGCCGTGTGGCGTGCGCCCGTGACGTCTATGCATGTGTGTGTCCCTCATTGCACAGTGGTGTCTTATATATTGGGCACAGTGCGATGATGTCACAGGCGCGAAAAGAAAAATTCAAAGGCACAACTATCCAGAAGTGAAAACTTCTTATGACAGTGTACATGCCCTTTAAAGGAAGTGATGCATTGTTGGAAGGAGAAAAACAATTACAGAATCTAAAAATGGCAGCAAACTATTGACCCCCAGCAAAGGAAAGTAATGGGTATGAAATCAATGAATTTTTATTAAAAAAAAATGAGCAATTACCAAGTGTGTGTAGCATAGATAATATGTATCTGGCTATTTCTGAATATCAGATATCTCTTGGCACCCCATAGATAACCTATGGACTCTGTATGTTACTGAAGATGGCACTTTTCTGCTGAAGTCATTGGGCCTCATTTACCCAGACTCGCTGGGCAAATATATGGAGTCACGCTAACTGGTTTGCTACCTCTTAGCGCGACTTTAGCTCCATATTAGCGTTGGATGCACGGGTTATGCAAAAAATCACCCGCGCATCCGACACTTGCGATTTAGCAAAGGATTTTAACGCCAGCAGATGGCTGGCATTAAAATCCCACAGTGGCTAAATCCCTACTGGGATTTACCCACATTTGCAAACACGATATTAAATCACAAACAGGACTTTTACCTAGAGCGGTAGCGGCTCTGGGTAAATGAGCCTGATTGTCTCTAGAGGGAACCAATGTGGGGTCCCTCCTCATGTAGCTAAGAATTGCCAAACAAATAAGTTAATTTTGCTTTAACACTGTTCATTTAAAGGGCCAGAAAAACAAAACAAAAAAAAAACAAATAGCAGCATTAGCTCAAGTTAACTGACATAACAATAGTTTAATCCAAAGTTTGCTTGGGACAGCCACACAGTGATCACATCGACTCTCTTTACTACGGGACAAGGAGCCGACTGTGACTGGGTGAAATCTCATTTGGAAACAGCAAACAATTGTCAGCCCAGTCATTTCTCAGATTAACACAATGATATAGGGACAATCCCATCCGATCCACAGCTCTGGGTTCTAATAAAGCTAGTCAATGGGAATTTATTAAAATGGGACTCCAGCTAAATGGGTGTGCAAAGAAGCTTCCACACCCCCAACCAGCTACTTATTACAGAGATCTCCCATCAACCTGTCAGACAATTACACAAACTATAATCCTCACTGCATCTCTAGGCCAAAATATAAACATAAGGAAAGATTCTGGCTGGAAAATGCATTATATATAAATAAGCAAGATCTGGAGTTAAAGGTATGATCCATCAAATGGAGGGGATATCAGATAAGAAGGCTCTGATGAGAGGGATGAGATCTGGGTGTTTATCTGAGTTTGAGATGCTCTATGGGAAAGTAAGGGGTCTGGACAAGGAACAAGGAATACCATTTAGTAATCCAGAGACATTCTAAGATAAGGAAAATATGTTCATTGGAGAGAGAAATATCACCACTAACATATAAACTAAAATTCTATATTCACCAGCCATGAGCTGGGGATGATCTCAATTCTCAAGTCAAAATATGGGATCTGTGTCTTTATTATAATGTCTGTTTAGATAGGGAGAAAGGAAGGCTAGATAAAAATGCCATACTTAATCCTTTATCCGCATAGGGTAATTCAGGGGGGGGGGGAATGAATACATTTTATAGGGATGTAGAGAGACAGACAAATAAGGTCCGTTGTCCGTTTCAGGCGATAATCGGCCCATGTATGGGAACTTTATCATCTGAAACGGCTGTTCGTTAGGAGAGCGTTGCAGGTTCCGCAGGGCAGTTCTCCGAACGAGCGGCCTTTTCGGCCGATAAAGTGCCTATACACAGACCGATTATCGCCCGAAACAGCCATTCCTACACATCGTGCATCGCGGGTCGGCACCCGTGATCGCACGTGTGTACGAACCTTTTTGTTTAAACCTTTTTGGTGTTTAAATTTGTACAGAAATTCCCCCAGCATGACCAGCAATGTCCCTGTTTGACTTTAAAATACCATACACATGGGAGATTTAATAAAAGTTCTCATTGTTAAAAATGGTGCTAATTTTGCCCCAACCAATCAGATGTTAGCTTTCAAATGTTAAATAAAATCTGATTGGATGGGGCAAAATTAGCACCATTTTTAACGATAAGAACTTTTATTGAGTATTGATATTTCAGCCTGATCAACTGTCCACTACGATATTGTGTTTTGTGATGCACTCACAGTGTGCAGAGCCTATGCCTATAGGGATCTGTTGCGCTCCAGTTCGTTAGTGTAACACATGAAATCACCATTTTTTGTGCTGATTGCTTGTTTTAACCATAGACCAAATCACTTGTGCAACACACGCACAGCATTTCCAGACTGAGTCATGCTACTGAATTGCTGAATTGTTTAAAATATCAATGCCGTTTATGGGGGATGTATCTGTATCTTTATAGAGATGCTTGAAGACTGGGTCCTGGTAACATTGTCAGTGCACTCTATCATTGTACTGGGTGCCCCTTCATCTATCTTGTGTCCTGACACATAACTTGACTAGTAGATGCGGATAAGGTACCGCAAACACAAGGCTGTGAAAAGGGTCCTTAACCCATTTATTTTAGTGAAAACACAGATAACGTTTCAGGACCTAGCCACCCTAGCCAGATGTGGGTGGCTAGGTCCCCCGAAACGTTATCCGTGTTTTCACTAAAATAAATGGGTTAAGGACCCTTTTCACAGCCTTGTGTGTGCGGTACCTCATTCCGCATCTACTTTGTAATGGAGACGTGGCAGGACATCTGGTTACCAGCACCACAACTAGAAAACCATGAGCACATGCTAGTGCTTGGGGAGTGTATTATTTTCTACATATTCTGGACATAACTTGACTAGACTGGTAAGATTGCCCCTTTTTTGTGCTCTCATGGATTACGATAATCTACACGTAGCTATTTCTATGGCCATGGTTTATACACTTGGAAGCTATTGCTGATGTTACAGCACCAAATCAAATATTGATAAATTACCAGAGAGCAAGGAGTTAATAGACTTCCCATAATGCCTGTGTTTTGTGTTTATCCTGCGTCTCTGGACTGTTAAACCATCTACAGGAGTCTGATACAAGGCAGATGGGAATCTCCCTGTGGGAAAGTCTCTTATCACTGTGCACCATGGAATAGGCCATAGAGGTTAATTCCACTACCAGCTCCCTAGCGGAGACAGAGGGGATTGGTCGGTAGGGTGTTAAAAAAGCATTAGATTCAACTAGAAAGGTAAAGTTTAAGTATAAACTTTGAATTTGGCTTGGAAGACCGCATTTTAGAAGGGAATGTGTGTGTTTGTGCTGCAGATTTTAAAACTCAATAATGCCAATGATGAGGACATTGTTGTTATACTTACCCTTTAATTATGGTTTGTCACATGAATTAAGGGTAGGTCACTTGTGTGTGTACTCGTGTCAGGTTGGGGGATAAAAGACTAACTTTTTTGATGATTGGCCAAAATGTATTTTTTTTGCTATACTTACCCTTTAAAAATATGGTTGTCACATGAATAAAAGTGTAGCTCAGTTGGTGCGTGTACCTGTGTCAGATTGGAATTTAAAAAACAAACCTTTTTGATTATTGATCAAAATGTATTTTTGACTATATTCACCCTTTTAGTATGGCTGCCACAGAAATGGAAAGGTCGGTCAGTATGTATGTGTACCTGTGGCAGGTTGGGGGTTAAAAAAAAAACTTTTTTGATGATTTGTCAAAATTAGTTTTTTTGAATTTAATTACCCTTTAAGTATGCTGCCACGGAACTGGACGGGTAGGTCAGTATAGATAATTATCAATATGGTGGGTCCATTACAGCCGTGTCTGTATATAATGACATGTCCATATTATAATATCAATATGGAGAATTTCGCCTGCCTCATGCTGTGTCTGGAAATCAATGAGGGTGAGTGAGTCTATCACATGTTAATGAGCTGGACGGACGCTATATTGACCGGAACTTTCTGTAAAGCTTTTTACAGATGTACGATTTTGACACAGACCCCCAAGCAAGCGACGAACGCCCGTTTCAGGCGATAGGTGCACCTGTGTATCCATTCGGTTGGGGTACTGTCCAAACAATCCCCAACCAAACTCATACACACGTCGCGGAAGTTTGCCGTAGTTAGGGGTCTGTGCCAAAATCGTAGTCCCTACGAAGCCGTTATCATCTCCCCAGATCCTAGTTATTCCTTAGCAATGCAAAGGTTCATGGGAGTAAACTGTACACTGATTGTAATTAAACCGACCAATCAGATATCAGTGATGTAGATATATAGAGGAGTTTTCTGTAACAACCAATCGGATGTTATTTACCTGCAGTAGTGCAACAACATAGTAAAAAGTTTCTCTGTGTCATAGGCGCAGGTTTTAAATCTCACAGAGCACACTTCGTCCGACTATCGTAACTTTATGGGCGTTTGGTCAGCCGAAGCAGCCGTTTGGTTGAGCATCATTGGTGATCCACCGGGTCAGATCAACAACGGTGCCTGACCAAGCACCTAGGGGCATATTTATAAAATTCTCCATTTTTTGCCTAGTTAATAACGGCGAACATCGCAGCAAAAACAACGCTTTTTGGGACTTCTTTTCGCGGTATTTATAAAAAAAACAAAAAAAAGACTTCACGTCTGAAAAACGCGAACAGGCACGATAAAGAGCGAAAAGTATCGCAGCGAAAACTTAACACATCTACAAGATGCATTACGAAAACCATTAGAAACGCAAAAAGGCCACATAACACAATCTAACCCAAAAAATGGCCACCTCACATTTACAAATAAGTAACCCACATTTTATTCATCAAATACATTTCTAATTTCTAAACAATCCAATTTTCTAATGCACATTCACCTTCCTCATGCGCAGTCGCTTTTCTAATTCGCGGTCGCTTTTTTCATGGGCGTTGTATTTAGAATGTGCTTTGGCGTTTTTAATAGGCGTATTGTCAGCTTTCTTAGGCGAAATAGTTTGCCGTTTTTTTTCCTATTAATTCTTGCTTATTTCAATAAAATTTTTGTTTATTTCAAATATAGTACAAATGACATCAAACAGCTGCGATGGCTTAGGGAGAATGCTCAGGACTGTGTGTTTCCCTTGGCTGTGGCCATCGACCGCGGATGAGGGAAATTTTTCCTCTTTCCCAAACGAGCGCTCAGCTGAACAATGGCACATTATCTAAAGTCAACATTTCCTATTTGAAACATTACGAAGTGAACATTTTTGTGCCTTGTTTCACATTCATCATTATGAAAATGCAAGCGATTGCAGATAAATGTTGAACACATGTACTTTCAAAATGAATTTTTATTTGCAAATGCATCGCATTGGAAATGGCACAAAATATTTTGGTTCTTGCGATTTTCATTCAATGTGCATCTGTGAATGCGTCTGCACGTGTGCTCGTTCTTGTATTTCCGTTTCTGATTGGCACATTTGCGCATGCAATTTTTACTCTAATGGATAGATTGAAAATCTTCATAGATGTGTCAAAAAAACATGTTAAAATAATAGTTAGATCATTTGTATGAATGTGTTTTAATTTCTTTGTGCATTAAAAATCCTGAAAAAAATCCAAAATCCCAAGAGACATGGGAAAAAGATGCCTTTTCGCTACCTTCGAGTTGGCGATAATATTCCGCTCCATTTAAGGCGAAAACACACTTTTTGCTATTTATAAATCGCGTTATGCCTTTTCGCTCAAATTACCATTGTGATGTATGGCGAAGTATAGTGAAAAGGGTTTTAGCGATAGCTCGCGGAAAAGTTAACCTTTTTAAATTGCGTTAACTATTTTGTAGTGAAAAAACATGCGGTAAGTGAAAGCGAAAAGTTTTTGTGACTTTTCGCTCTTTTATAAATATGCCCCTTTGTCAGGCAAAATGGCTGTTCGTACACATCATGTACTGTGCTTCCAGGGGTGAGGACCTACCGATTTAGAACTTCACCCTGGATACTGCCAAAGAAATGGGATATAGTTAGGATTCAGTTCCCCTTTAATATGTGGCTTTCAGATGAGACTAAACTCTGGATGAACGTGGAAAGTAAGATGTAACTATGGAGAACAATGGGACATGGTCCTAGCTGTCAGGGTCCAATAAATAAACCCCCAACCCAATACTTACTGAAATACTTACCCATATACTTACCAAATTAGTAAAAGGGAGTCACCTGCAGAGGTAATAATGAGGATTAGTAATAATAACAATATAGAGAGGATCACAGAGTGAGTGTGGGGAGACAGTAGGGAAAAAAAACCAAACATAGAATGAATATATTAATTAAAAGTTAAAAGGACTCTGACTGTAAACAGGTTTTATTTTTTACTTTCCTAGTTTACCAAAACAGCCTGACTTGTCTATTGGATTTATTAATATGAATGGGAGCTGCCATACCGCTTTGTCTCAAACAAGAAAGAAGATATTTTTTTATTCAAAGGATATTTAAATATTTTGAAACCAAATTAATGTCCAACCTCAGATCTAATTTATCTAGTTAGATTATAGTTTTGGGGGTGGACATGCCCTTTAAACTCAAGAGACTACAAGCATCCAAATTAAGCACTAGCTCTCCCAGATTTTCAATGATATTATTGGGCAGTACAACTTCGATACTAAAAATGCTGGTTACAACCAGAGAAAGGATTGACAGTCAGATTATAAACTACAATATAATGTTAAAAGTTAGTATATGTTATATATTAAGGAGCCTGATACATTGTAGGCACAGGTACTTCCATGCACAAACAGGATGTGAGAATACAGAAAGCTGCTAATAAACTTTAATTTAATTATGTACCATGGGAAACACCACTTTGGCATAATTATACCTATCCACAACTAGCAAAACTTCAAGAAGCGGATAGATGAGCAGCTTATGGTATGCAAAGATTTGGTCAAATCTATAAAGATAATAAACTTCCAGCCACTCAAATTCTGCTACAAATGAGTACATCGGATGGGGTATCCCCAACAATAGCAATATAAACGTTATATACATATTGTGGATCACCCTCCCGATGTGTGGTGATTAAAGTATATTATCCACAACAATAGACAAACATTGATACCTGAACTAGATACAGAGGATTTGGACCTGTTACTGCAAAGTCATACCACAGTGTCGCCGGCTGCACAAAATAAACAGATACAAATATATGCTAGAAAGGTAAAGTTTAAGTATAAACTTTGAATTTGGCTTGAAAGGCCGAATTTTGGAAAGTAATGCATGTCTTTGTGCTGCAGATTTTAAAACTCAATAATTCCAATGATGAGGACATGATGTTTTACTAACCCTTTAAGTATGTCACATGGTAGATCAGTTGGTGTGTGTACTCATGTCAGGTTGGGGACTAAAACTTTTTTGATGATTGGTCAAAATGTGTTTTTTTACTATTCTTTCCCATTAAATATGGTTGCCACATGAATGAATGGGTAGCTCAGTTGGTGTGTGTACCTGTGTCAGGTTGGAAGTTAAAAAAAACAAACTTTTATGATTATTGATCAAAATTTATTTTTGTATAGTTATATATAATAGTATAGTATTTTTTATAGTTACCCTTTAAGTATGGCTGCCACAGAAATGGAAGGGGTAGGTTATGGTACCTGTGTCAGATTTGGGGTTAAAAAACAAACTTTTTTGATGATTAGTCAAAATTAGTTTTTTTTACTTTAGTTACCCTTTAAGTATGAATGCCACAGTAATGGAGGGGTAGGTCAGTAGGTGTGTGTGTGTACCTGTGCCAAGGTAGGGATTAAAAAAACTGTTTTGATTATTGGTCAAGATTTGTTTTTTACTATAGTAACCCTTTAAATGTGGCTGCCATGGAAATGGAAGGGTAGGTCAGTAGGTGTGTGTACTTGGAGCAGGTTGGAAGTTAACAAAACAAACTCTTTTGATTATTGATCAAAATTAGTTTTTTTTACTTTAGTTACCCCTTACATATGGCTGCCACAGTAATGCATAAGTAGATGAGTAGGTGTGTGTACCTGGGTCTAGTTGAGGGGGTATTTCTTTTTTTGTGTTTTCAACCATAAAACTATCTTTTATTGAGGATAAATCAAAATTAGCTTTTTTGCCTTTAGTTACCCTTTAAGGCTGCCACAGGAATGGAAGGGTAGGTCAGTAGGTGTGTGTACCCATGTTAGGTTGTGGTATGTCTTTTTTGTGTTTACAACCAACAATCTTTTATTGAGAATATATCAAAAATATTTTTTTACTTTATTTACCCTTTAAATATGGCTGCTACGGAAATGGAAGGGTAGGCCAGTAGGTGTGTGTACTCGTGTGAGGTTGAGGGTATCACTATTACCACTGGACCGGATCATCAACAACTAGAGATGTAATGTGGGTTCAAATAGAACCCAGTTTCGAATTGTATCTGAGGGTTTCGAAGTCCTGACGAAGCTTTTGGAACTCTCAGAATTCACGGAACCCAGATTTTTAGGATTTTCAATTTTTTTTGAAAATCGAAAGTAGACAATTAGCGAAAATCGAAAGTAGACAATTAGCGAAAATCGAAAGTAGACAATTAGTGAAAATCGAAAGTAGACAATTAGCGAAAATCGAAAGTAGACGATTAGCGAAAATTGAAAATCGAAAGTTGACGATTATCGAAAGTAGCCAATTATCAAAAATCGAATTCTCGAAAGTAATGATCGATTTCGGTAACTCTTGGAAATCGAATGCGGAAGTTCGTAAACAGCGATCGTGAGGAAAGATTTGGTTCCCCAGACCATTCCCCAGGTCTCTGTGTCATTTACAGTAACCTAATATTACTATTTGTCCTCAAAATGGACAGAAACTTTCAAATTTGTTTCTCCTATAGACTTCTATAGGTCCGTTTTCGAATAAATTTAGAATTTTCTGAAAATTTCGAAAATTACAAACGGAATGAAACCCTTTCGAACATCTCTATCAACGTCGCCCGACTTAACGCCCATACACTTAGCGATAGTTGGCCATAACACCCGCTTGGAAGATATCTGGGCCTCACGGACAGGCCCCGCACGTGTATCTGAAACTGGTTCTTGACACTATCAGGGAGATGCAATAAGTTGATGGTGTTGCAGTAAAAGTGAGTGTGAAACCCACATTATCCAAAGTACTATCAGGTATATCAGAGTTTAATCTCATTGTAGGGCCTGTCCAAACACTTCTTTGCGCAGTGTACCCGATACAATACACAATTTGGTTACGTTTATGCAAATCTAAACGTGTAATGTATCTGGATAATAACCTGCAAACCATGTGCTGCTTACCTGACCGTAATGTACTAAGATCGCAGTATATCGGCCAAGTAGAAATGGGACGGGACAAAAAATTTGTTCTGTGCAGATGTATGAAGTTTTCTAATGCATCTGCAGATCTTCCGTTTCTATCAGATATGAATGCAATACACAAATACACAGAAAAAAACACACACAAAAATGACTTCTGTATCCGTTGTGTTTGCGTTCTGATCCAGATGTAGCGTAAATGTAAACTTAAGGTGCTCACAGACTATGAACTTACTATCCAACGTTCCTGTGAAGTCAGAAGAACTGCTTAGCCCAATTTTTTTGCATTCGACTTTCAACCACAAAACAAATGGTTTAAGTGGAGAATGTCTGAAGGTGAGAACCCAACACTGGGACCTGAGGTTATATCAATTCAACGTTTGGGCTGGACCTGGTGCATCGCCAGCATAACTGTAATTTACCTTCACTGATTCAGTTGGGGCATGTGTATTTAGTCAGACAGGATATGGGCCCAGGGACACCAATATCAGAGGGGGCCCCTGGAAAGTAAAGCATTTAAATTAATGAAACGGTTAAGAGTAAAAATAACTGAGTGCTTATTATTTATTATTATTATTATCTTAACCAAAAGTTCCACATTTAGCATTTGCTTCCAACCATGACGGACATGGAGACACATTGGCTATACTTTGTGGCAGTTACCAGTGGTATTTCTTGATAACAATTATTAGGCAAAAGTGTTGATGTCCTTAAACAATCACTATCTGTTCCTAGTCTCTAGGACCTGTAAAAACCATCAATGACCAATCCTACGACTGTTGACAGGATGAGCTGTACCATACCAGACGATATACGCAAGGGCCATAAATTATATAAAAAAGGTATACATTGAACGTGACCAATCCCATTGATTGAAAACCATGAAAGTATAAATGTAAGACAAAGTAGAAAAAAGCCCAGAAGATCTAAGGCTCAATTTAAAAACAAAACTTTTATTCTAACAGTTTAAAATGTATATCAAAAAACATCAAAAAATTGTAAAACACATAAGTCTGCAAAATATATAGCTGCGCAGATACAGATCAAATGGAGAAGGTAGTATTACCACCCCATCAGTACTTAGTAGTACAGGTACACCCACATATTCACCCTCCAAACTATACTTATCGTCTTATGCTCGGACAATCACATGACCGGCAAATCTTGCGGAAAAAGCCGATTGGCTAACGGTGATAAGTAAGATGGGGGGGGGGGGGGGTAGAGCACCCCAAACATGTTTCACTCGCTATGGCTTTATCAATAGTGCTAAAGCAAACTCACTTGTGGTCCATATTTAAACAATCGTTAGCCAATCGGCTGTTCCGCAAGATTCGCCAGTCACATGATTGTCCTTGCATGGACCAAATTGGACTTTACCGCCGCAGTGAGTCTGCCTGGCATCGGCGACCTGAGTGAGGTTGGTGTCGCCAGCCCCAAGACGTCGCGTCGGATCAAGACGCCGGCAACATCGGCGTCATTGAGCGGCTGCAGGGGTACCTCTCGGGGGTCGGTGGCCTCAGCGGAGCTGGTGTCGCCGGGACTGGAAGAAAGAAGACGCCGCCCAAGGGCACTTTTAAGAGCCGCACACTGGGGGTGACCCCGCCAAAGGCACTTGTCAGTGCCGAAAGGGCCCTTACAGGGCCGGGGAGGGGGGTCCCGGTTCACGCTGCAGGACCCCTTAAGCCTCAAAAGGCCCTTCTCAGGGACCCACTGGAGGGTGCCTCCACCCCTCCCAGCGGGCCCTTCCCCTCCCTGCCAGGGCAAGGACTGATGGTCGCGCCAATAGTGGCCGTTTTGGACCGACAAATGGTTGGTCACGTCTGAAAAACCATGCAATTATTTTGGTCTGATCGACCAATACACTGAACTATTGGTCAATCGGCCATACACACAAAATAATCTTCCAATCCAACAATTACCATAATGAACAATTATTTTCAGGCCAATAACTTTTTCTAGTATGTCCGATAAAGTCATGAATCTGCAAACACATGGTTAAACCAGCTCTACTCCCACGGTTCCCCATTCTAGAACTCCATGATAATGGATTGCTGGTCTCTTCCAAACGGAAATATTATTCTAACTCGAATTTCTCTCATTGAAAATAATAAGCCAATATTTGCCTTTGGGTTAATATTCAAATCCTGTTTAATGTACAATTGTGTTTGGCAGCTTCAGTAGGGTGAGCAACTCAACCCAAGAAAGTATGAATGTGCAATTAGCAGCTGAATTTACCGCTGAATGGCTTGATAATCCCCGAGGCAGATGGGGGGGGGGGGTCAATATTGATTCCTTCCTGAAGATGTAATGCTATTTACTCAGGATATGTACTTATACCCTCTAATTAGGCCCTTGTAAGTCTATCACTACAATAAGCTGCTGTTACACAATACCGCTACAGCTAAGATACTCTCTTTGCAACCTTACATGGTTCTCAGATCTCACATTTCAACCTCTTGCAGGTTGACCAAGAAACTCAGGTTATAGGCAGTGGGAACAAATTTCTGCACATAAGGTCTACGTACACACGTGATTCCATTGTATATATGCTGACAGATTATACTGAGATCTGTCAGCAATATGTGCTCGTAACCACATACACAGACCTGACTGTCCTCCTATATACTGTATTTTATTTATTTATATAATTTTTTAAAATTTATATTGTATGTATTTTATTTATATATTACAGATACCAAGTGAAAATTTTCATCTGTACACAATGCTGACTGCGGTAGGTTGATAGGATTGGTTTAATATTGGCAAGGTTTATGGCCACCTTTACTGAGCCTGCTTGTCTGACACAGTTTCCTTCTAGGTATTGTGGGTTTTATAGTAAGGACTATGAGGAAGTACTAAAAAGGTTAATAATCAAGGGGGTTATTCAATAAAATTTCTTATCGTTTAAAATGGTGCTAATTTTGCCCCAACCAATCAGATGTTAGCTTTCAAAAGTTCTGATTGGTTGGGGCAAAATTAGCACCATTTTAAACGATAAGAACTTTTATTGAATCTCCCTGCAAGTCTAATAAAAATAGGCTGAGGTACATCAATCCTAAACAATAAACAAAAAAATACAGTAAACCTTCTGTGATGAAATGCACATTTTGCAATTATACAGTGTAACAATAAAAATCCCTTTAATTGATCAAGTAAATGGAATACCAGCGAGGCAGAAAGAAACTGAAAAAAGTCTGCTGTGATAATAAGCAATCTGTACGCACTCACGGGGGGTACAGCAAACCTTCACATTTTGGTCATAAGCAGAGAATTTCCCTGCCTGTATCTCCTGAACTATGCAGGGGCAAGTGTAGGATTTTCAAGAGAGGCGTTCCTGAAAGGGTTATCAGGGGAGCATGGTAATTGCATCGCACCACCATTTCAGACTTTTTCTAAAGGCCATTCCAAGTATTTATAATTTCCTTCCCCCTAGATTTTGGTTCTTGGATAATTCTTCTCTTCATTATAAAATACAAACCTATTGGAAGTTACTAAGGACAAGGAGTCCCATGACCATATAAATGTATATATGAAGTATAGGGTGTATATAGTATATCATAATGTAAACATTGTTCTAGCCTTTGTTACAGGTGTAAACCTCATTATAGTAAAAACAACATTGCCATATAAACGATAAGATATGATTGTGTTACTGTGTGGCCTCTGTTAGGGTTAGGCCACACAAGTGAGTTTGCGCTCGGGATTGTGCATGCAATTTTTTTCCTAACATAGCAAACGCATGCGATCTGCATTTTTATGTGCAATAGCATTTCCCTATCTCTAAAGAAAAAGGCGAAAGCGCAAACGCATCGAAATTGCACCAGAATTGCATCCGATTGCGTGTGCCACACAGTGGTGGCCGTGCCCTCACTGTCTATGTGATCAGTTTCACACCTGGCACCAAACCAGTAACACTAAAGCAGGGTCCACACCATTAAAAGTTTTGTCCTGACCAACCATTCAGAAATTCCAGGCGGTCAACCAGGATAAAAGAGTCAGTTGCGGCAAAAGTACTCACTCTGATAGTTCGCCTCAACCGAGCGTGCTGTCCATAGAGGACTGCACGATTGCCTGTGGTTTTCGGATGCGTCTGATTGCCCATTTGACTGATTCAGATGGTCATCATGGCCTGCCGAAAACAATTAAATATTTTCGGCCCTATCGACTAATACACTGAACTATCGGTCACTCGGGCTGAAAAATATATGGTGTGTACACAGCCTTACTGTCCGTGTCCCGCTGACATTACCTGATCTCATGGCACCTGTCTTTGATAAAAATCCAATGTGCAATAAGTATAACCTTTTTGTAACCCAAGTTTATATGATTATTGTTGAATGCGGGGGTGCGCAGCAGCGGATTTGCGATTCTTTATAAATTAGGGGGTTTACTGTTATTGTTATAAACTACTGTTACTTCCATTTTGAAATAAACCATGTGTGCATTACAAGGTATGCATTTTGCATTTCTCCATTAGAGAAGTGCACACATGTAGATCCAGCCTACTTTTATAATGGAGAGTGACATAAACACCTACATCTGGTGTACATCAGAATTCTGACAGGCAAATCATTTCTGGATTTATCTAGAGTAACAAACTGAAAATACAGACCCCTAGAAAGTCCAGATTTTGTAAAATGCATCATGTTTTAATTCCTTTGTGTAGAAGCAGCAACCAACAATGATTGCCAGTCTGCAATGGAAATCATACTAAATAGGAAGCAGTTTGTTCTCAGCCAGTACATTGCACTTGGGTGGCTTATTAACCAATGTTTAAGGAACGGAATGTAGAGTTTGGACCCCCTGCAGTTTTGTGAAGAACTAAGACATCCGTGCAGCTCAATGCTCTTATTTCCACACACACCTTCATTTTGGGGCAATTGCATTTGGCATTTGAACTGAAGGAGTTAGCCTCTTATGTTTGTATGTATATATGTATGTACGTATGTATGTAGGTATAGTTTATTTATAAAGCGCCACTTGGGGACGCATCGCTGTGCAATGACAAAGTACAATAAAGTCATACAAGGGGGACAAATACATAAATAGTTCAGTACATAAATATATAAATTATATAACTATAACTATATAAGAGCTAGAGCCTTGCCATAAAAGGAAAGAAGGTCCCTGGCCAGTAGAGCTTACAATCTAGTTAAGTTGTAACACTCAACGTTCCCCCCTGAAAGTCTATGTCATTGTATAGCATTAACCATAATTCCAGCTAAGCTTTAGAAAGGTCTTGTGCAGTAAAGTGCAGGGATGTTGTCAAACAACTATCTCTCTAGATTGCAAAGCATTCCAACCATGTTAAGGACAAGTACTTCTGGGAGACGTCCTGTATTTTAACCACCCTCAAAAATATGCAAAGAATCGAGATTACATTGCCACGGGCACGTCCATCTCCCCTACAGCAGTCTTAATGGGCCCAAATAGGCCATAAATACTCAATATAGTTGGTGGAAACAGTTTTAAGTCTCTACTGGTTTGTCTGCAATGACCAAACCACCAATTCCATATGGGATTATCCACTGGGAATTGATTTTATGTTGAGGTTGAGAAGGAAATTTAAAAACTTTATTTTGAACACCTCATGATATTTAAGTGCTGGTTAAAGTTATCAAAATGCTAATTACCTACAGTTAGAAGGACCCACATATCAACCACTTTAGGGTACTAGTGGCCTATGGATCTACTGAGCAAATCAATGCACATTCCAATGTCCCATATACAGTAATACCACACTATCTGTACATTATTAACAAAGGGGTTTCAGTTACATGTTTCTGATCATTATAAAAAATATGTCAAGGCAATGAATGTCTACAAGGTCCTTACTTACCGTTAACCTCATCCTCCAGTCTCCATCTTCCACAGATCTGATGCAAGGTGGGAAATTTGAAATAATCAATGCACATTCCAATGCCCCATACAGCATACTTATTGTATTTATGGCAAAGTTGTAATATAAAGAAGTGTAAGGGCTAGGCCACACTAGCACGCTGCACTCCATTTTCAGAAGGCATGCAATTCACATTCACTCCTATAAGGGTCTATTACCAGAAGGACATTGCGCACATGCTTTTCACGTTTGTAGATACAGATTAATCATTCACAACCATTTTTACAGAAGCTGCAGTAGCATTATTTATCGATTCTCAGACTTTAGGCCAAATTTTTTAACCTGCAGTTTCAAACAATTGATAATTGTTCGATCCCTGTCTAAAAATTACCCATTGTAAAAAGGCGTGGTATCACTTTTTTTTATAAATATAGGGCCATATTCATAAAGGCGTGGTATCACTTTTTTTATAAATAGGGGCTATTCATAAGGCGTGGTTATCACTTTTTTTTATAATATTGGGGCTATATTCATAAAGGCGTGGTATCACTTTTTTTATAAATATAGGGCCATATTCATAAAGGCGTGGTATCACTTTTTTATAAATATAGGGCTATATTCATAAAGGCGTGGTATCACTTTTTTTTATAAATATGGGGCTATATTCATAAAGGCGTGGTATCACTTTTTTTTATAAATATAGGGCCATATTCATAAAGGCGTGGTATCACTTTTTTATAAATATAGGGCCATATTCATAAAGGCGTGGTATCACTTTTTTATAAATATGGGGTTATATTCATAAAGGCGTGGTATCACTTATTTTATAAATATGGGGCTATATTCATAAAGGCGTGGTATCACTTTTTTATAAATATGGGGTTATATTCATAAAGGCGTGGTATCATTATTTTATAAATTGGGGCTATATTCATAAAGGCGTGGTATCATTTTTATAAATATGGGGTTATATTCATAAGGCGTGGTATCAATTTTTTATAAATATGGGGCTATATTCAAAAGGCGTGGTATCACTTTTTTATAAATATGGGGCTATTTTCATAAAGGCGTGGTATCACTTTTTTATAAATATGGGCTATATTCATAAAGGCGTGGTATCACTTTTTATAAATATGGGGCTATATTCATAAGGGCTGTGGATCACTTTTTTATTAAATATGGGGCTATATTCATAAAGGCGTGGTATCACTTTTTTTATAAATATGGGGCTATATTCATAAGGCGTGGTATCACTTTTTTTATAAATATGGGGCTATATTCTAAAGGCGTGGTATCACTTTTTTATAAATATGGGGCTATATTATAAAGGCGTGGTATCACTTTTTTATAAATATGGGCTATATTCATAAAGGCGTGGTATCACTTTTTTTATAAATAGGGGCTATATTCATAAAGGCGTGGTATCACTTTTTTATAAATTGGGGCTATTTCATAAAGGCGGTGGTATCACTTTTTTTATAAATATGGGGCCATATTCATAAAGGCGTGGTATCACTTTTTTATAAATATGGGGCTATATTCATAAAGGCGTGGTATCACTTTTTTTTATAAATATGGGGCTATATTCATAAAGGCGTGGTATCACTTTTTTTTATAAATATGGGGCTATATCATAAAGGCGTGGTATCACTTTTTTTATAAATATGGGGGCTATATTCATAAAGGCGTGGTATCACTTTTTTTATAAATATGGGGCTATATTCATAAAGGCGTGGTATCACTTTTTTATAAATATGGGGCTATATATAAAGGGCGTGGTATCACTTTTTTATAAATATGGGGCTATATTCATAAAGGCGTGGTATCACTTTTTTTATAAATAGGGGCTATTTCATAAAGGCGTGGTTATCACTTTTTTTTATAATATTGGGGCTATATTCATAAAGGCGTGGTATCACTTTTTTTATAAATATAGGGCCATATTCTAAAAGGCGTGGTATCACTTTTTTTATAAATATAGGGCCATATTCATAAAGGCGTGGTATCACTTTTTTTTATAAATATGGGCTTATTCATAAAGGCGTGGTATCACTTTTTTTTATAAATATAGGGCCATATTCATAAAGGCGTGGTATCACTTTTTTATAAATATGGGCTATATCATAAAGGCGTGGTATCACTTTTTTATAAATATGGGGTTATATTCATAAAGGCGTGGTATCACTTATTTTATAAATAGGGCTATATTCATAAAGGCGTGGTATCACTTTTTTATAAATATGGGGTTATATTCATAAAGGCGTGGTATCAATTATTTTATAAATTGGGGCTATATTCATAAAGGCGTGGTATCATTTTTATAAATATGGGGTTATATTCATAAGGCGTGGTATCATTTTTTATAAATATGGGGCTATATTCAAAAGGCGTGGTATCACTTTTTTATAAATATGGGGCTATTTTCATAAAGGCGTGGTATCACTTTTTTATAAATATGGGCTATATTCATAAAGGCGTGGTATCACTTTTTATAAATATGGGGCTATATTCATAAGGGCTGGTGGATCACTTATTTTATTAAAATATGGGGCTATATTCATAAAGGCGTGGTATCACTTTTTTTATAAATATGGGGCTATATTCATAAGGCGTGGTATCACTTTTTTTATAAATATGGGGCTATATTCTAAAGGCGTGGTATCAACTTTTTTATAAATATGGGGCTATATTATAAAGGCGTGGTATCACTTTTTTATAAATATGGGCTATATTCATAAAGGCGTGGTATCACTTTTTTTATAAATAGGGGCTATATTCATAAAGGCGTGGTATCACTTTTTTTATAAAATTGGGGCTATTTCATAAAGGCGGGGATCACTTTTTTTATAAATATGGGGCTATATTCATAAAGGCGTGGTATCAATTTTTTTATAAATATGGGGCTATATTCATAAAGGCTTGGTATCACTTTTTTTATAAATTATGGGGCTATATTCATAAAGGCGTGGTATCACTTTTTTTTATAAATATGGGGCTATATCATAAAGGCGTGGTATCACTTTTTTTATAAATATGGGGGCTATATTCATAAAGGCGTGGTATCACTTTTTTTATAAATATGGGGCTATATTCATAAAGGCGTGGTATCACTTTTTTTATAAATATGGGGCTATATTCATAAAGGCGTGGTATCACTTTTTTTATAAATATGGGGCTATATTCATAAAGGCGTTGGTATCACTTTTTTTATAAATATGGGGTTATATTCATAAAGGCGTGGTATCACTTATTTTATAAATGTGGGGCTATATTCATAAAGGCGTGGTATCACTTTTTTATAAATAGTGGCATATTCCATAAAGGCGTGGTACACTTTTTTTTATAAATATAGGGCCATATTCATAAAGGCTTGGTATCACTTTTTTTTAATAATTATGGGCTATATTCATAACGTGGTATCACTTTTTTTTATAATATAGGGCCATATTCATAGGCGTGGTATCACTTTTTATAAATATAGGGCATATCATAAGCGTGGTATCACTTTTTATAAATATGGGTTATATTCATAAAGGCGTGGTATCACTTATTTTATAAATATGGGGCTATATTCATAAAGGCGTGGTATCACTTTTTATAATATGGGTTATATTCTAAAGGCTGGTATCACTTATTTTATAATGTGGGCTATTTCATAAGGCGTGGTATCACTTTTTAATAATATGGGTTTATTCATAAAGGCGTGGTCACTTTTTATAAATATGGGCTATTTCAAAGGCGTGGTATCACTTTTTTATAAATATGGGGCTATTTTCATAAAGGCGTGTATCACTTTTTTATAAATATGGGGCTATATTCATAAAGGCTTGGTATCACTTATTTTATAAATATGGGGCTATATTCATAGGCGTGGTATCACTTTTTTATAAATATGGGGCTAATTCATAAAGGCTTGGTATCACTTTTTTTATAAATATGGGGCTATATTCATAAAGGCGTGGTATCACTTTTTTTTATAAATATGGGCTATATTCAAAAGGCGTGGTATCACTTTTTTATAAATATGGGGCTATATTCATAAAGGCGTGGTATCACTTTTTTTATAAATATGGGGCTATATTCATAAAGGCGTGGTATCACTTTTTTATAAATATGGGGCTATATTCATAAAGGGTGGTATCACTTTTTTATAAATATGGGGCTATATTCATAAAGGCGTGGTATCACTTTTTTTATAAATATGGGGCTATATTCATAAAGGCGTGGTATCACTTTTTTATAAATAATGGGGCTATATTCATAAAGGCTGGTATCACTTTTTTTTATAAATATGGGCTATATTCATAAAGGCGTGGTATCACTTATTTTATAAATATGGGGCTATATTCATAAAGGCGTGGTATCACTTTTTTTTATAAATATGGGGCTATATTCATAAAGGCGTGGTATCACTTTTTTTATAAATATGGCTATATTCATAAAGGCGTGGTATCACTTTTTTTATAAATATGGGGCTATATTCATAAAGGCGTGGTATCACTTTTTTTATAAATATGGGGCTTATTCATAGGGCGTGGTATCACTTTTTTATAAATAGGGGCTATATTCATAAAGGCGTGGTATCACTTATTTTATAAATATGGGGCTATATTCATAAAGCGTGTATCACTTATTTTATCAATATGGGGCTATATTCATAAAGGCGTGGTATCACTTTTTTTTTATAAATATCGGGCTATATTCATAAAGGCGTGGTATCACTTTTTTTATAAATATCGGGCTATATGCATAAAGGCGTGGTATCACTTTTTTTATAAATATCGGGCTATATTCATAAAGGCGTGGTATCACTTTTTTTATAAATATCGGGCTATATGCATAAAGGCGTGGTATTTCTATTTTATGATACCACGCTCTTAAAGGTTGTTGGCATGAACGTAAATTTACAATTGCGGCTATAAATGTAAAATGCAATCCTAGATATAGGACTGCAAACGCATTGTATTGTACGCACAAATGTTTGTTCATAACTGTACAATACTTTTTACCATACTTTTACAGTAACCCGCAGGTTTTTGAATATGCCCCATAGCCCCTTGAGTCTTTGCTGTTAACTTTTTACTAGAAAATATTAGAGTTGCAAACACTGTGGAAACCAACATTGTAATAAACACTTATCCTAATGGGAACGTTGAGCCAAACTAAATAACTAAAATGGTTTTAAAATATGGCTCACCTCAGACCGCCAAATTAAAAAAGGGGATTTCTGTTGTGTTTACAAGACTAAACTGTAAGCCTGTCCTGCATCTTTCTGTCAGTATTCCTTCCATCCTCTGTAGGATAAGCTGTAAGCTCCTTCCTTTAAAGGATAAGTGCACTGTAAAATCAAGTTATGTTCATTTGGAAGATGCAGCTTTAAAAATACCGTTGCCATATTTTTTTTTTTTACCTGTGTCCCTCCAGAGCCTAGCTTTGTGCCTTGGAAATTGCTGACATCTTGTTACTGGTTTGCTGAATGTTAAGCTCCGCCCCTCTGAGATTTCCTCTGCTTTCTCCTGCTTGAGCCTCAAACAGTAATGCCTGTGAGTTCCGTGCTCTCTCCTGCTTGAGCCTCAAACAGAAATGCCTGTGAGTTCCGTGCACTCTCCTGCTTGAGCCTCAAACAGTAATGCCTGTGAGTTCCGTGCACTCTCCTGCTTGAGCCTCAAACAGTAATGCCTGTGAGTTCCGTGCACTCTCCTGCTTGAGCCTCAAACAGAAATGCCTGTGAGTTCCGTGCACGTGCTGTTTGAGGCTCAAGCAGGAGAAAGCAGAGGAAATCTCAGAGGGGCGGAGCTTAACATTCAGCAAACCAGTAACAAGATGTCAGCAACTTTCAAGGCACAAAGCTATGCTCTGGGGGGGCATAGGGGAAAAAAAAATATATATGGCAACGGTATTTTTAAAGCTACAGCTTCCAAATGAACATAACTTGATTTTACAGTGCACTTATCCTTTAAGCAGGGTACACCAAGTCCTAACCTAACTAACCTGGGAACAGCTTTACATGGGAATTGTTTTAGCTGAATGGTCATCCTAGGAAAAAATAGAAACGTTTTCCACATTGTTTTTTTAGACTTTATTATATTTATTTTGAGGAATAAAGTAACAAGGCCAGTCAGGCATTGCCAAGGCGCAGGTGGTTAGGCTGGTACAGGGCAAGTCTTTCCTAAAGGCATTAAAATGTATTATGAGATTTTGTTCCCGGCAAGTCTTGGTGACGTCCGTTTTCTGCCAAATCACATTCCTGTATTTACCCTTGTAAAAAACCATGGTGGGAAATCCCAAAATGACAGTGCACGACCACCAGGCAGACCAATGTGTTCTCAAACATGCAAATCATTTGGGAAAATGTTATATGCAAATTCTCCTTTCACTCAATCTCTTTTTAAAACTTTGCTTAATCTCCCCACATTTCCAAGAAAGAACTATGGTTCACTTCTAGATCTCCTCCAATCAGATTCTCATGTAGGATATGCAAGTGAAAAAAGGAGCTGTCCAATGAGCTGCTTGCTATCAGTCTGAGCCTACAGGTGAAGTGTGGGAGAGGGAAATTAACCGCAGAACTAATTTTTTGCGGGTCCCTGAAGTAACTGCCAAGTTTGCTGTTACTTCTATTTTTTATCATTTATATGTGCCTATATATATCTTCTGTGTGAATACTGAATTACATATGTGTTACATACCACAATGCCTATATCCCAACAGGGTTGCATCTAGTAAGCAGCAGACTATCTCAAGGAGAATTCCATACCATACACACCACATAGTAGACTTTTGTTACTGAACTACCACATATTATTATTAGGTCTGGCCCTGTTGCTTCTGCATTCCTGGTTATAAAATTTCTGGTATTTATCCTGAAGTTCAGATTTGAAAATTATGAAGTTTATGCTCAAGGTTAAATATTAAAATATATGTATTTTTCACCTTACAAGATGATTAATGCCAAAAGATCTTAAGGGGCAGCACACACAGAGATATTGTGTTTTGGGTTAAGATACAGCATTATAAAATGTAAATTACATTGTTCAGGCTATCATCTAAAATAAATGTAATACCAGAATTGAGTTCTCCTGTAATATACACTAAAATGTTGGTGGATGGTTAACAAAAGATAATAAATCATCAGCTAAACCTCTTTAAAGGGTATCTACAGTGAAACAAATTAAAGGTGCGTACCCTCAATCCTTGCATTTAAGAACAGTTCATATATACTGATGTACAACACTAAACTAAACCGTTGAAGTATCTCCACTGAAAAACTGCTTCACTTTAATTGAAGAATGGGAGGTAAAGGAGCTATGTCTTACCTCCTATTTTTCAATTAATCCAAGGTCTCGATTACATCCTTGCTCCTTTATACTGTACGTGCATTGCATACATTAGAAGGGAGCGTGGATGTAGCCGGGACCTGTTACAGGGAAGCAGCAGAGGAGCATGATCACTGCTAAGTTTAAGGGTTACCCACTTGCTCCTGTTGCATTAATTGAAGAACAAGAGGCAAGATGCAGCTCCTTGAAAAAGAGCGAGTACAGTTTTTCAGCGGAGAACCCCTTTAATTCTACTTAGTATAGAATTTGGCAGAACTACTTATTGGTCCTTTGCTTCAATGGAGATAAGTAACAGATTTACAAGGCCATCTAGTGGTAAAATGGTGTACCAGAAATACAAACAAGAATAAACACTGACAGTACTGGGGACATTTCTTTTAATTCACAGCAAATGGCAAATTGTTTATCAATGCCCAGACAAAAAACAATCTGTAAAAAAAGGAAACTTAGCCTTCACTAGAGCCGACAAATAAGAAAACATGTCTTTATTTATAGTTTAAAGCTCAAGTATTTATTTGGTAGCAGCATGGTTCTTTATTGAATTTAAAATACACATATGGTCCCAACACCCTTTACTACAACAGAGAAGGCAAATTCTGCACAGCAGAAAAGGGGTTAATACACTGCCCAATCCAGAGGTACAATGCTATACATGTATATTTCCATTCAAGGTACATTTAAATATTTGTGCGTTTCTTTAGACATAAGCAGCATTAAAATATATTATTTAAAATTTAATGATGAGATAACAACAGAAAGCTTTTGAATATGATAATAAAATAATTTATAAATGGGCTGGTACAATACATGGCGCCAAAGTTTGTCTGTGACTTAAATCTGCATCAATCAATCAACTGCAAAATGTAATCCGATTGGTTTCTACAAATTAAAAAGCACAGGAAAACTTTTTCACCTTGTTGCATCAGCCCCAATTAAACTAATTTTAAAAGGAAAGAATGATATATATATATATATATATATATATATATACATATACACACACACACACACACACACACACACACTCTATTGGTAGAATTAAAGACGCACTCACAGGATTTCAGCAACCAAATGTTTGGTTATATACAACCAAACGTATGTATGTATGTACGTATGTATGTATATATACACATACACACACACACACACACACTTCTATCTTTAAAATAAACATATAATGTGAAAACAGAATTATTCATTTCTCCAATACCTTTCTATTACACAGAGAAATGTAAACATTTTAGGCACTTTACAAAGCCAATAAATAGATCAAATGCATTGCTCCCCTATTGATTTTTTTAATCCGATGATCTACATTTAGAATTAGAGTATTAAAATAGCATTTTATATTTAGAACTTTTAGGAAAAAATGTAAAGATAAAACTAAACTTTTTCAATAAGTAGTGTATTTTTTCCCATTTACCTCCTGTTGATACTGAGCATAAAAGCAGCTTAAGAACCTTTATTCTGTTTCTATTAACCACAAGTGAGAGCTAGCATGTTTCTTAAGGCTATCAAGGCCTTCTCGGAATACTTCTAGAAAACACAGCCATCTAGTGGTCAGAATCTAATTGTGCACCCACAGAAGTTGGCAATAGGAGAGAAGGCGATGCTCTATGCATACATTTTGGTCTCTGTTAAAGGGCAAGTCCACCGTTAAAACAAAAAACTGGTGACTTATCCGTTACCTGCCAGCAACCTCAACTGCTATTTTTTAGTTTATTACATGAATTTGTAACCAGATATTTAATGTTTATTTAAAGTTATTTTCCTTTCTGGCAAAGGCATCTGCCTCTTTCCTCTGCTCGATGAGCTTTTCATAACCTTGAGCATGTGCAGAGCAGACAGCAGATGAAAAAGCCATCAATCATTGGGTGTAACGTTAGTTGTCACAGCCTTGATTAACTGCATGGAGGGAGGAGCCAGCTTACTCTATCAGAATGGCAAGAATAATTATCCTTAAATATCTGTTAATAATGCAGGTAATAAAGTGCAAAATATATCAGTTGGGGTTGGGGGCAGGTAACCGACAATTGACTCGTTTTTGTTTTACAGATGAAATGCTATCTAAGTGTACAATACAAAGAAGAAAACGCCTTCTTAAAGGAAAAATATTTCCCTTCAAAAAAACATAGATAACCTGGATAAAGGTGAAATAGCAATATAAAATGTAAATATTTATTTTTTGCTGTTAGTACTTTCATGTAAATGAACCCCTACAGTTTATTGGGTTGTTTTTTTTTTTAACTTGGACCAGTGTTCAAGAATAATTAGGAAAGTTCCTTTTACATTTACAGCAAACAGAATATTCTGTGACTGTGAGCACACACACACTGCCCCCTGGCTACAGGCTCATGTTTAACAACCAAGGGGATCTGCTTTGGTCAGTCATTCAGTTGGACAATGCATGTTAATGAGGATCTGGTAGAATGTTTGAATGCTAATTACCTGTGTTCTTCCAGTCTGTAATAAATTGTTATTTATGTGGGAATTAAAAAGTTCGGGGAGGAATAGGGGGTAAGTTTAATGTCAGGGCTAGAACAAGGTCTGTAAGCGGACATAGGGAAAAGTCTGTGTGTGGCACAATGAGTCATTGAAATCCTTGAGCCTCAAAGACGTATAGTTGGGGAACCACTTTCTGGTTGGTGCCATGGGCTATTACCACCCCACCGCCCCAATAAAGTGGAACTATGTCATTTTAAGAAGTTGCACCCACACTGCATTGAATTACACATAACCAACCAATACACTATCTCCTCACTTTCCGACATTCCAAAGACGTCCAAATAATCGCAAAATGAATGTGCCAGATGGGAATGTCAGAAGCTAATAACCACCAAGCCGAAAAAGCCCTTTAAAGACATTATATAGATCCGATGAACGAACATCCAATCTGTCTAATGTCTTATGAGAATATGTCCAGCATTATAAAAAAAAAACATGAAAGGCCCTCTACAGGTCAAAAGGTGGAAACTGCATCTCACAACAACTAAATATGGTCATTAAAATGAGAAAGTAAATGATTTTTGCCCATTAGCGGACAGCTGCGACCAGGAAGCGCCTCAATGCTTCGGTGTCTGTTTAAAACGAGCTCGTACCCAGGAAGCAAGGGGCCGGGTCTTGTAAATATGTTTAGGAGCATCTTTGGGGAAGGTAAATAAAACCTAACTAGGGTTTGGTCCCAGTTACTCTGTACAACTTACAACTTCTCTCTAACCATACACTAAGATAGATCATGATTCTAGCTGAAGTCAAACTTACAGCAGTAGAACGGGTGGTGCTTTCAGCTTAAAGTGAACTGTGACATCACTACCATCAGGTAGCCAGCGCTGGCTGAGCATGTCAACTCGTATCCTACTGCTGGGACAGAACATGATCAGCTGCATCATATGCCCCACCCCAATACTTGCATACTGCACACAGGGCATGCTGGTAGTAGTAGTAGTAACATCCCTGCCTTAGTTCTATGCCATGGAAATTACCCAGAAGTCTCTGTTCCTTATTTGCATATGCTTGAAGGAGAGGTGTGAAACCTTATTACCTCCCAATTTTATTTAATTCATTAGTTAGGAGTCAATGAACACCTCACTTTAATAAGCAGTTTATAGACTGTAATCAAGAAAAAACATGTTGAAGCCTGATGGAGTGTACATAAGCGTCCCCTCTGCAGTGTTCCCTCTAAGCAAACAGGTTAAATCTGTTGGAATATAATTGCTGCAGGGAACACAAAATGTAATTCTGTATGTGCACAGCAAATATATTTCTCCACACACATACGGTTTTAAATTACAGGGGACACTGCCCCACTGCAGTCCCTAAAGGAGAAACAAAAATGGGCAAGCCGCCATTTTTCCTGCTAGTGAAATCGATAATTGGGCTATTATGTACTATGTGGGCAGAATCCTACACACTGAAAATGTCAGTAAAAAAAACAGGACTAACAGCTCTGAGCTTAAGTCAGGAAATCTGTATGAGATTATTGGCTTTATATATGAACAGAAGAGTGCTGCTAGCAGGGGCCTAGCAGCTTCAATAATTAAACCACTAGGGTTAATATATTATATTTGTAAATAAGGGTTTTTACATAATATTATTTTTATATAAACATTCAGTCAAAAACAAGACTTATTAAGCATTATTTATGTATATAATTATGTCTGTTTACTGTCCAGGTTAAGGTGGCCATACACACAGCCCATATTCCTTCCAGAACCGACCGCTTACGCGACGTTCCTGCGATCCTGCCGGAACCACCTCTCCCGATCTTATATACGACTGACATGCGATCGCAAAATCCCATTCATTTTGCGATCGCATGTCGTCATATATAGATCGGGAGAGGTGGTTCTGGCGGATCGCAAGAACGTCGCGTGAGCGGTCGGTCGGGTAAGTAATATCGTGCTGGTGTATGGCCACCTTAAGACTACCAAAATACCCCCCAGTGGTGGAAACATGAAAGTAGCACAATACTTTCTAAATGTTACTAATAAGTAGCAAGAAAGTGTGTAGAATAAAAATGAGCTTTGCCGAGGCCAATGAATTATCACTGTCGGCCTGGGGAATGATTGAAACTTTCTATCATGGTCGGCCCCCTTTACTGGAAGTAATGGAAGACGGCCATGGTCATAGGGGCATTCCTAAACAATCTCCCTACACTTTATATAGGGACAGGATTGACCTTTTATCAGTAATCTGTGTACCCAGATTTACCTCTAGTGCTACCATGGAGAAAGATACCGCTCAAACCACATTAATAAAATAACTGGGGGGGGGGAATTAAAATTTCCACCAATAAAATTACCTTAAAACCACACTACACAAAATGAACAATTTAATGTTTATAAAAATAGAAGCCGAACTATAAAATCTCTACTATGACCCCCCAACTGCAAAAGAAAATATTTCTATATATTAATATAAAATCTATTTGTTCAATCATCTTGTACAAGCCAAAACTATACCCGGGAAAATATTGGAACAGAAGGGTCCCAGTTACTCTGTACAACTTACAACTTCTCTCCAACCATACACTAAGATAGATCACTTTATTTTGGAAAAATATGTAAATAGGAAAAACATACTAACCCCATTAAAGTTTTTTTTTTCAGCATTTAAGCCCTTGTTTGGCCTTGACATAACAGATGCTTAGATGTTTGTTAGATAGGTTGGCGATTTACTTCACTGTGAAGTTTTCTGAATAGCCTGTAGTAGAGATTTCCACCATGCTCACCTTAAAGGAAACACAGTGGAAGAGAACGCAAGTTAGGGCCACCAGCCATCAATATTGATGAAAGCTCCTTGTTATTACCTTCTTCTAAATAGAAGAGACAAAAAGTCTCCAAGGAGAAGACTTCTTGTTTATCAGTGGGAACCTGATGTATTGCGATTGGTGAGAAAGTACTTGAAAAATTCATATACAGACCAAGCAATGGCTGTGGAAGGCATTTGATATACAACCCTGGCCTGCACTCCCTTGAAGAATCCTGCCAGGCCACCTAGCTGGTAAACCGTCCGAAACGTGTTAACCATGCCAGAGAGGTGTCCACTGATATTCATAGAGCTGAGGGCCATGTTCTCCTGAGTGTTCAATAGAGTTTTGCATACATCCAAAGGGGTGGTGGCTCCTGCTGCCACTGCCCCAGCAATGGCTCCAGAGACAATATGGGATGTAGGGTGATATTGCCTTTGTGGGTTCAGCTGCTCCTGTGTGAACTCGTAGGTTATAAAGTGGATGGCCTGGAATGGGATGTTCATGAAGAGCTGTGTGGTATAACTGCGATAGAAAGCCCCCACTCCTTCAGTTTGTCGGACCGTCTGGATGCAATGCAGCATACTCCTGTAGGGAGAGTTGTACATCTGCATTCGCTGCTTTACCACTGTAGCAAGTCCAACGACAGGACAGATTTGCAAAAGAAAACAAAAAAGAAGAATGATCTATTATACATGAACTAGAAGACAAACAGGAGTATTTGCTCTTTATAGTAACCTTACATAAAGGTACTGGTTCAATTTAAAAATCTATTATTGTATCTAGATAAAAGGGACAATTGTAGTGTTGCCCCCTTAAGGCCTAGGGCTTCACCAATGGCACGATACACTCTGCAAAAAGCTCCTCTTTCTATTGGATAGATCACCGACTGAGATGGGGCTGAGCTTGAACTCTACAGTTGTACTTATAGTTATAACTTTTTTCCCATAACTTCTATATTGTGCCAAATCCCTCATTGGGGAGACTATTTGTAAGAACACTCAAAAAAAAACAAAAAAAAAAAAAAACACAAAAAAACCCACTATAGTTAAGAGGCAATCAACTGAAGAAAACAATACCTTCTGCTGGATTCATGACTGCATCATGTAGTAGTGTTGCCAAACTTCCCGCCACCCCTGCAGATAAACAAAATGCATTAGTCACATTACTTAGTCATACGATTGCCAAATCGTAATTTCTAATGAGATAATCAACAAAACAGTGATGTGTAGACAGCGCAATCGTCCGGGAGCTGAGCTACACTGACCCACTGAATAAACAAGGTGAGGCATATAACTGGGCACAGAGGTCTGTTGAGTGCGATAGGCCAATACCCTAGCTACTATTCCCAAAAAGCTTATTGACATTGGCCTAGTCATTGATTTAGGGTCTGTAACACATGGAAGAATCTACAGATTAGTTATGTCCTATGTAAATATCAGATTGCCGCTTTAGCTCAGTATGTCCTATGTAAATATCAGATTGCCGCTTTAGCTCAGTTCTTTTTTTGTAGCACATTTTCTGCTAGTTTTATTGCACCCAGTTCAATACCCAATGCATGTAACAAAGTAAATGTTCATAGACCAAACATCATTTTATAAATCAATGAAGAAAAAGAAGTAAAGGAACAATAAATTACCGTTAGCAACATGGCTGTTCCCGGAATGGTTGATCATTTCCCCTACTGTGGTCTTCATCTTTTCATAGCAGGCAAAATACAACGCATGGGCTGGCCCAGCTCCCAATATGGTCACATTGATCCCTCGTAGGGGGGTTAACAATCCTTCTGTCCTGATGATCTTTCCGAGAGCCTCAGTAATCCCTTTGTATTGGGCCCTGGGGTTAGGCTGCAAACTCTGCATGCGAGTCTGAAACACACAAATTAACTTTGATAGCAGTTTGTCCCCCATATTCTCCTGTGTACACTCAACATTCCGGTCTACCATATAGGTCCTTCTCCTTTGATCTATTTTTAGCAGCAACAACTCTACTGCACTGTATGTCGAATGTGTTTATAGCATGGATCCTTAAACTGTAGCCCTCCAGATGAAAATTACTCCAAATATGCCCCAACTGCAAGGGAATTCTGGGAGTTGTAGTCCCGGAGAGCCACAGTTTGCGGGTCCCCGTTTTAAATGACATATACAAGAAGCGTGGGTAAGAAAAAACGAAATATCTTTTGCACATAGTTTCAACATTAAACACAAGAAGGATCTTTCACACTAACACAAGGTGTATAGCTTTAAAAATACAATAATAAAATATAAAGGAACTATTAACATCACACAGTGTACTGGGGTACATAAACATTTAGAAGGAACAGATTTTCCCACACCCCACACTACTAGCTTTAAGGACTGTGGTCTCTCCTTTTAATAGACCTCTCTCCTACCTTTCAGGATAAAGATATATCAGAGCTTAGTTCTAAGGGTTCAGCTTGTTTTTTAAACAATATAAGGACTTTGGTTTACCAAGCCTTTCAGTTACTGTCATTCAATCGGTTTTAAAAAAAAGAATTAAAAATGTTAATGCAAATGCTGCTTGACGGCCAGTAAAAAGCAAGGGAAGGATGGGCGTTGTACTGCAGAGACTGGGTCTCACTAGGAACTATAGGAAGATCTATAATCTAAATAATAATATATTAATATTAGCATAATACATTGTTTGCATGGTGAGTAGCCAACCATACACTCAGGTTAAGTAAGATAGGGCGCACAATGGTGGAACCCTAAGCATAAGACACCCACTCATCCTATGGCCGTTCTGGCGGATAGTCGTTTGTGTGTGTATGCGTACCCTTGGGCGTCGTTCGTTGTTCCGCCATGGCAGATCAATGAACGATGCCTGAGAAAACGCGTACATACATGCGATTATTTCCAAAATGGCCGTTCGACGATTTTGTTCCTCGTGTGTCCTATTGGACATGTGTACGAAGCTTTAGACAGAAAAAAAAAAAAAAAAAAAAGGTATGTTCTCTACCCCCTTACATACCATTATGCTGATGTTAAGTTTAGTGAAATTTGTTGGGGGGGGGTGCATCTGTTTAAAGTAAGGGGTGGGGTTGAACATGCACTATAAAGGGTTAAGCTTCGCACACACACTGCTTTAACTGTGATAATGGCAGTGCTACTGCTATAAAGTGGTTGTGCAGGGGGGGCACCTTACAAGGCTTTATGCAGTGCATTTTGCTAGAAGATTACCAAATATGGCAGTAGATAATCACTTGGCACACCCACTGTTCTCCCTATCTGTTATTCACTACTTGACTCTATCCCTTAGTTTAACTACTAGTACAAATAGTGGCGTAACTAGGAATCACTGTGCTTAGAATTCTATTAACTGCAATACCGATATTTCCACAAACTATAGCCGCCTTGGTGGTTCCTCTGTGCTCTGTCTCCAAGCACCCAAATCCTTGTAGTAAAACTAAAGATGAGGTACCCTCGAAAGGACTTGATGCAACTCAATTTATGAAATTGCTTTTCTGTTTATTGCATTACATGTTTTGGACTTCGTGGTCCTTTATCAAACAACTTGTCCTTGCGAGGGTACCTCATCTGCAAAACTATGATGGGGTCCATATCCATGCTTCAACCACCGTAGTTTTCTGTATAACATTTCCATCTCCATTTCTACAGTCTGTCTTCCAAGAAGATAATTAAAGGACATAATTTGTATCCCTGCTTGAATATCAAACGCAGCAAAACATTGGCAACTGTGGTCTCAAAACAAGTTAGGGTTGAATGAAAGCCTGTAGTATTTCCTTTAAATTGGGCTGACAATCACATTTCTCGCTGGAGCCTGTGAGAAATTACATTGGGGTGAATGTTCAAACTTCAACATTATATTGAAGTAATATTGCTAAACCTTTCCAGCAATAACTTCTCGCAAATTTTATCTAGAGGTTTGATTTAGGTTTTATTTTGAAGGTATGATGGAAGGCTTTTCATATAATTCTTACTAATTTGGAAGAATTCAAGACCACAGTTACCCTTTAACTGGTTGATCATCGACCATCGAACCATCAAGGCTGATTGTTCTGTATATAAACAACTGCTATAAACACGAGAACACGCTGTTGAGAAAGTCCGTGTCTCAGACGAAACGCGTTCGGCGTGCATCTCTTCGCTTGGCTAGCGGGTGTCCTCTCATATGTCAGCTCCCTCTATACATGGACTCCCCCTGACTGTGTCCGATATTGGCAGCACTTCTAGACAGATAAGTCTGTACTGTACCTAGACTGTCCCTGACTACAGGATATTGTGGGGTGAGGGGCTGTGTTTGATTCTTGTGCATTGTTCACTTTACTATTATATTGAGTTGGATACCTCTATGCTACTTGGTTTTAGATTTTTAGCTCTATGTATGTCTTGTATCTTTGTACCCCATTTTTTGACCTTCATGGTCCCCCAAATAAAGGGTCTTTTATATATATATATATATCTAGAACCCTTTGAGTGCGGTATATTCTTGTCTTTGTTTCCTGATCATAAACACGAGAAGAACTAGAAGCAAGGGACGGGAGTAAAAAGGAACATGAAAGGTGAGAAAACTGGGCTGAATTTGAAGAACTAAAGCAAGAAAGACAATGGAGAAGGAAACAAAATAGGGAGAAATCGGAGTTAAAGGATAGGTTCACACAAAAGTGAACATATCCCTTTTCTCATTAAACTGAAGAAAGGGAGATAAAGGAGCTATGTCTTACCTTCTTCTTCAATTAATCTAACAGGAGCCATCAGAGAAACCTTCAAGCGTACCCACGATCGTGCACCTCTGCCATCTCCTCTGGCAGCTCTCGACTAAATCAGCGGAGCAGTGCGATCGTGGGTATGTTTAAAGGTTCTCTGCTGGCTCCTGTTAGATTAATTGTAGAATTGAAGGTACGCCTTAGCTTCTTTATCTCCCTTTCTTTAATTAAAGGGTAACTGTGGTCTCCAATTTCTCCTAACTAGTAAGGATTATACAAAAAGCCGAACCTTCAAAATAAAACCTAAATCACATCTTTAGATAAAATTTGTGAGATGTTCTTGCTGGAAAGGTTTAGCAATATTACTTCCTGCTTGAACACTTCCTGTTTTCAGCCATGTGATCAGCTTGTAGTCATGTGACAGTCACGCATTAATAGGCTCCCCTTCTCAACTGTAATTTTTGTCCCCCCAAGCACTTGTTTTCCCCAGCATTAAGTCTTAACTGAGCATGCTTCGCCCCAGGGGGCGGAGGGCATGGTAGAGGACAGGTGATGTTGGACAACCTACTGGAAACAGTTATTTTGAACATTTGCCCCAATGTAACTTCTCACAGGCTGCAGCCAGAGATGTGATTGTCGGCTCATTTTCAATGAAATACTGCAGGAATTTAATTTAACCCTAACTTGTTTGGACACCACAGTTTCATGCCACCCGGCTGGAAAAACATTCTGTAGAGAACACTGTTGAGTGAACCTTTCCTTTAAGACCTGAAAAATGTCTCCTTATATAGGGCAGAAGAAGAATGATTAAAAGGAAGGAGGAATACAGGCTTAAGTGAGGTTGATACAGAGTTGGACTGAGCCGGTGTTAAAAAAATTGGCCCACAGCCTTTATTTGCTCTATTATTGTAATTTGCTCTGTCTGTGTAACAACATCATGTTGAGCGCACGGGAGCAGCAGCTTGATAGAGTGCACCAGCAAGCAGCGCCATCACATGTACTGTACACCACACCGCAACCCCTCATGCTGCACAGTGAAGTAAGAGAGAAGGACCGGCCAAGGCAGACAGAGAGAAATGCCAAAGTAAAAGTAAACACACTGTAGGACTCCATAGGTCTGTCACTGTGTGTAAGACCTCAAACTCCTTTGTAATAATGTGGGGACTGATGGTTAATGGTCACTGTGCTGGTTTCTAAAGCTTCGTACACACTTTCCACTGACAAATGAACCCCCGACCATGTCCATATAAGCGCCGAATATCGCATGTGTGTATGCGTTCGGTCAGGTGTCATTCACACATGGCGGATCAACATACGACCCCCAACCGAATACATACACACGTTCGATTATCGGGCGAAACAGGGGAGGGGGGTTCGTGGGTCTGTGTCAAAATCGTATGAAGCTTTACACTCCCATGTGGTAATGTGGGGTTAATGGTCACGATGTTGGTTCTCAAACTCCTCAAAAATGTATCTGTCTAGCCTTCTTTTTATGCTGATCTATCCGTCTGTCTGAACTTTCTATGCCTATCTATTGATCCATCTATCCTTTCTATGCCTATATATCCTGTGTTTGCTTACACGATCCTGCAGCTCCTTATCTCCCTAGGTTGGCAGCATTCTTGACTGGGCACACCAGAAAGAGGGGGGAGCTGCCAGCAAGGGGAGACAGAGAGCTGCAGGATCGTGTAAGTAAACACATACAGATCTCAGCTTGTAAAATAAAGGATAACTATACTGAGGCAGGGAGGAAGGATTTATTCCTACCCAGACATCCCACCCTGCCACTATGCACTTGCGGGCAGGGTGGGGAAGAGGGAGCGTGGAAAGGGGGCGTGGTGGTGCAGCGTGACGTCATTTACGTCACACCGTGGGCGGGGTGAGGGGCGTGGCGGTGCGGCGTGACGTCATTTACGTCACGCCGTGGGCGGGACGAGGCAGGGTTTTGGGCATGACATGGGCGGTTCGGGGGCGTGTTGCAGGAAAAGGGGACTCCTCTCCGTCACGGGAGATTGGGGTGGGAGCACAGGAGACCACCCCAATTCAAGGGAGACTCCAGAATATGGGATGTGGGATATCTGCCTACCTACTAATATTGTTTAGTTAAGGAGCTATAGCTTGTACAGTTTTCCTTTGCCAGGTTAGTCATGGACTAATCCTCTATTAAAAGATAGCACTGAAGCCAGAGGTAAGACTGGCAGGAGCAGTTTTTTTGGGCTGATGCTCCTCACAGAAACACTATTGGGAGGTAGGAATTACCAGTCCTATATCCCTGTCCCAAGTACCTTTCACTTGTAACCGGTTTTTTTTTTTTTTTATTATACACACTATAGTTTCTCCTTTAAAATGAGAGATAACTAGAAATCCTATCTCCCACTGAATTATATAATACAATTTTGAAAATTCTGGGAAAATGTGTTTTAGCGTGAACTTTTCTTATTAAAGCAAACTTGTTAATGGACAACTGTGGTCTTAAAAAAAGTTAGGGTTGAATGAAATCCTGCAGTATTTCCTTTAAAATGAGCTGAAAATCACATCTCTGGCTGGAGCCTCTGAGACATTACATTGGGGTGAATGTTCAAACTTCCTGCTTCCAGTAGGTTCAGTGACATCACCTGACCTCTGCCTAGCCCTTCTGCCCCGGGGAAGAAGCATGCTCAGTTAAGACTTAATGCTGGGGAAATCAGGAAGTACCTGGGGAAAAAATTGACAGTTGAGAAGGGGAGCCTATTAAGGCAGGGAGAGGCTGGTCATATGACTACGAGCTGGTCACATGGCTGAAAACAGGAAGTGTTCAAGCAGGAAGTAATATTGCTGAACCTTTCCAGAAATAGCTTCTCACAAATTATATCTAGAGATGTGATTTAGGTTTTATTTTGAAGGTGTCATGGAAGACTTTTTACATAATTCCTACTAGTTTGGAAGAATTCGAGACTGCAGTTACCCTTTAAGAGCATAAATTTACAGGTTGTTAAGGTGCCAACACGGTTTGGCAAGGCTACACCCAGTGACGTCAGAAATGTAAGTGTAGAAATGCCCATTTATGTAATACAAGGTGTGGTGTGGCAGGCAATCTGTGTCAGAGTCAGGTTGTCTGTGCTAGTGTGTAGCACTAATTAGAAATGTTTTAACTGCCATGCAAAAATACAGGAAGGAACCTGGCTGATGTGCAAGAATCTCTGAATACTAGTGGAACCATTATTTATTATAAGGCAAATGCGCCTGGTTTAGCTTTATTTTAAAATGCCATTACATGGGTTATCCTGTTACTGCAGTTTTTTTACTGTGTGAAATATTAAAACCAACAGTATAAGATCATTGCTATACTTAATGTGTTCATGTGATCACAATAACCTGTACAGGTGCCCACTTAGTGACATCCCAATGCAAAATATATGGCTGGGAATTCAACTGAGAATCAGTTATTCTGGTTCTTCTTAGCCCATTAACTTATACAACCAATGAGATCATTTTCCTTCAAGCCATTTTCAAAATGTGTGCAGTGCAAAATGAAAAACAGTAAACAAACATCCTGTATACACTGTTAAAGGAACAGGGACATATGACTGTTAATTGCAGAAGGTATACAGACTATAGTTCCATTCAAACCCCTTTAGTGTACACTTGTCTAATCTTTAGGAAGCACATTTTATACATTTTTGGGATTATTCAAGAGGTATTCAAGAGGTGTTAATCTGCAGCAGTCAAACAGAAATTTTCAGATGTTTTCTAACTGTAGTAGACCAGTAAAAAAGTATGATCCGATTTCATTTGTGCAGCTCTTATTAAAGGGACTGTCCACCCCTCTTTTGAAAAATTAATATATGGTAGATTAGCCCCCAAAACCTAGAGATCGTTTAAGTCTAAAGCTGTAATTCGGCTCCCACACAGAGATATTATACTTACATGCTCCACCGCCGCTTCCGGGTTCTTCTCCCAGTCTCCACTGTGGCTGCTCTGTTCTTTTTATGTTCCCGAGCAGCCGCAGTGGAGACTGCTCAGGGAATGGCAGTCAGTGATTGGCCGTGACGTCACAGTCACGGCCGACACTGACTGCCTTACCCGGAAGTGCAGAGCCGCGGTGGTGGAGTGAGGAGGAGCATGTAAGTATAATAGCTCCGTGTGGTAGCCGATTTACAGCTTTAGGCTTAAACGATCTCTAGGTTTTGGGGGCTAATCTACCATATATTAATTTTTCAAAAGAGGGGTGGACAGTCCCTTTAAATAAGCTCATTAGTGTTTCTTAGAAAAAATAAACTAGAACATATACTGCATTGGAAGTTCAGATTTCCTGGTACCCAATGCCTGGTATCTATTTCTAAATAATTTTATATATCTATTTATAAATTAATAAAAATGAGGAACTTTATTTTTGGTTCCCTGTCATGTTAAAAAAAAAAACTTCTAGTAAAATCAGTGCATTACACCAATATAGCTCATCCACAGTGTTAAATAAATGGGCTGGTACAAATGGGCAGACTGCCCCATATTCCCCTGTGGCAGATAGTAATTGATCTAATGATAAACCGATAAATTCCCAACCAGTATTCTGTCAACTGGGAATTTAAAAGACCCTGTGCAGCTTATTGAAGACCACATGATTGGCTGATTATGTTTAATTCACAAATGACTATGGAACATCATGTCCCTGGCTACTCAAAAAGTTATTTTGGTTGCTAAACTTTTCTGACTTGTCTCAACAAAACAACATGATTATTAAAAAAATGGAAAATGAAAAAGGAAATGAACACACAATATCCAGTGACAGAACGGTAAACATATCCTACAGCAGTTTACTTTCCATTTTCTTTTTTTATCTTTCCCCCCTGAGCGCAAGGACATAGCTTATTCTGCTGCAAATGACACTGACCCTGTGCATAAATACCATACATACTAGTGAGAAGCTACATTGTATTTGTTGAAGCATTTTCCCATTTTACAAAAGCAACAGCACTTTCAAATGTTCAGTCAATACTGCTATTTCTGCAAGAACTACTGTACTTCTATACTACTGTATTTCCTAAATAAATGGTTTTACTATATTATTCTTTTCATGGTCAAAAGAAAAATGATTCTAGTCTAATCAGAATGGCCAACAATGAGTGGATGTAAGAGTCAATTTTCACAATCTATACAGAAGTTGAACAGCTGCTTATAGGACAACTGTACAGCTGTTGCTCCACCCATCTTGTGACCCAGGGACTAACCAATGGGATGAAAAGAAGTGCTTCTTCTTATTGGATAGATCCCAGACTGAGGTAGGGGAGGAGCTTTAGGCTAATTTGCTTGCCATATTACAACATTCAAACAAAGGCAAAATGAATTATGAATTATCTTTCTAAGTAATTCCTAACCAGCGATACACGTGTGAAGCCCTCCAGTTACTTCTACTCCATTCCACTACTGCCTAGAAGGAAGGAGTAAGTGTAAGTGAATATTGCTGCAGGTTTTGAGACAACAAAATTATTTTTCTCACATGGTATATTTTGGACACAAATAACTTTGAAAGGCTCTAAATAAAAAAAAAAATAGGTTGAACTTGTCCTTTAACCTCCCCAGAAAAGAAAAGAACTGTCCCTTGATTAAATGATAAAATATGAATCCCAAATAATACTACCATGTAATAGTTATTGGATATACTAATACAGACTATAGATTTTACTCGTCATCCTGCAAACCAAACCTTAATGGGTGCATCATGTGATTCCATGTGATCTTGACAAGACACATTTGTATTTTTTTTTTTCAAAGGAAAGAAATCATGTTTCAGTATACATCACTTGTATGGGACTCCATCGATATCATGGGGAATGCACTTTGTAATTCCTTTAGACCCTAATCACAATATGTACAATTCTGTGCTCTTTTCACAAAACAGTTATTTTTTATATGGGTGTGTTTGTTTGCATTTTGTACGTTAAACAAGGGATGTCCAACTTGCAGCCCTTTATTCTGCCACCAAGGAGTGCTGTGAATTGTAGGTTTTTAAACATCTTGCATTCTGCAACCAAGGAATGGACTAATGCCATTTTATACTGAAACAACTTTCAGGGTGTGGACCTAAACCAATTAGTCCTCACCCCTGGGTTTTGCCTATTCCTTACCAATGATTTGAAATTGTAGTCTGGCCATGCTTCCTCATTTAGTCCAGGGCCTGCCATATAGGAAGAGACACTACTTGTAGAACGCCTCTTGTTCAGGCCCTGGACTGAGTATCTAAGCAGCTTCAAAAAGGTTCCCTCTCTTAACTATTAGAAACTCTCACACACACAGTGAAAAAGATCTTTCATAAAGTATAAAGCAATCATCAGTTGTGTGAAAGAACAAATCCATCTTTGATTTGTCAGTAATAAAAGATTTTTCTTTGCATGGGGCACTAACTAACTAAATTATACATGACTGCAACCATTTGTCCAAATGTGCCGAGTGCCAGTGTCACTAGCTTTCCTAGTGGCTGGGTTGGATTACAAAATACACAGTGATTATCTGCAGTAAGGGCTAGGTCCCAATAACAAATCCAAAGATATAGGTATAGGCGCACTCCTGTAACAAAACTTCACACAGTGTATCTCAAAATTCAACATTCTGATATTGTGTATCTCCACAAAGGTTTTGAACATATATAGAGAATTTTAGTGACAGGATATATTATTTGTACTTTGTATAGATTCAGTGGTGATATTAGAGAAAGTTTGATTTATAGCCCTCAGGTAAAAATGACATGGATATTATGTAACCATATCCTGCTCTTGCGGAAATGATGTTTCCTAGACTTATATGTATACATTGACCTTACCTTAGTGCAATCCATCCTTATGTTACAGTTTGGACTCTTTGATGAGTTGCGACTTTACCTATATTAGGATTTTTTCATAATGGTTAAATTACTGGGTGTGTTTTGATTGAGTCTCAAAACACTTTACATCATCTTTGAATCATTTTGTGAAATAAAGATTGTAATACTTTTTATGATACGCTGCAGCCTTTCCTATTTCTGAACAGATTACCTGCAGTTAGGGCTAATACACTGTAAAATGTTTTGTTACTGAGTGCACCTATACCTATATCTTTGGATTTGTTTGGGAGTTTGGAGCACACGGAGCAACGGTGAGCTAGTGATTTTTTTCCTGTGTCTCTTGCTTACAAACTAGATAACTCAAAGTAATTGGAAGTATGATTGACTACAGAGAAGGATCTGGGATCTCCACATACTAATGGATTATAAAACATATGTATGAAACACATTACAATTACAGGCCCATATTGATGTTTTATCTGTTGGTTTGCATTCTAGGTCCCACTGTGTGTGTTTAGTATCTGCTTGCATTTTCCGATCTGCAATGAGACTGTTTTGTAAATGTAAATCGCAGGGACAGGTTCCCACTATCCCACTCTGTGCATTGTGATCTGAACCTTGTACCAATCGCAGGCGTTTCCAAATTTTGGTCCGTTTGTGTCCATTCCTATCTGCTTTGCACTTCAATTTAAGTCTATGGGAACACAGAAAAAAATGCAGACAAACTCAGACACAAATGCACTGCTAATGCTTTTTTACCCAATGTAGTAAATATAAAATGCAAACAAGTGTGGACAAGCAGTCACAAATGCAAGTGCACTGCCTTTTCAATCTGAAGCGGTGGGACTTAGTCTAAATGCACAGCAAGAACGAGAGATCCCCTCTCTCTTTCTCTCCACACAATACTGTAAATTTGTATTGCCAAGATTACAACATGTATGAAGAAGGTTAAAGGGCAACTGTTGAGTGACATCACCTGACCTCTGCCCCGCCGTCCGCCCTTGGGGGAGAAGCATGCTCAGTTAAGACTTAATGCTGGGGAAATAAGGAAGTACCTGGGGAAAAAATTGACTGTTGAGAAGGGAAGCCTATTAATGCAGGCAGAGGCTGGTCACATGGCTAAAAACAGGAAGCATTCAACCAGGTTACATTGCTGAACCTTTCCAGCAATAACGTCTCACAAATTTTAACTAGAAATGTTATTTAGGTTTTATTGTGAAGGTGTGATGGAAGGCTTTTTATATAATTCTTACTGGTTTGGAAGAATTTGAGACCACAGTTACCCTTTAAGATTTGTTTGGATTGCCTAGGCCACACACGTCAAACTCAAGGCCCGTGGGCCGAATCAGCCCCTTTTGGCCTTTGTTTGTGGCCCCCGGTGACTGTACAGCATCCAAGACTTACTACACTGCTATGCATTTGTGCAGTCCCATAACTATAGATTTGCCTACTAGATACCTGGATCAGCTCTTTTTAAACAGCTCATGGGGTGCACCTTTACTAAGATAGGCATGATCAGTTGTTTAACAACAACTGATCACGGTATCTAGCAGGCAAATCTTTAGTTACAATGCTGATTGGGACTGCACAAATGGATAGCGTAGATCACCACTGTAACAGCTGATTGCATATCTATCCCTGTCATGTATGACAAAGTACTTTCCCTTGGAGTTGGCCATTCCATTAGTTTGCCAGAAGAGTAAAGGTGGACTTTCCACATTAGCACATGATCATGCAATGGGCAGAGGATCCAGTCCAAAACAGTGTGCTTCACACCCTTTCCCTGAAACACAGCAGGGAGCTGTGTCCCATAGTCCCAATCCTGCACCTGCTAAGTATCTTTAAAAAGAATTGGCCCACCACTTAGCCTGTCTTTTTGACTTTGGCCCCTTATGTGATTGAATTTGGCACCCCTGGCCTTGGCCCTTTGAGTAGAGGGTTGGAGGATTTCACCTACCCATTATCAGCCCACATCATGCCACAGGGGTTCTGAACTACGTTGCATATTGCACCAGGCTAGTCTAAACTATATAACACCCACATTTCTAGTTTAAGACCCTCATATTTTGGCAGCAATAACATACTATTGCATGGGGTGTTGTAATAAAACTGCATTAAATAAACAATGCTTGCAACTGTCAAAACTGTAATCACATTTCACAATACTAATGTGTGTAACCAGCCATCAGTCTACACAAGCTAAAAAATTGCAAACTGGGAGGGCAGGTGAGGAAGGGACAATTATGGGAGAGTCTATGACAAGCAGCAATGACATATTATGCAAATGGAAGGTGCTTTACCCTGTCTGTGTATTACAATGGGAGGTGCTTTACCCTAGCTTGATAGAGTGCACCAGCAAGCAGCGCCATCACATGTACTGTACCCCACACCGCAACCCCTCATGCTGCACAGTGAAGTAAGAGAGAAGGACCGGCCAAGGCAGACAGAGAGAAATGCCAAAGTAAAAGTAAACACACTGTAGGACTCCATAGGTCTGTCACTGTGTGTAAGACCTCAAACTCCTTTGTAATAATGTGGGGACTGATGGTTAATGGTCACTGTGCTGGTTTCTAAAGCTTCGTACACACTTTCCACTGACAAATGAACCCCCGACCATGTCCATATAAGCGCCGAATATCGCATGTGTGTATGCGTTCGGTCAGGTGTCATTCACACATGGCGGATCAACATACGACCCCCAACCGAATACATACACACGTTCGATTATCGGGCGAAACAGGGGAGGGGGGTTCGTGGGTCTGTGTCAAAATCGTATGAAGCTTTACACTCCCATGTGGTAATGTGGGGTTAATGGTCACGATGTTGGTTCTCAAACTCCTCAAAAATGTATCTGTCTAGCCTTCTTTTTATGCTGATCTATCCGTCTGTCTGAACTTTCTATGCCTATCTATTGATCCATCTATCCTTTCTATGCCTATATATCCTGTGTTTGCTTACACGATCCTGCAGCTCCTTATCTCCCTAGGTTGGCAGCATTCTTGACTGGGCACACCAGAAAGAGGGGGGAGCTGCCAGCAAGGGGAGACAGAGAGCTGCAGGATCGTGTAAGTAAACACATACAGATCTCAGCTTGTAAAATAAAGGATAACTATACTGAGGCAGGGAGGAAGGATTTATTCCTACCCAGACATCCCACCCTGCCACTATGCACTTGCGGGCAGGGTGGGGAAGAGGGAGCGTGGAAAGGGGGCGTGGTGGTGCAGCGTGACGTCATTTACGTCACACCGTGGGCGGGGTGAGGGGCGTGGCGGTGCGGCGTGACGTCATTTACGTCACGCCGTGGGCGGGACGAGGCAGGGTTTTGGGCATGACATGGGCGGTTCGGGGGCGTGTTGCAGGAAAAGGGGACTCCTCTCCGTCACGGGAGATTGGGGTGGGAGCACAGGAGACCACCCCAATTCAAGGGAGACTCCAGAATATGGGATGTGGGATATCTGCCTACCTACTAATATTGTTTAGTTAAGGAGCTATAGCTTGTACAGTTTTCCTTTGCCAGGTTAGTCATGGACTAATCCTCTATTAAAAGATAGCACTGAAGCCAGAGGTAAGACTGGCAGGAGCAGTTTTTTTGGGCTGATGCTCCTCACAGAAACACTATTGGGAGGTAGGAATTACCAGTCCTATATCCCTGTCCCAAGTACCTTTCACTTGTAACCGGTTTTTTTTTTTTTTTATTATACACACTATAGTTTCTCCTTTAAAATGAGAGATAACTAGAAATCCTATCTCCCACTGAATTATATAATACAATTTTGAAAATTCTGGGAAAATGTGTTTTAGCGTGAACTTTTCTTATTAAAGCAAACTTGTTAATGGACAACTGTGGTCTTAAAAAAAGTTAGGGTTGAATGAAATCCTGCAGTATTTCCTTTAAAATGAGCTGAAAATCACATCTCTGGCTGGAGCCTCTGAGACATTACATTGGGGTGAATGTTCAAACTTCCTGCTTCCAGTAGGTTCAGTGACATCACCTGACCTCTGCCTAGCCCTTCTGCCCCGGGGAAGAAGCATGCTCAGTTAAGACTTAATGCTGGGGAAATCAGGAAGTACCTGGGGAAAAAATTGACAGTTGAGAAGGGGAGCCTATTAAGGCAGGGAGAGGCTGGTCATATGACTACGAGCTGGTCACATGGCTGAAAACAGGAAGTGTTCAAGCAGGAAGTAATATTGCTGAACCTTTCCAGAAATAGCTTCTCACAAATTATATCTAGAGATGTGATTTAGGTTTTATTTTGAAGGTGTCATGGAAGACTTTTTACATAATTCCTACTAGTTTGGAAGAATTCGAGACTGCAGTTACCCTTTAAGAGCATAAATTTACAGGTTGTTAAGGTGCCAACACGGTTTGGCAAGGCTACACCCAGTGACGTCAGAAATGTAAGTGTAGAAATGCCCATTTATGTAATACAAGGTGTGGTGTGGCAGGCAATCTGTGTCAGAGTCAGGTTGTCTGTGCTAGTGTGTAGCACTAATTAGAAATGTTTTAACTGCCATGCAAAAATACAGGAAGGAACCTGGCTGATGTGCAAGAATCTCTGAATACTAGTGGAACCATTATTTATTATAAGGCAAATGCGCCTGGTTTAGCTTTATTTTAAAATGCCATTACATGGGTTATCCTGTTACTGCAGTTTTTTTACTGTGTGAAATATTAAAACCAACAGTATAAGATCATTGCTATACTTAATGTGTTCATGTGATCACAATAACCTGTACAGGTGCCCACTTAGTGACATCCCAATGCAAAATATATGGCTGGGAATTCAACTGAGAATCAGTTATTCTGGTTCTTCTTAGCCCATTAACTTATACAACCAATGAGATCATTTTCCTTCAAGCCATTTTCAAAATGTGTGCAGTGCAAAATGAAAAACAGTAAACAAACATCCTGTATACACTGTTAAAGGAACAGGGACATATGACTGTTAATTGCAGAAGGTATACAGACTATAGTTCCATTCAAACCCCTTTAGTGTACACTTGTCTAATCTTTAGGAAGCACATTTTATACATTTTTGGGATTATTCAAGAGGTATTCAAGAGGTGTTAATCTGCAGCAGTCAAACAGAAATTTTCAGATGTTTTCTAACTGTAGTAGACCAGTAAAAAAGTATGATCCGATTTCATTTGTGCAGCTCTTATTAAAGGGACTGTCCACCCCTCTTTTGAAAAATTAATATATGGTAGATTAGCCCCCAAAACCTAGAGATCGTTTAAGTCTAAAGCTGTAATTCGGCTCCCACACAGAGATATTATACTTACATGCTCCACCGCCGCTTCCGGGTTCTTCTCCCAGTCTCCACTGTGGCTGCTCTGTTCTTTTTATGTTCCCGAGCAGCCGCAGTGGAGACTGCTCAGGGAATGGCAGTCAGTGATTGGCCGTGACGTCACAGTCACGGCCGACACTGACTGCCTTACCCGGAAGTGCAGAGCCGCGGTGGTGGAGTGAGGAGGAGCATGTAAGTATAATAGCTCCGTGTGGTAGCCGATTTACAGCTTTAGGCTTAAACGATCTCTAGGTTTTGGGGGCTAATCTACCATATATTAATTTTTCAAAAGAGGGGTGGACAGTCCCTTTAAATAAGCTCATTAGTGTTTCTTAGAAAAAATAAACTAGAACATATACTGCATTGGAAGTTCAGATTTCCTGGTACCCAATGCCTGGTATCTATTTCTAAATAATTTTATATATCTATTTATAAATTAATAAAAATGAGGAACTTTATTTTTGGTTCCCTGTCATGTTAAAAAAAAAAACTTCTAGTAAAATCAGTGCATTACACCAATATAGCTCATCCACAGTGTTAAATAAATGGGCTGGTACAAATGGGCAGACTGCCCCATATTCCCCTGTGGCAGATAGTAATTGATCTAATGATAAACCGATAAATTCCCAACCAGTATTCTGTCAACTGGGAATTTAAAAGACCCTGTGCAGCTTATTGAAGACCACATGATTGGCTGATTATGTTTAATTCACAAATGACTATGGAACATCATGTCCCTGGCTACTCAAAAAGTTATTTTGGTTGCTAAACTTTTCTGACTTGTCTCAACAAAACAACATGATTATTAAAAAAATGGAAAATGAAAAAGGAAATGAACACACAATATCCAGTGACAGAACGGTAAACATATCCTACAGCAGTTTACTTTCCATTTTCTTTTTTTATCTTTCCCCCCTGAGCGCAAGGACATAGCTTATTCTGCTGCAAATGACACTGACCCTGTGCATAAATACCATACATACTAGTGAGAAGCTACATTGTATTTGTTGAAGCATTTTCCCATTTTACAAAAGCAACAGCACTTTCAAATGTTCAGTCAATACTGCTATTTCTGCAAGAACTACTGTACTTCTATACTACTGTATTTCCTAAATAAATGGTTTTACTATATTATTCTTTTCATGGTCAAAAGAAAAATGATTCTAGTCTAATCAGAATGGCCAACAATGAGTGGATGTAAGAGTCAATTTTCACAATCTATACAGAAGTTGAACAGCTGCTTATAGGACAACTGTACAGCTGTTGCTCCACCCATCTTGTGACCCAGGGACTAACCAATGGGATGAAAAGAAGTGCTTCTTCTTATTGGATAGATCCCAGACTGAGGTAGGGGAGGAGCTTTAGGCTAATTTGCTTGCCATATTACAACATTCAAACAAAGGCAAAATGAATTATGAATTATCTTTCTAAGTAATTCCTAACCAGCGATACACGTGTGAAGCCCTCCAGTTACTTCTACTCCATTCCACTACTGCCTAGAAGGAAGGAGTAAGTGTAAGTGAATATTGCTGCAGGTTTTGAGACAACAAAATTATTTTTCTCACATGGTATATTTTGGACACAAATAACTTTGAAAGGCTCTAAATAAAAAAAAAAATAGGTTGAACTTGTCCTTTAACCTCCCCAGAAAAGAAAAGAACTGTCCCTTGATTAAATGATAAAATATGAATCCCAAATAATACTACCATGTAATAGTTATTGGATATACTAATACAGACTATAGATTTTACTCGTCATCCTGCAAACCAAACCTTAATGGGTGCATCATGTGATTCCATGTGATCTTGACAAGACACATTTGTATTTTTTTTTTTCAAAGGAAAGAAATCATGTTTCAGTATACATCACTTGTATGGGACTCCATCGATATCATGGGGAATGCACTTTGTAATTCCTTTAGACCCTAATCACAATATGTACAATTCTGTGCTCTTTTCACAAAACAGTTATTTTTTATATGGGTGTGTTTGTTTGCATTTTGTACGTTAAACAAGGGATGTCCAACTTGCAGCCCTTTATTCTGCCACCAAGGAGTGCTGTGAATTGTAGGTTTTTAAACATCTTGCATTCTGCAACCAAGGAATGGACTAATGCCATTTTATACTGAAACAACTTTCAGGGTGTGGACCTAAACCAATTAGTCCTCACCCCTGGGTTTTGCCTATTCCTTACCAATGATTTGAAATTGTAGTCTGGCCATGCTTCCTCATTTAGTCCAGGGCCTGCCATATAGGAAGAGACACTACTTGTAGAACGCCTCTTGTTCAGGCCCTGGACTGAGTATCTAAGCAGCTTCAAAAAGGTTCCCTCTCTTAACTATTAGAAACTCTCACACACACAGTGAAAAAGATCTTTCATAAAGTATAAAGCAATCATCAGTTGTGTGAAAGAACAAATCCATCTTTGATTTGTCAGTAATAAAAGATTTTTCTTTGCATGGGGCACTAACTAACTAAATTATACATGACTGCAACCATTTGTCCAAATGTGCCGAGTGCCAGTGTCACTAGCTTTCCTAGTGGCTGGGTTGGATTACAAAATACACAGTGATTATCTGCAGTAAGGGCTAGGTCCCAATAACAAATCCAAAGATATAGGTATAGGCGCACTCCTGTAACAAAACTTCACACAGTGTATCTCAAAATTCAACATTCTGATATTGTGTATCTCCACAAAGGTTTTGAACATATATAGAGAATTTTAGTGACAGGATATATTATTTGTACTTTGTATAGATTCAGTGGTGATATTAGAGAAAGTTTGATTTATAGCCCTCAGGTAAAAATGACATGGATATTATGTAACCATATCCTGCTCTTGCGGAAATGATGTTTCCTAGACTTATATGTATACATTGACCTTACCTTAGTGCAATCCATCCTTATGTTACAGTTTGGACTCTTTGATGAGTTGCGACTTTACCTATATTAGGATTTTTTCATAATGGTTAAATTACTGGGTGTGTTTTGATTGAGTCTCAAAACACTTTACATCATCTTTGAATCATTTTGTGAAATAAAGATTGTAATACTTTTTATGATACGCTGCAGCCTTTCCTATTTCTGAACAGATTACCTGCAGTTAGGGCTAATACACTGTAAAATGTTTTGTTACTGAGTGCACCTATACCTATATCTTTGGATTTGTTTGGGAGTTTGGAGCACACGGAGCAACGGTGAGCTAGTGATTTTTTTCCTGTGTCTCTTGCTTACAAACTAGATAACTCAAAGTAATTGGAAGTATGATTGACTACAGAGAAGGATCTGGGATCTCCACATACTAATGGATTATAAAACATATGTATGAAACACATTACAATTACAGGCCCATATTGATGTTTTATCTGTTGGTTTGCATTCTAGGTCCCACTGTGTGTGTTTAGTATCTGCTTGCATTTTCCGATCTGCAATGAGACTGTTTTGTAAATGTAAATCGCAGGGACAGGTTCCCACTATCCCACTCTGTGCATTGTGATCTGAACCTTGTACCAATCGCAGGCGTTTCCAAATTTTGGTCCGTTTGTGTCCATTCCTATCTGCTTTGCACTTCAATTTAAGTCTATGGGAACACAGAAAAAAATGCAGACAAACTCAGACACAAATGCACTGCTAATGCTTTTTTACCCAATGTAGTAAATATAAAATGCAAACAAGTGTGGACAAGCAGTCACAAATGCAAGTGCACTGCCTTTTCAATCTGAAGCGGTGGGACTTAGTCTAAATGCACAGCAAGAACGAGAGATCCCCTCTCTCTTTCTCTCCACACAATACTGTAAATTTGTATTGCCAAGATTACAACATGTATGAAGAAGGTTAAAGGGCAACTGTTGAGTGACATCACCTGACCTCTGCCCCGCCGTCCGCCCTTGGGGGAGAAGCATGCTCAGTTAAGACTTAATGCTGGGGAAATAAGGAAGTACCTGGGGAAAAAATTGACTGTTGAGAAGGGAAGCCTATTAATGCAGGCAGAGGCTGGTCACATGGCTAAAAACAGGAAGCATTCAACCAGGTTACATTGCTGAACCTTTCCAGCAATAACGTCTCACAAATTTTAACTAGAAATGTTATTTAGGTTTTATTGTGAAGGTGTGATGGAAGGCTTTTTATATAATTCTTACTGGTTTGGAAGAATTTGAGACCACAGTTACCCTTTAAGATTTGTTTGGATTGCCTAGGCCACACACGTCAAACTCAAGGCCCGTGGGCCGAATCAGCCCCTTTTGGCCTTTGTTTGTGGCCCCCGGTGACTGTACAGCATCCAAGACTTACTACACTGCTATGCATTTGTGCAGTCCCATAACTATAGATTTGCCTACTAGATACCTGGATCAGCTCTTTTTAAACAGCTCATGGGGTGCACCTTTACTAAGATAGGCATGATCAGTTGTTTAACAACAACTGATCACGGTATCTAGCAGGCAAATCTTTAGTTACAATGCTGATTGGGACTGCACAAATGGATAGCGTAGATCACCACTGTAACAGCTGATTGCATATCTATCCCTGTCATGTATGACAAAGTACTTTCCCTTGGAGTTGGCCATTCCATTAGTTTGCCAGAAGAGTAAAGGTGGACTTTCCACATTAGCACATGATCATGCAATGGGCAGAGGATCCAGTCCAAAACAGTGTGCTTCACACCCTTTCCCTGAAACACAGCAGGGAGCTGTGTCCCATAGTCCCAATCCTGCACCTGCTAAGTATCTTTAAAAAGAATTGGCCCACCACTTAGCCTGTCTTTTTGACTTTGGCCCCTTATGTGATTGAATTTGGCACCCCTGGCCTTGGCCCTTTGAGTAGAGGGTTGGAGGATTTCACCTACCCATTATCAGCCCACATCATGCCACAGGGGTTCTGAACTACGTTGCATATTGCACCAGGCTAGTCTAAACTATATAACACCCACATTTCTAGTTTAAGACCCTCATATTTTGGCAGCAATAACATACTATTGCATGGGGTGTTGTAATAAAACTGCATTAAATAAACAATGCTTGCAACTGTCAAAACTGTAATCACATTTCACAATACTAATGTGTGTAACCAGCCATCAGTCTACACAAGCTAAAAAATTGCAAACTGGGAGGGCAGGTGAGGAAGGGACAATTATGGGAGAGTCTATGACAAGCAGCAATGACATATTATGCAAATGGAAGGTGCTTTACCCTGTCTGTGTATTACAATGGGAGGTGCTTTACCCTGTCTGTGTATTACAATGGGAGGTGCTTTACCCTGTCTGTGTATTACAATGGGAGGTGCTTTACCCTGTCTCTGTATTACAATGGGAGGTGCTTTACCCTGTCTCTGTATTACAATGGGAGGTGCTTTACCCTGTCTCTGTATTACAATGGGAGGTGCTTTACCCTGTCTCTGTATTACAATGGGAGGTGCTTTACCCTGTCTGTGTATTACAATGGGAGGTGCTTTACCCTGTCTGTGTATTACAATGGGAGGTGCTTTACCCTGTCTCTGTATACAATGGAGGTGCTTACCTGTCTGGTATTACAATGGGAGGTGCTTTACCCTGTCTCTGTATTACAATGGGAGGTGATTTACCCTGTCTCTGTATTACAATGGGAGGTGTTTTAATCTCTCTATATATTACAATGAGGGGTGATGGACATGGTACAATATTCTTAATATAAACCAATTTCCTCCTAACACAGGTAAAATGAACCATCTTTTATAGTAGTAATGACAATATTTTATATGGTTTGCAATAACTAGACATTTGAAAGAATAAACTTAATATACCCTGACCAGTTGTATAAATATATTATACTGTATACACGTCAACACAATACATTTGAATCAAAGGGTCCCCCAGAACTACAATTCCCAGTATCTCCTGAAAAAGTGTGAGCCCAGCATGCACTGCAGACTACCACCAGCAATGCCAATGGGCAGCCCATCCTGTGACCAGCATGGTTGATAAGCACAACGCCATGACACCTGTCAGGGATTCCCCGCCCCTTCCCATAGTGAACTCTCACCTTGACAGAATCCACTGGGTACATCACGGTGTGTTCCAGGATCCCTGCCAGCGCCCCGGCCATCATATGGGTAAGAGGAGACACTCCGGGCGGAAGACTTTCGTACTCGTTATCCCCGGCAGAGGGGGAAACTTCTTCCCGGGCTTCTACAGGTATCCCGGCGCTGCGCAGCTCCATCTCGGCACAGGGGCAGAACAATCAGCCTCGGTCCCCTCCTACTACAGAAGCGTCCAGACCGAGCTCTGCTCGGTAACTGAATCAGATAGACTACGAAGCAACTTGCAACCCATCACTGGAAGTCAAAGGAGGCGTGACGACCCGCAAGCAAATCAGATCCGTGGGCGCTCATTACTGGCTTCTCAAAGTTTCATTACCACGTGATAGTAGGGTTAACACACCATTGGCTGGATCCCTGTAGGTACGATTGTTAGTGGAAAGTTATTAGGGTTATTCCGCGCTAGAAACGGACAGAAACGCACAGCTTTTCCATTTATTCCATGCATTAAGGGCTAGGCCACACTGAAACGCAAACGCAATAGCATGCGATTTCATGTGCGATTTTCGTTGCGTTTGTGATTTCTTCAATAAGTATAGGAAAACGCATGCGATTGCAATTAAAAATGCAGAACGCAAAACGCAATCTCAATCGCACCGAAAAACGCGTGTTTTTTTTGCGTTGCCGCGTTTTCAATAATTTTGGAAAATCGCAAACGCAAGCGCAAACGCAAAAAAAACGCAGCAGTGTGGCCTAGCCCTTAGGGCTAGGCCACACTGCTGCGGTTTTTTTTGCGCTTACGCTTTTAAAAAATCATTGAAAACGCGGCAACACAAAAAAACCCGCACGTTTTTCGGTGCAATTGCGTTTTGCATTTTTAATCGCATGCGTTTTCCTATACTTATTGAAGAAATCGCAAATGCAAAAAAATCGCATGCGAGTGTGATTGCGTTGCAGTGTGGCTATGCCACACTGAAGCGCTTTTAAGCGCTATCTGATCGCGCTCTCAAAAGCGCACGCTAGTGTGGCCCAGTTGATGTGGCCACAGTAGTGCGCTAAGGAGTGATTGCGCACAAAAATGCGTACCGCATGTGCTCCGATTGCAAATCACGGGGTTTATATAGAATATATTGGCAAAAAACGTACAGGAATGCTGCATGCAGCAGACCAGAGTACAAACGGACACAATCGGAACGCAATAGTGTGAATGGTACTATTGAAATCTTTCAGGGTTATTCAATAAAGTTCTTATTTAAAATGGTGCTAATTTTGCCCCAACCAATCAGATGTTAGCTTTCAAATGTTAAATAAGATCTGATTGGTTGGGGCAAAATTAGCACCGTTTTAAAATTATAAGAACTTTTATTGAATAACCCTCTATGTGTCCTTGAGTTTTAAAAAACAGCAGGTGGAATCCCTCCATCACGACCGTATCCATATGGTGTGGAACAGGAAATAACATTGGAGCAGCACTGCATTCGAACGGAACCCCTGTGCGGGATAGGCTGTGTGGCCGGGTGAAGATCGGTGGCATACAGAGAGGGGGCGGAGATGGTACGCAACGCTAGAGGAGAGGAGCGAGTACGGAGTGCCTCGTGCAACGTGGAAGTCCAGTCCCGTCCAACACAGCCGTAAACCCGGGGGTTGTGAGTATAATAGTACGCATATCGATTTGCAGTGTGTCGGCTTGGTCTTGCTTGTACTTTATTCTTATATCTCCACACCTATATTTTGGGGGGGTCGGGAGGGGTATTCCTTGTCACAAATTTTTATTGTTGGTCCGGGGGACGCCCTATACAGTGTATCTGGTTTTAATGATTATCTATTGTATTTATATTTAGGAAACATATTGTGCACGGTGTATTGTGTATGGTGTACGAAATAAAATAATAATTTTGCTGTTTAACAGTGCTTGTGCCCTGTTTAGTGTACTTTGAGGACTTTGGGGTCTTCTATTTTGGTTTGGGTAAAGTTTTAAAAAACGGTCCTTTGCAAAAATGCACCAAAAAACAGACCTAGCGTGAACGAGCCCTTAGGCTGAGGCCCCACCACAACGCACCGAAGAGCACGCGTAATCACGAGTGTTATCACATGTGATTATGGTGCGCTGTTACACATTCCGCGCTTGTGCATGCAATTTACTAATTTAACATGGAAACCCATGGGTTTGCGAAAAAAATGGTGATCACAAAACGGATGCGCAAGCGCATGCCCAGTAAACATCAAAACCAAAGCCCATACAATACAAGAACAAGGGGCCCCAAATGTCATCCCTGGCCAGGGCCCAATTCGATCTTAATCCATCTCTGGGCCCTAGGCATTGCTGTTGGGGGCCCGAGAGGGGGGTGGGGCATTTCATAGGAGGTGCAAAGTATTGCCTGTTTTGTTTTTTTTGCAGCAAATAATCAGATATGAGCTTTTTACTGTAAGGTAAGGTAACATATAATAGGCTGGAGAAGATTGATAGAATGGTCAATATTTTGCATTCATCTTTATTAAGAAGTGTCAGTGAACTTGTGAAATTTGTCCTGGAGCAGAAGTTAAAAGAGTGAAAATATGGCTCCTGCACAGGTGAATGGTACAAATGTAGGAGCGATGCACACCAGAGAAACTGCACAGAGGATAGCTACACACTGCGTCGGCGATTGCAGGCGATTACGCTGCGTTTGTGCATGCAGTTTCCTCATTTGAGAAAATGATGATCGCATGTGATTGCGTATCGCAAATGGAATCGCATGCGTTGCCGTGGTTGCTGTTAAAAAATTTGCATGCGCAATCGCGAAAAAAAACGCGACAGTGTGGCCTAGCCCTTATTGTGAATTGTAGTCTCTGCCTGAAACGCATCAAGTGGAGCCTGCAATTCTTTTACCTATTCTCTGTGCAGTTTCTCCAGTGTGAATCGCCCCTGCTTTTGTATATTCTACTTACTTCAGTTTCACCAAGCGAAGGCAAAAGCTGCAATAATTTGTCTGTGCTCTTAATCTGCAGCACCAATCAGATGTTATCAAATGTTTTCTAACTGTAGTAGACCAGTAAAAGGGTATAATCTGATTGGTTGCTTCAGATTTAATGCACAGGCAAACTTCTGCACCTCTTGCTACATAAGCCCCATGTCTCTCCTGTGGTGTATATGATGGGGTGTGATCAGGATCTTGCAGTTCATATTCCTTCTACTGCAATAATCTGTTTATCAGTAAAGTGTGATGATTTAAACAGTTAGTCCAGTGCTCAAATACATACTATATTTATATAGGTAAATAACGCCTTAAACCCCAAAACTGCAATTGTTAGAAAGCTATAATATATAAGACTAATTTGAACTGCTGGGGCAGTGTCCTGTTGTCCCTGTTTCTGCTTCCTGGTCCTTCCAGTTAGCAACTGTCAGTCATGGATTTAACAGTTGACATCACAGCCAATCAATGAATGCTAATTCCTTAGCTGCTTCCTCTGAGCATGCTCAAGCTCACACCCAGCTCACTAAATTGCTGATGTGGGTATGAGAAAATATAGCCATTAGCACATACTACCTCTTCCATGATGCAAACTCTACTGATTCTAGAAGACAGGGTAGGATGTATCATATTTTAAAAGGGGCCATTCTTCCTAAAAGATGTCATTATGAGGGTGGACTTATCCTTTAAAGGGAAAGTTAAATGGAAAATATTATTTTTGAAATTTTTGGTTTACATTATGCACACCTTGTTAAACACACTCCTATTTTAAAGAAAATAGAACACAGCTACTTCCTGAGAGGTCTGAAAAGAGCAACACCAAAGGTAATTGCAATAAATAGTTCTTTTTTGTCCTTTCTCAAATGTGTCAGATTTTACACCCCTCACATTGTAAATATTGTATTATACCTTTTATGGGATAAAACTGAAGATTTGACTCTTTAATACAATGTCAAGTAGTGTACAGCTTGAATAACAGTGTAAATTTGCTGTCCCCTCAACTCACCGCAAAGCCATTCATATATATACCTCTGGCAAGGCAGTGGTCATCTTGGATGGTCTAGGCCATCTTTTTGTAGACCAACAATTCTTTTTTTCAGATCCTCAGAGTTTTCTTTACCATGAAGTGCCATGTTCAACTTCTAGTGACCAGTAGGCGAGAGTGTAAGAGCGATAACACCAACTTTAACACACTTGCTCCCCATTCACACCTCATACTTGGTAGCACTACCAGGTCACATGACTAGTAAAATATTTACAAAATGTGAGATGTGTACTCACCTGTAAGATCAGGGAGGTTCAATAAAAGTTCTTATGGTTAAAAATGGTGCTAATTTTGCCCCAACCAATCAGATCTTATTTAACATTTGAAAGTCAACATCTGATTGGTTGGGGCAAAATTAGCACCATTTTTAACGATAAGTACTTTTATTGAATCTCCTAGTATACATACATGTTAAGCAAGATGTTAAAGGAACACTAAACCTGTGTTTTTAAGTATATTGCATCTGTTTCTATTATTCACTGGGAGTTGAGAACGCTTATTTCCACCTCCCTGTGAATAATAGAATGCCCAGGGGACACTGGAACTTACCTTACCTACGCTCCATTCGCAGCTGATTCTGAGATGACAGCCGCGCTATCCAGATCGCACGCCTATCTTTTGTATTGACGCGCATGTGCCAAAGATAGGAACTTGGTCGGGACAGTGCGGCTGTCAGCTCAGAAGCAGCTGCGAGTGGAGCGTCGGTAAGGTAAGTTCCAGTGTCCCCTGGGCATTCTATTATTCACAGGGAGGTGGGAATAAGTGTTCTCACCTCCCTGTGAATAATAGAAACAGATGAAATATACTTAAAACACAGGTTATGGGCTAGGCCACACTGCTGCACTTTGTTTGTGTTTGCGCATGCGTTTTTTTTTCATATCATTGAAAACACGGCAACGCACTGAAAATGCACGTTTTCGGGTGCGTTGCGATTTGCATTCCGCATTTTAAATCGCAATCGCATGTGTTTTTATATAGTTAATGAAAAAACGCATGTGCAAACGCAACGAAATCGCACATGAAATCGCATGCGATTCCGTGTGCAATTGCGTTTACATCGCAGTGTGGCCGTGCCCTTGTTTAGTGTTCCTTTAAACTCCTTCCTGATAAACCCAATAACCAACAACTTCTGGATTTATGTGACTTTTGACATAGGGAAATTGGGAATAGGCTTTATAAATAGTTTAGTTGAGTTCTACAAATATTGGTAAAGTTCTGATGTATTTATCTGCTGTTTCCCTGGAGTTAAATCTCCCTTTTGGAACCAAAGATTATCTGAACCATGTGGGTGTGCAGAGAAATTTCACTGTGTTCAGCAATTTCGTCCAGCAGTTTTTTTAAGATAATATTCACTGCCTGTAATAGTAATACGGGTAATAATGCTTGTGGCTCTTTGCTCATCTTGATAGTGCACACCCTATAGCTAAAACACCACTGCACACATGTTTAATCTGACAGTTTAACCACACTGACAAAAAAATGCAGAAAGTTTCATATTGAAATATTTTGCTTACTATGGGCTCACTGAATAGTTATTAAAGGGGAATTGTTCTATGCTATGGTCAAGGGAGGTGCTATTTTAGTTTATTTTTTTTATGTACCCTGTTACTCTGCTAAGGTCCTGACTGTCCGTGCACGGACGACCCTGACTTTTTGACTAATAAGTATGATAGGGTTGGTGGGAGACATACATATATATCTATATGCTTAGGTGGGGTATAAGCATGTGACACATACATGTATTATGTACAAGATTATTTGCACACCAATTGTATTACTATTTCTATTCTGTGAAGTTACTATTTTTGATAATACTTTTAATAGACTCAATAAATATAAGTTTTATACTAGCCAATGTTTGCCTCTAGCTGTTTCTAATTTTATTAATATATACTCTTAGAGGTAGGTTTTTCTATTTACTATTTATGAGGTTTTTGACATTTTTTCTTGTTAACAGGATGCACACTTCCTTGAAATATTCCCAACAGTAATTGTAACCTCATTGGCTGTTGGATGGATCAAACATGCTCAGATCTCTACTGAGCAACTGAATAGCCCCAGGGTCTGAGTCAAGGGCAAGACCATGATGGACACTGTAAGGGGTCCTGCATACATGAAGTCATTACTTTGGAAATATTAATTAATTAGTGGAATGAGAAAAACATCCTTTTTTCTTGAAAGGTTATATGAATTAACCTCCTTTAAACTCTTCCTTGTAGAGCAAAAGTTGTTAGACTACTAGGTATTTTTAAATGCTTATTAATTTTGTTACTGCAAGAGACAAATAAAACAATTATAATACAAAGCTGCTTAGCAGGAATAAACTTTGTATTTGGCAACATCCTGCTGACTTAAATGAGACATGTTTAGTTCTACCCTGATTCATCCCATCTATGTCTTATTATAAATGTTACTCTTGTACTCATCTAACAAAATGGTTCCCCTCTTCCCTGTTTTGTTCTATGGGGAGTAACTTGGAGTCCCCCCTGTCCCACAGCATCCTGTCATGTTTTAGTGGATCACTAAACAATGTCATGGTGAGCCTGTATACATGTTTAAAGGAAAATTATACTCATGCAGTAAACAAGGTCTTTTTGGCTCCACCCTCAGTCATTGTCAGTGACGACTCTCCCATCTCTGACATTAGAGAACATATGTTAATGAGGTAAGGGGAGAAGCTCGAAAGCTGTCAGTTACTTCACAATAATTCACCTTTAATGTTTAAAGCAGTTGTGTTTTGGTTGACTATTTAATGCAGGGATGACCTAGGCTGGGGGCTGCATGCTTTTTGTCTGGCCCCTTGACTGTCCATGCACGCCCCCTTCTCAGATCACCCATATCCCACCCACACATTGGACCCATGGGCCGCAATTTTTTACTAAACGGGCCATGGGTTGGTTATCAATGATCTAATTTGTTTATATAGTTCAAGTTTCAGACAGACTGTCACTACAGGCATACATGGGACATTTCTTCCAATTGTGTTGATAGGTTCAATTAAAAGATCAACCATGTATGGCCTTCTGCTCAATAGACTCGCCATGTTTTCTATTGAGCAGAAGAGGATTGGACAGTTTGGAAAATTTTCAGAAAATTCTGTAGTTTATTGGGCAGATTTGATCGGAAAGTACTGATTGCCTGCCAGAACTCCCAGCCCTCATCCTCAGAGAACTACTGTTACCAGCATGCACTGAGGAGAGCTCTGCTGGTTGTGGATACAGACAAGTAAACGACAGGTGAAGGTAATGCCGAGTCGGCATGTTAGTCCTGTTATAACGGCTTGCATTGGTAGTCTGTGTCACTGTGTGTGTGTCCTTATGTAAGCACAGGAGGGGTGATTAGATGGGCCCACATGGACTACGGAGGGGAGTTGGTTGGTGGATTTGCTAATGGAATGCTGGATTTAGCGGCCGACTGTGTGGATAGACTATTTTAGATGATGCACGTGTTTGTGAACTAAACATATCTGCTGCACTTATTATCTCAAGATCAGGATCCCTAAAGGAGCATACTTCAGTGCGTTTTATTGATATTAGGTGGGGGGTTAATAGGGGTGTGATATTTATGTATTTATAAGGCATTTATGTGTTATATGTGTGGTGCATACAGTACACCCTTAGGAGGTGTGTGTATGTCAGAGGTAGGGGTTAATTGGGATATGGGCATTATATGGATAGTCTGATTTGGTGTTGAAATAAAGTGGCATGTTCCATGTTAGATCTGGTCAGTGATTTTTCTAGTTAACGGTGCCATAAGTAGATCCTTCGTTCTCTCTGAAGTTGATCAATTTTGTTCTACAGGCACAACCTTAAAGGAGAAGGTTTATAACCAAGACCAGTTTTTAATAATATCCTGTGCACAGAGGTACTCAAGCAATTGCCTGCTCCCTCTTGCCGTGTATGGCCAGCTATAGTACATTTAGCTATGTAAGAATTCGTATCCCTAAACAGATACAGTATATATCAGATCGGGATATTTGTGCCAAATAGAAAAAGATTTTTTACATGAGTGAATTTACAGCATAGAAGGGCTGGCCATCTGCTTTGGACAGAGAGATGAAAGTTTGGGTGACATAGGTTCCATTTGCCTGGAGAATGAATTTAATTGGCTTGATCATAAGATTTTTTAATCAACAAAAACAGAGAAAATACATCCCACAATCCAACTAATAAAGGAATAACCTGTACTTTATAAAGAAAGAAAAATAAAAGTCCTGCAGTCTGACTGTTAATTAAACCTAGTGGTGAACAATATAAGTTTATAAACAGTAATGGTTAACTCCCAAAATCAACATCAATAATATTTTTAATAATGCCATGTGACTACTCTTGTATTCCAACAAAGCACTCTCTAGCAACATCTTTGAAAAATGATTCAATAATGAATTGCCTCAAATTGCATATTCAGTCCTCAAATATATATAAACAAACATAGAAAAGATAATCAATGCACATTCCTAGTCCCCCATACATCATATTATCTGTACACTGGCATAAATTATAAACAAAGGGGTTTTAGTATACATTACTGTGATCACATGAATGAAAAGCCTTCCAACACGCCCCTTTTATGGATGAATGAAAAGCCTTCCAACACGCCCCTTTTATGGGAGGTCCTATGCCTTTAATACAGTATAAAGCACTGGATGGCCTCTTCCCTCATTTTAAAAAGCCAAAGGGCTGGGGGGAAGTGAGAGAGACTGTGATATGGATCCAGTGTGCAAGTATGAGAAATGCTAAAGTTTGCTAATGGTAATTGAAGTAAAAAAGGTTAGAAGTTAGGACCTTCCAGACTGGGGTTACCTTAACGTGGTTGGAAGGCTTTTCATTCATGTGATCACAGTAATGTATACTAAAACCCCTTTGTTTATAAAGTATACCAGTGTGCAGATAATATGATATTGCATGGGGCCTAGGAATGTGCATTGATTATCTTTTCTATGTTTGTATAAATGTTTGACCAGATCAGTAGCACTGATGGGTTTTTCAGTCAGCGTTGCCTGCCCCATTTCCGAAAATGTTCGAAAATAGCGAGGCGCAGGCAATGCAAAACAATGCTAGGGCACCAAGATAGCTAGAAAAGGCCCTATGTCTTTTTGTACACAGGATTCAAAAACTGCACTGCATATTCCAAATGATGCTTTTATCAATGATTTGTAAAGAGGGAGAGTCCATACCTCTCTTTATACAAGACAATATATTTCTGGCTCTAGCTGTTGCTGCCTGGCACAGTGGCACTGCTTGCTAAATTTAAAGTTGTTATCCACTAAAACTTCAAACATCCTTTTTTAACAGAGAGCCATTTATTATAAGTAGCATAAGAACTTTTAATGGTTGATAGAGTTTTGTATAGTCAACAAACACGGACAATACCTAATTCCAAATTAGGTATTAGGTATTAATAAACAGATTAAATAGAAGTGGCCCCGTGGCACCACACTTAGAACTTTAGTACATATTGATGAAGCCCCATAAACAACTACTCCCTGCACCCGATCCATCAACCAATTTTCTATCCATGTAAAAATGTGCCACCCCAACCCAACAGAGCTTATACATAACTCACCAATGGGGACAGTATCAAAAGCCTTAGCAAAATCCAATTTTACCACCAGGGGTGTAACTGCAGTCCAGGCCCCCTGCGAGATTGGAGGCCAGGCACCTGACACACATCCCTTACCTCCCCAGAGGTCCACTATCAGCTAATTTTAAACAGCTGATCATGCTTATGAAGTAAAGATACGCATGATCAGCTGTTTAAAAGACCGGAACCAAACTTCCGGTTCGGTTACGGTCTTTTAAACAGCTGATTGCGCTTATGTTTACTTCACTCCTGTTTGCAGGACCCCTAGTAGAGACCGTTATGGCCTTGCCCTGGACCCAGCGCCTGGGTTGATTCAGTTGCTCAGTAGAGATCTGAGCATGTTTGACCCATCCAACAGCCAATCAGTAGACATTACTGTTAGGAACATTGCAAGGATGTGGTGCATCCTGGGAAGAAGAAGGACCGTTAGAACCTGAAATGTCAGCTCAGTAATGTCAACAGCAGGGAACAGCAAAGGGTATGAAATCAACTGATTTTCAAAATGGGAGAGAATATGTAGAATAACTAAATATGCATTACTCAAAATAACAGTTTAACAAATATTGATAATTTCCACTGAACTGTCCCTTTAAAAGGACAAGTTCATTGTCCCTTTAAGGTGTCAATTCAACTGAATAGTAAAAGATTAGTTTCTTTATAATTTTTTCAGATAATCTGCCTATGCACATAACAAGGAGGGCACCAAACAATTTTTGCCTTATTAAGTCCTAATTAGACTCAATGCTCATTTAAAGAGCATCCATAGACAGAATAGAATTTCTAAGGAGCAAAAAGAAATAACAGGGATATTAACCCTGTTAGTATCTAATGGCTCATGAAGCACTAGTTAAAAATCTTATCTTGGATGATATACAGCAAGCATCTGCCTGACCCTTCCCTTTAATGTCTTTATCTAGGGACCCAGAAGCAAAGAGAGAAGAGTTTAGTGTAACCGCCCAGAATCCTCTCCCACCCTTCCCTCTACAACACATACAGGATCCATAGATAGAAAGACACAATCCTGGCTGACATTATGATCTGGACACATGAAAGAAACCGATGCACCTTACCTGCTCGAGGTCCTGCGATGCAAAAATCCCTATGCGAGATTTTGTACATCGTGGGATCTCTGCCAGTTAAGTGCGCCGGCTAACGCCTCCTATTCAATGGCTAAAAGTAGCACAGTAGCGCAAAAAACCTTCCTAAGGAGGTTTTGCATTGCCTGCGCCTCACTATTTTCAAACATTTTCGGAAATGGCGTAGTCAACACTGACTGAAAACCCCACGCTAACCCGATCATACATCGGATAGTGTGGGTTTTACACTGACTTGGGCATTTTGCGCTCAATATTGCATCGCAACCCATATTTTGCCATCAGCACAATATGTTATTAAAAGTTAGTATTGGGCCTCCAAATATAGTGTCATTGTAATCAAGAGAGAAGTATTGTAAATGGTTTATTTGCTACATTGGCTAACAATGATGCCTTGCAGTGCTGTCACTGAGTTCGATTCCACCCTTGGACACATCTGCAAGGAGTTTGTATGTTCTCCCTGTGCTTGCGTAGGTTTCCTCCCGGCACTCCGGTTTCCCCTACAATTATAAAGACATACTGATAGGTTTTATGTGTACATAAAGTGATTAGATTGTAAGCTCTTCTGGGCAGGGCCTGATGTAATTGTAAAGCGATACGGAAGATGTTGGCGCTATATAAATCCACAATAATAATGATTCCAAACCATTATATTTCTTTACTTTTATTAGAATTGTAAAATACAATCATTGGTTGTGATGTTGTCACAGCCTTGATTGGCTGCACTGGAAGAGCCAGCTTACTCTGTGAGAATGGAGGCAATAATTATACTTAAATATCTGGTTAACAAAACATTTAATTATGTGCTAAATATTTCAGTTGGGTTTGGGGGCAACCAGTGACCAATATGTGACCAGTTTTTTGGGGGAACATGCCCTGCATGCTATGTGACCAGTTTTTTGGGGGAACATGCCCTGCATGCTAATTACCCACTTAAACCTAAATATAAAAATAACCTAGGTTAAAAAAATCTCTCTGACGCTCCTAAACATACTTACCAGAAGCCGATTTTCTTCTGCTACTTCTACGTGCCTTTTCCGTGCACTAGGCTAGTCTTGAAATGGCTGCCAGTGATTAGCTGTGATGTCAGCTGAGCAGATCTCACTCACGTCCACCAATAAGAAATCAGTGAGAGACGAGGAGGGGTTATCAGATGCTGGTAAGTATGTTTAGAAGCATTAAAGGAACAGTTCAGTTGAAATTATTAATATTTGTTAAATTGTTAGTTTGTGTAATGTCTTCTTAGTTATTCTACATATTCTCTCCCATTTTTAAAAATCAGTTGATTTCATACCCTTTGCTGTTCCCTGCTGTTAACATTAGTGAGCTGACATTTCAGGTTCTAACGGTTCTTCTTCTTCCCAAGATGCACCACATCCTTGGAATGTTCCTAACAGTCATTTCTACTGATTGGCTGTTGGATGGGTCAAACATTCTCAGATCTCTACTGAGCAACTGAATCAACCCAGGCGCTGGGTCAAGGGCAAAACCATAACAGTCTCTACTAGGGGTCCTGCAAACAGGAAGTCAATATTTCGGTTGCATTTATTTATACACAGACACAATGCTGAATGGGCAGGTTAAGTTCATTGGGATGGCAAAATACTGCTCTTTTTTCTGAAAAGCATATGGATTTTCCCTGAACTCCTTTAAGGATATTTTTTTAACCTAGCAAGGTCTTAGTTTTGGGGGTTAATTTGCTTAATTTGAAATTTTAGTTTGGGGATGGACATGCCTTTTAAATTAGATTGGCTGTTGGATGGGTCAAACATTCTCAGATCTCTACTGAGCAACTGAATCAACCCAGGCGCTGGGTCAAGGGCAAAACCATAACAGTCTCTACTAGGGGTCCTGCAAACAGGAAGTCAATATTTCGGTTGCATTTATTTATACACAGACACAATGCTGAATGGGCAGGTTAAGTTCATTGGGATGGCAAAATACTGCTCTTTTTTCTGAAAAGCATATGGATTTTCCCTGAACTCCTTTAAGGATATTTTTTTAACCTAGCAAGGTCTTAGTTTTGGGGGTTAATTTGCTTAATTTGAAATTTTAGTTTGGGGGTGGACATGCCTTTTAAATTATTAAATTTACAGGTGTAAAATAACACACAACATATTCCATTATGTTATTATTATAATTTAATAATGCAGAAGCACTGAGGCCTAGACTCCACTATACCGCTCCAAAAATTGCATTGGGAAGTACAATCTTGTGCATTAGCGCATGCAGATCCATTTTCCTTCCTGCTCATTAAGGTTTTCGTTTATCCAGGTCCATGGTATATCTGTGGTATTCAGTTACATCAACTGGACTTGAAGTTTAGTTCTTGAAGACGTTTCGCTAGTCATCCGACTGGCTTTCTCAATTCAGAATGACTTGTACAAGAATCTGTGGCAATTATGTACCCTGGAAAATGCCAACACAGCCAGGTCTTATGGACGTGATTGGAAGAGGTGTTATAGGAACGCCCAGGGTAAGGTATCAAAACAGCATTGTACACGGCAGAGAGTTGGTGTTGAACCCCCAACCTCTATTTAGGCTTGGTTTCTCTATTTTCAAATTTTTTCACATTCCTTTGCCAATATGTTAACATTACAATCCTCAAAGGTATGTCCTTTATCCTTAAGATGCAGGTAAACAGCGGAGTCCTGACCCGAGGAATTGGCTCTTCTGTGCTGGGCCATACATTGAGGCAATTGCTGTTTGGTCTCCCCTACATACAAATCAGAGCATTCTTCACTGCACTGCACTGTGTATATGATGTCGTTTTTCTTGTGTTTCGGTATTGGGTCTTTCGGATGTACCAATTGCCGGCTCAGTGTGTTGTTCGGTTTAAAGCAGACTGGAATATGGGTGTTTATTGAAAATTCTTCTTAATTTCTTGGAGACCCCTGCTACATATGGGATGACCATGTTCTTCCTCCTGTCTTGCTTTTCCCCTTCACTGTTGGTATACGTGTTCTTTTCTTTCCTTCTACTTCTTTTGACAAAGGCCCAGTCTGGATATCCACAAGTTTTAAGGGCTCCTCTGAGATGTTTCATTTCTTTAGCCTTCGCCTCTGTGCTAGTGGGGATGTTCTCAGCTCTGTGTTGCAGGGTTCTGATGACACCCAGTTTGTGATCTAAAGGGTGGTGGGAGTCATACATCAAATATTGGTCTGTGTGGGTTGGATTTCTGTAAACCTCTACTTCCAGTTAACCATTTTCCTTAAAGGGCATGTCCACCCCCAAAACTAAAATTTAACCCCTTACTGGCCACATCGTGTTTAAACAATCCTTACTTACATTCCTGCGTCAAAATAGTTCCCCTGCTGTCCCCTCCAAAGTCCAGGAACTCTGTGTAGGAGCTGTGTGACTCATGCTGTGCCTGAGACTTCCTCACCTCATCAAGTTTAGGCATGCTCAGTGCAGCCCTCCCTGCCTCTCAGCCAATCCACGGACGCAGCTGCCTCCCGCCCCCTGCTTTCATTCCAGCAGCAGAGGGCCTAACACTGCAGCATGGGAGAGGGGGCAGAAATAAGAATCGGGGGACTTTCTAACAATTATACTTAATACGGTTGGGCTGGGGAGTCATGCCTACCACTATCAAAAGTTAAATTTTGGGGTGTCCATGCCCTTTAACTTCTACCAAGCAGTCCAAGAAAGCCAGTTTGTTGTTTTGTACCTCTTCCCTTGTAAATTTGATGTTTTGGTCTACCGCACCATTAAACACATGTACTTTTGTAGTGCGATTCTCTCATCTAGTCTGTATACTGTATTCCTATACCTCTAGGGGTGGAGGTTTTAAGACGTCTGCACCCTACCAGGTGTGAGTGCATTTGTGACTTTGCTTCTTTATTAGATATTTAACTGGAGTAACCTAGTAAAAAGCTAACATCTGATTGGTTGCACGCATGTTTGATAAGGTTTACCTGCGCTATTAGGCTGGGTACACACCATCTGATATATTGGGCCGACAGACACTTCAGTGTATCACTTGATTCAGTGTATCTGTGACCGATTTACGACCGTTCGTTTGTCCAAATTGGCGATTGGACACGCTGAAAAACTATGGCCGACCGTGCAATCCTCTGTGCACTGCATACATGGTTGTAGGAACTGTCACCCGTGGCTACTTTTGCCACGACCGACAGTACTTTGCTAGTGGCGAATGGTAATAAACAAATCACATGGAGTGTACCCAGCTTTAATTGGCAGCAACCGATTAGATGTTATGTAGCTGGAATTACCCAGTAAAAAGCTAACTGTAGATTTTTAGTTAGTTTAGCCTATAGTTTGTAAGATCAAATGTTCGTTGGGCCTAGTTTGAATGGATGTGTAATTATGTACAGCACTCTATAAAACAATAAAACAGTCTGAAAAGCATTAGACATTCTTCATAAACTTCCTTGTAGATAGGGGAACAACATCTCTTTTCTAATCCCATTAAATAATCTATTACTGATATAATATTTTATAGACCATAGCCAGTTAAAGAGATGTCGTCATGCTAGAATGAATGTATTCGATTTCCAACCATATGCAGTAACCCTGATAGGTAAACTCCGAGGTGCACTACTTGTAACCTGTGCCACTGCAGGTGAATATCATCAGTCGTATATAATTTATAGGTAGGCACACTCTCTTCAGTATTTCAATGATACTTATTTATTAAAGTGCTGAAAGTAACAAAATGCCAAATACACACAACGTTTCGGGGGGTTTAGCCCCCTTCCTCAGGTGTAACCAGTGACTACAGAGTGCAAAGTATATATAGGGAATGAAGTCATAAATCCAATTAATTAACTCCACCCCTTAATGAGGCCAACCTTAATGTGGACAATGTGCAGTGCATAAAGTGCTAATTAACAATACATATTAATACATTCAAAATATAACAACTTGATCCAAGTGTATATATAAAATACATATATATCTTGATTAAAAGTGATTCTTTCTAGACCAACCTCAAATAAAGTGCTATCATGTATAAAAGCCATCATCTATTGTGCATCAAACTTTTCCTTAAAAAACAAGTGTTAAAAAATATATTAAGAAGCTATTGGAGAATAGCTACTTCTTAATATTTTTATTTTTTTTTTTTACATGATAGCACTTTATTTGAGGTTGGTCTAGAAAGAATCATTTTAAATCAAGATATATATGTATTTTATATATACACTTGGATCAAGTTGTTATATTTTGAATGTATTAATATGTATTGTTAATTAGCACTTTATGCACTGCACATTGTCCACATTAAGGTTGGCCTCATTAAGGGGGTGGAGTTAATTAATTAGATTTATGACTTCATTCCCTATATATACTTTGCACTCTGTAGTCACTGGTTACACCTGAGGAAGGGGGCTAAACCCCCCGAAACGTTGTGTGTATTTGGCATGTTGTTACTTTCAGCACTTTAATAAATAAGTATCACTGAAATACTGAAGAGAGTGTGCCTACCTTTAAATTATATATGTAGAATGAATGTATTACAGGATCGATCTGATTCTTGCCCTTTACACTGTTCACAGAATTTATTTCTTGCCTTAAGTCCATTTTATTATTATTGTGGTTTGAGGGCACGGCCACACTGCGCCACAAATGCAATCGCACACGGAATTGTATGCAATTTTGTGTGTGATTTTATTTCTGCATTTGCACATGCGTTTTTTCAATGTAAATAGAAAAACACATGCGATTGAGATTAAAAATGTGGAACGCAAATCGCAAACGCAATGTGCGTTTTGGGTGCGTTGCTGCGTTTTCAATTATCTGAAAAAACGCATGTGCAAATGCAGAAAAAAACGCTGCAGAGTGGCCTAGCCCTTATATAGCGCCAACATCTTCCGTAGCGCTTTACAATTACATGTGTATATTCATATCAGGCCCTGCCTCGAAGAGCTTACAGTCTAAGAACATGTATTTGACACATACAACCTATCAGTATGTCCTTATAATTGTGGGGGAAACCGGAGGAAAATTCCTCTTTGTTCTGTAAAAAACGTGTGACAGTCATGATAACAAAATATGCAGTAGTAATGCAGTTTAGGCTGGGTACACACAGGGGGACTATTTGTCCTGACCGAGCATTCACTAAGAACGAGCACTCGGCTGAGACAAATGTCTGTTGGTCGTGGCAATAGTAGCCACGGCCTACAGTTTGTGCGACCAATAGTGCGGTACCATAGGGAACTGCTTGATCAGCCGTGATTTACCGACACGTCCAATCTGGACAAACGGGTGACAGACATCGGTCTGCAGCTGTGGGCCAAAGCAGCACAGATTTTTCAGCCCAACCAACCGATACACGGAAGTATCGGTCAATTGGAACGACAAATCACCCTGCGTGTACCCAGCCTTAATCTGATGACATATCAGACTGACTGGTGAGCTGGTCCTCTGACAGTACTGGTATGGCCAATGACCTTTTATATTAAGTCGCCCTATTAAAGTTTGTGCAACAGAGTCTCCGGCGTCACTGGTCTTTTTCCCACTGGATCAGCCACCAGTCGATACAATATGCTTATAAGAAAGGAAGAGGACAACCTGGAAGTTTCAACTGCATATTTTATTCCTGCAACATGTTTCGGACACCAAACTGTCCGTTTTCAAGCATGAACAAAGACTGCTTCCACAAGGAAGTAAATAGCATCACACACCCCACCCCCTACACCTGATTGGTGCACACAAACTCTCAAAAAACATTTAGTCCATTGTCTTGAAATGAAAATCCATACATTGTAGTGAATGTTTGAAACCACCACCATGGGAGTTGACCCTAGGAAAAAAACATCAATATACACATGGAACTGCATATCGATTATGCCTGAACTGCATATCGATTATGCCTGCCATAAAGGGTAAAAAATAGTAATAAAAACTGTATAAATATATTGATATACTTTGTCTTTCTTCTATAGGATACTGTTGCAATGTACCAGCTGAGAGAAGAAACGATAGAGCGGTAGAGGTATTGTTATTATGCTGGTACTACCATAGATATATAGACAAATAGAAATCAATATATTTATACAGTTTTTATTACTATTTTTTACCCTTTATGGAAGGCACTTTTGGCATTGAATACATGTTTAATAGAGCACTCCATAGACACCTGAACAAACACATTTACTCGCCGTTGAATGGATGGATAAATATTCATGTTTTATAAAAATATATGATATTGTTTTAAATACTTGTTGACCAGGGGTGTAACTAAAAACCACCAGGCCCCCAGCAATGAAAGTAATGAGGCCCGAGGAGGAATGGCATTGTGGTAGAAGGAGTTTTAGCCCCCCCAGTGGTCACAGTTTCCCTGATAGTTACTTCTCTGCTGTTTACCAATAAACTACAAGCGCTCAGAACCTCCCTTTTTTCAACCATTGAGAAACCCTTTCATATCCCAAAAACCTACGTTAAAAATTACTATCTACAGATTTACAGATTGCAAATAGATCAATAATTAGGTATATCTTTTAATACCAGAAGTAACCTTTTCTCAGAGGGCCCTTGACCCCTCCTTGTGAGCCAAACTACCTAGGTGCATATTTATAAGCTTCGTTAAGTTTTCACGGCCGTTTTCCTTGACATTTCCGCATAAATCGCGTTTAACCCAGTTATTAGTCCGAAAACGGGTGCGAAAAGTTAACGAGGCCTTAACCCTTGGCGCAGATACTTACCGTTCCGCACTGCCGGCCTCGCGGAGCCGTGTTGCCAGCCGCTTCTTTCTTCTATCTTCAGCCATCTACTGCGATGGCATTAACCAATCAGATTTCTGGAAAGTTCTGAAATCTGATTGGTTAATGTAAAGCATGTAAACCAAGCATTAAAAAATTGACCAATCAGAAATGGATTAGGGTTTTCTGCAAACCTATATAAAGAGGTGCACTCCGCTGCGGAACTCAGATGCCATCGCAGTAGATGGCTAAAGATAGAAGAAAGACGCGGCTGGCAAAATCGGCTCCGCTGAGGCTGGCGGTGCCAGCGGGCTCACTGGCGGCCACAGTGAGTCTGCCTGGCATCAGCGACCTGAGTGGGGTGGGTGTCGCCAGCCCGAAGACATCACGTCGGATCAAGTCGCATGGCAGCCGCAGGGGTACCTCTCGAGGGTCGGCGGCCTCAGCGGAGCTGGTGTCGCCGGGGCTGGAAGAAAGAAGACGTCGCCCAAGGGCTCTTTTAAGAGCCGCATACTGAGGTGCAATCTGCCCCAATGCACAGGTGGTCATTACTGGGAACATTTAGACATTAGTAGGATGAATTGGAGGCTTCTGAACAATGGAAGACTCTGCTTGACACACCCTCTGGCAAAATCTTTGTTCCTGTTTCACTTCGGAAAGCTATCCTTCTTCATACTCACTGTTCCAAGCAAGCCGGGCATCCCGGGGTTAACAAAACTTTTAATATTCTTGCCCGTTCCCTTTGGTGGCCCAAAATGAGAAAAGATGTTAAAGACTTTATTCAAGTGTGTACCAGCTGTGCTCAATCCAAGTCTTCTAGAACCCTCCCCTGTGGTCTTCTTCAACCCCTCCCCATTCCGTCCAGACCTTGGACCCATCTATCCATGGACTTAATTGTTGAACTTCCACCTTCCAAGAAAAACACTGTTATATGGGTGACAGTAGACGTCTACTGAACGTACTAATCAGTCCTTGGAACAATATCTTCGTTGTT